>JAZKJV010002174.1:0-318304 GCA_037367405.1 Ottelia alismoides | reverse complement strand
TTCATATAGGCTGATATCTAACTGACCTCTTGATGCAGGTCCTCTGCATAGAATAGAGATTCGGGAGGTGTTAGATAAGTTAGGTCAAAGAGTTGACTTAACGAGATCGAGATAATCAAAGTCCTATATCGTATGCTGTCACGATACAGGCACGTATCCTCTGATCGGAGACTGATGTGTTGCTATATGTTTGAGTATGTACATTTCACAGACCAATAGGTTGATGACCTAACCAAGGTCTATACACCGGCGCGCTGGTGTGCATATAAGGGCATATGAGTAATACGATCTCTCAAAGGGATCATACAGGTTCAGTTACTGAACCGGAAGACATGAGCTCACTCATGAGATATTGGGAAGAATCAAATTCCGTGCACGGTCATCTTGCTTTGGAAGCTTGATTGAATTTGTAGGTTTTATATATACTTTTGGAAAAGATATGATCAAGACCTAGGTATGATATATGCTTTTGGAAAGTATATGATCGATACCTACTCCCAATGATCGAATGAGAAACTTACTCATAAAACCATGAAGTAGACAGTATAAAGTTGATCTAATACTTCGGGTTTATTCTGAGTCTTCCAGTATGCAGGATGTACAGGTATTAGAAATACCTGAGTGTGATGTGATCATAAACGATTGTATAACCATGACGCTTCCATTCATAGGGAGTGATTAAACGGGTCTGGATTTTAGTGACTCCTCTCAGTAGAGAAGTAATCTGATCTTGTCCAAATGTTGGATATTGATCTGAATGTGATTCAGATGCAATGAGAAGATTAGATTGGCAGTTTTGATTTAATCAAGCATCTATGGGAGGCCCACGATCTAGATTTGAGATATGATCTCAATATCCAAGTCACTATACGTGGAACAATATAATCGCCCTGTCCATATCTCCAAGTATTCGCGGATAAAGCGCATTATCCTTGAAAGGGTTCAGGATAATTTCATTGTTGATACGAGTATCCGAGCATTGAGAAAATGGATAATTAAATGTGATTTAATTATCATGATTTATATGAATTCGATTCATATTATATAGATAGCTATCTTAGATAATTAAATGTGATTTGATTATCAAAGATGAAAATAATGTGAATGTGATTCATATTATTTGGGCACATGAGAACAGAGATCCAAGATGATTAAATGTGATTTAATTATTATGGATATAATAATGTGGATAGAAATATCCATATTAGTCATATATATTATAAATGCGATTACAATATATAAGAGAGAGCTATTTGTAATTTTACGTTTCTTAATTAAATGTTGATGTGAATTGGATTCACATTGGACAGTTAATTGAAAATGTAATTCACATTTTATTTTGGGTTGTGAATGTGATTCACATTTTTCCAATGGCAAGATTGCAATATTCATAAAATTATTATGAATTATTTTTGTAGAATAATTTACAACAAGTGTTGTTGTAAATCTTGGAGATTTCCATGGAATAATGTAATCTCATGAGATCTCATGAGATTGTATGAGATTGCCACCAAATCCAATATTATGGAAGGAGGCAATTTTCATTCCATAATCTCCATGCTTGATTGATTTAATTTGGGATTGATTTATATTGATTTATCAATATAGATTTAATCTAAATTAAATTAATTGTTGTTGGTTTTTTACCAACACAAATCTTAGCCATTAAAAGAAACACAAATCAATGAGAGCCATTGGATGTGTTGCCCATGGATGAGATCCATGGATCCCAAAATAGTATAAAAGGAGAGGCATCCCATTGTTCTTCTTTACACACAAGTGAGACAACAAGTCTCTCTTCTCTTCTATCTACATGCCCTCTCTCTATCTCTCACGAGGTCGTCTACCATGGATGCTCTAGAGAGATTTTCCATCGTCGTAGCGTCGTCGTTATGCTGCCCGATGGCTTGCTCCTGGATATCCGTCTCCTTCTGTGCTCTTCGCTCGTGAAGAAGATGTCGGATCTCGTGTGTCGAGATCAGGAGATCCGCTGCTTGGATCATCAACAGGATTGCAAGAAGCACGCGATTCATCCCCGCGCTCGCAAGTGTCTTCTCCGTCGGATCGGATTTGAGACAAGAGGTCTCTTCGTTTAGAGAATTGATCACAACCACGCTTCAAGAGGTAATCGTATTAACTTGTTTGTGGTTTAGACGAAACGATCCAAGAAGTGTTCTTGGATTATGTGGTTTCGTCACATGAAAATTTTTTAATTTCCGCTGCATAGAACAACTAGTGCGACTAGTCGTTCTTTGTCGTATTCGATCGATGCTCACGCTTCCGTGATGTCTTTGGGGATCTAACCATATCCTTCAAGTGGTATCATAGCCTTAGGTCGAAGGTTATGTATAACCGAGGACGACTTGGGTTCATCAGGGTTTGCGAAAGTTTCTTGCATTTCATTTTCGCATCTTTGTTTTGAGATTATTTTCGGCACTGTTTAATTGTTTGAACACGAAAATAATAGTTGGATTTTGTTCCCATTAAATTAGGAAACCGTAGGATCTGAGTTTACGTGATTTCGATTCCGTTTGCTCCAAATATGCTCATTTAGTGAACATGTATCCACAATTTGGTGGACTGCGAATCTTAAGGTAATTAAGATGTTAATTGCGGATTTGAAAAGCCTTGAAATGCGTGCAAATCACTTAGTTCTGTTATAAATCAAAGATTAGAAAATCTTTAGGAACTGATTTTGCTGAATTTGGATTTAATTTGATTGAGATATGGTATTTTTAGTAAGTGAGGGTTCGCTGCTGGAAATACTTTCCTAATTAAGAACCTAGTGATTGTCATTTAATCAATTAGTGAAATTAAATTGTTTAATTTCCTGGAATAATTGTGCATAATATTTGTGAAATATTTAATGATAATTATTTTAATAAACGACATTGCCTTAACCAATATTTGATTAGTTGTGATCTAGATCACTAATTGGTTACTGTTAGAGTAATCAAACTCTCTGTTGTGTTATTCCATAGAGCCCTTGGGTCTCTTATATAGGGAGAATTCCCTTGGGTAAATTACAGAGTCTTACAAAATATAAATAGAAATTACGGAACAATAAAACGTAACACAATAAAACGTAACACATATATATTAGTCTCTACACTCCCCGTCAGATGGAGCATAGATATCTATCATGCTCAGCTTGGAAGAACATCTCTGGAAAGGTCCTCTGAGCAGTGGTTTGGTGAATATGTCAGCCGTCTGATCCTCTGAACTGACATGAGAGGTGGAAACGAAGCCCTTCTGAATCATGACTCTAGTAAAATGACAATCCACCTCGATGTGCTTTGTTCTCTCGTGAAAAGACGGATTATTGGCAATAAACAATGCTGCCTGATTGTCACATTGGAGATTCATAGGCAAGGGGACATCTACAGTCAAATCTTCTAAGACTGCTCTAACCCACATCATTTCTGCAGTTGCTTGTGCCATGGCTCTGTACTCGGATTCCGCACTGGACCTTGCCACAACAGTCTGTTCTTGCTTTTCCAAGAAACTAAAGAGCTTCCTATAAAGATAGCAAATCCAGAAGTGGATTTACGATCCCTTGGACATCCTGCATCATCTGCATCTGCACAAGCTGAAATAGATAGATCCGTATCTTTCCTTAAATAGCAGTCCTGTGCCTGGGGAAGACTTCAGATATCTCAATATCATATACAAGGCATCCATATGAACTTGCCTTGGCTGCTCCACAAATTGACTCACCCGGTTTACTGCAAAGGAATGATCCGGTTGAGTTATAGTAATATATAAGAGCTTTCCCACCATCTCTCTGTACCTTCTTTTGTCCACCTCCTCAGTATCATCATCGTACAGCTTCATGCTTGGGTCCATAGGTGTACTTGAAGGTCTGCATCCAGTCAGTCCTGCTTCAGCTAGCAAGTCCGTGACATATTTCCTTGTGAGACATCACCATTCCTTGTGCATTCCGTGCAAACTCTATCCCCAGAAAATATCGTATCGTGCCCAGATCCTTTGTAATGAACTTGTTTCCCAACAGGGACTTGGTTATCTCAATCCCCTGAGCATCATCTCCTGTGACCAAGATGTCATCAACATATATCATAACAACAACTGAACCTCTAGGGGTCTTCTGGATGAACAATGAATGGTCCGCATTTGATCTCCTGAACCCCTGTTTTTCCAATTAGCTGAGACAGCTTCTGGAACCATGCTCGGGGACTTTGTTTAAGGCCATAGATAGCCTTATGAAGTCTGCACACCATCTGAGTCTCCCCCTCGGCAGCAAATCCCGGTGGCTGCTGCATGTAGACTTCCTCCTGTAGGTCTCCATACAAAAAGGCATTTTGACGTCAAGCTGAAAAATGGTCCAGTTACGTACCACAGCAACAGATATGAGGATGCGAAGAGTGGAGTGTCTAGCCACTGGTGAAAAAGTATCCAAGTAATCTACCCCATATGTCTGGGTAAATCCCCTTGCTACAAGTCTTGCATTGTACCTATCAAGACGTCCATCCGCATGATATTTCACCGTAAAGATCCACTTGTAACTCACCACAGGGGCACCTGAAGGAATGGGAACCAGAGACCAAGTCCCTCGAGACTGCAGAGCACACATCTCCTCTTCCATGGCTAGACGCCATCAATCAACCTTCATGGCATCTTGATAGGTCCGTGGAATCTCAACAGACGAGACAGCAGCTACAAACTTCTGGAAGTCCCCATGGAGGCGATGAAATGAGACGTGAGAGGCAAGCGGGTACGAAGCACACTGTCGCCTTGGCTTCCTTTGAGCTATAGGCCGATCAAGATCATCTATGACTGGCGGATCCTCCTCCTGTTGTAAAGACTCCTGCACCGGTGCATTGGCTAATCCATCATTAGTGGTAACATCAGAACATACCTGAGGCGTGCTGGATGGTTGGCATGTAGCTTGAGTTGGCCCTGTTCGCCTTGTATAGAACTTAGGAAATGGTATAATTGGAGGTGGTGGTGGAGTTGGATTAGAGGATTGACTCAGACTTGGAGGTGGAGGCACATAGACCTGAGAATCAGTAGATGTGGAGGAGATCAGCCTGTCACCTGCAGGGGAGAAGTACATGACTGGTTCGAAAAAGGTAACATCAGCGCTCACATAGTATTTGTTGAGAACGGGATCATAACAACGATATCCTTTCTGTGTCCTGGAGTAGCCCACAAAAACACACTTGATAGCCCTAGGAGAGAGCTTATCAAGTCCTGGAGATAACCGGCGGACAAACGCAACTGTACCAAAGACCCGAGGTGTAAGTGTAAACAAATCTTTGTCAGGAAATAGAAGAGAGAAAGGAGACTTTTCGCCAAGTACAGTTGTAGGCATGCGGTTAACCAGATAGCACGCTGTAAGGATAGCATCCCCCCAAAAGGATAAGGGTACGGAACTTTGAATAAGTAATGTGCGAGCAATATCAAGAAAGTGTCTATGCTTTCGTTCTGCAACACCATTTTGTTGAGATGTATATGCACATGTGGTTTGGTGAATAATACCTTTAGTAGAAAGGAAGCGAGCAAGAGAACGAGTGCAAAATTCCAAGGCATTGTCAGTACGTACATACTTAACAGTAGACGAAAAAACATTTTGAACCTCATTAATAAGATTTTGAATAACACTTCCTGCTTCTAATTTATTTTTAAGAAGAAAAGTCCAGGGTACTCTTGGAAAATCATCAACAACAACTAGATAAAACCTGTGCCCCTGATGATCTAGGACACGACTGGGACCCCAAATATCTATGTGAAATAACTCAAATGGAGAGCGACTACTCCGACCCTGACGACTGGGGAAGCTGGACCGATGGTGCTTCCCTAACTGACATGCTTCACAACGAAAAAACGAACCCGGAGATATCTGAGGCAGGAGGTGGCGCAATTTTTGTAGTGGCAGATGACCAAATCGTAGATGCCAGGTATATGGTGAGACGGAGCCTTGAGAATGAAGTGAGACGCCAGCATACGTGGTCCGTACAAGACGATAGAGGCCATTGTGCTCAGAACCACAGCCAATCACCCTGCCCGTTAGTATGTCCTGAAAAATAACCGAAGATGGATCAAATATAGCACGACAATGCAAATCTCTAGTAATCTGACTAATGGATAATAGATTCATAGAGAATTCTGTTGCATGTAAAACATTCTGTAAGTGCATAGAGGGCAGCAAATCCGTCTCCCCCTGACCGACGATCGGGGAATGAGTACCATCAGCAATGAGTACAGAGCGACCAGGCTGAACAGCTCTATAGGACTGCAGGATATCTCTATCACGACATAGGTGATGGGTGGCTCCAGAATCAACAATCCAACCTGTGAGATCATGGTTATGATATGAGACCGGAGGGCTACCTGAGGCAGTGGCAGATGCAGATGTACTGGCAGACGCCGAAGCGGCAATATCAGAGGCGTCAGCACCCTCTGATGATGACTGGGGCATGATATCACGAAGCCGTGCCACTAGCTCCTCGAACCTGTTATCCGGAGTTGATGCTGGTGAATCCTGGACATGATCCGCAACCCGTGCAGAAGGAGGAAAGCCATGCTTAGAATAGCACGTATCCTCCGAATGACCAGTACGACGACAGAATGAGCATGTAGACCGTACACGGCCTCCTCGGCCATGTCCACCACTTCCTCTGCCACGAAATGAGGACGAACCACCACATCCCCTGGAAACTGCCATTGCTGATGGAGATGCAGTCGCTGTATTCGATGGAACAGGTACACGATTGAGCCTCTTGTATACTTCTTCCATCGGTGGGATGGTGGCATCTGCAAGGATCTGAGAGCGTGCTGCCTCGTACTCAGGGTCAAGGGCAGCGAGTAATACGCCAACCATAGTGGCGTTGCGGAACGTCTTCTGTTGTTCCGGCGTGGCTGTGAGCGGAATGGTGCTATAGAGCTTCTCGAACATTCCACGAAGCGACGTGTACAGGGAATGAAGAGGCCTCCCATTCTGCTTTGTGGTAAAAATATCATGCTGCAACTGGAGCATCTTCGTCTCGTTGCGTACCTGAGAGTACGTCGTGGCCAAAATATCCCACATCACCTTGGCGGTGGGCTGCTGGAGGACATCATTCGCTATCTCCGTCGTGAGCGTTCCTGAGAGCCACACCTTGGCATACGCATCATCGGCCTCTCATGAGGCATATATCCCTGTCTTCTCCGGCGGTTCATCCTCGGTAAGAATATGCTTCTTACCACACGACTTCATGAGACTGAGGAACTGCATAGCCCACAGTTCGTAGTTCGTCCCGTCCATTTTGACGTTTGGTGCCGAACCTTTAAAGGCACCTATGGCGGGCATATCGACCTTTTGTTCTGACATATTGCCGAAGAAGAACAACTAGGGATGATAGACAAAAGAAATGGTGTCTACCAAGACTTTTGTGGATTCAAGTGCATAGGTAGACGTTATGCACTTGAACCCATCAGCAAGGAGGCTTGGGAAGCCTCGGCGGAAGAGAGGATCGACGGTGGAGGAGCCCGGCGGCGGCGGGGCTGGGCACGGGTGGACACGGGAGGGCGGCGGCGGCAGGAGGGACCGGCTGGCGACGGCGGTGGCGGGAGGAGGGACCGGCTGGGCTGGCGGCGGCAGGGGGGGGGGCGAGTGGAGAACAAAACCCTAGGGTTAGGGTTTTGGCTCTGATACCATGTTAGAGTAATCAAACTCTCTGTTGTGTTATTCCATAGAGCCCTTGGGTCTCTTATATAGGGAGAAAACCCTTGGGTAAATTACAGAGTCTTACAAAATATAAATAGAAATTACGGAACAATAAAACGTAACACAATAAAACGTAACACATATATATTAGTCTCTACAGTTACGTGATCTACATGATCTACATTCCAACAAACATGTTGCTTGAATAAGATTTGGGATTTGTTTAGCAAATCTCATTATAATGTTAATCAAAATTATTTTGATTATTATATGGTATAATTTCGGTTGAAGAACCGATGATCATCTTAAGTACAAAGTGATCTATTTTGCATTATCCTTTCCCGAGGTGGATATGGTGTCTAGTCGGAGAGCATTGGGGTAGCGGGTTGCAACGTATGTGATCCGTCCCACTCTTCTCGATACTGGCCATGACAGCGGGTAGGGTTAGTATAATGCTAGAGAAATCATGATGTATTTCTAATTATTAAAATTTGAAATAATACGTATTTGAGATAATACCATAATTTCAAGTAACAATTAAAATATTTGTTGGATATTAATTGGATCATTAATTTAATATGATTAGATTAATTGGAATCCAATTAAATATAAAACACTCTATTATGAATAGAGATGTTATTTTCCTTGGAAGAATTAATCATAATGAATATGAATTCATAATGATTAATTAGAATTTGAATATAAGGTGGAGGATCACATAAGTGACATCCATGGTCTCCCGTCAAGGCGGAGGGTTCCGTCGTCAGGGATTATATGTAGGAGACGCCTGTCCAAAGTGACAGCTCCTGCATGCAAGCGCATCTGGATCGGTCTCTTCGCTTCTCGAAGGAGTAAGGACGTATGCGTAGTGACCCCAATATTGGGTCCTCATATTATTGGGGCGATATTGGATTGCGCGTAGCGAATTGTATTCCTGTTGACAGTTGGTTCAATTAATGATGGGTCAACATCGCCTTAGGGGTGGTGGGTCTGGATGTTAAAGACCGAATTGGAAAATGTAAGTTGGACTTGCAAGGCGGAATGTGTTGCCGCTTCTTTTTATCCGAGTTGTAGGTTCTCATATTATTGGGATGCAACTAAGATAAGGAAGGAGATCCCAGATCTTGCTTGAGATATAATGGTAAGTATATCTATTACATTGGAAGTGATTAAGGGAATGAACTTTCAGTATTGACAGGGCAAGACAACTTTGATATAAAAATTCCTAAATCAAAGTAAAATATGTATATATATATATAAATATATACACTTATGCCAATTTCTTATTTCAGATAATCCTTCATTAAATCCACTCAATGTTATGCTCAATAATAACTAGTAAAATATCATGGATTGGACTCATGATCCAGATATTGTACTTGCAGTTGGACACATAATGTATGTGGTTGCAATGTGCAAGTTTCCTCTTAATAATGAGGAATGACAATTAAATAGATAATAGGACTACAACCCTAGGGTTGGTATGTCTCTGTAGTCTTGATCTCTCATCGGATGACTTTGGAAGTGACATGTCGATGATGATCGCAATTGTCTAATACTCCTTATAAAATGAATGAATATATTCTGGCATACATATGTGCTCTTGACATTAATCATGAATGAGATGGTTCAATGCGTCATGCAGAATGGTGGCTCTATAAGAGATGATGTATTCAAAATGTTTGAATACCTACCTGAAGCAATGTTTTTAAGAGTCTAGATGGATGTAGACATGATGAGTGTCATCATTTTACTGTCTATACTCTAGTCATTCATGAAGCTTCATAATATTCATATTGTATGAATTTAATGAAGCACATATAAATGTTGAGATCCTCTTACATTGAATTCGTTTGAATTTAACATAAGAGATCCTTAATCTTAAGCAATGGTTGTTTATAGATGAAGGGAGCGCAGTGGAAGTATGGGTCGGACCCGAGTAAGAAAGAAAGTCAAAGAGTTGACCTACTTCTGTGACTTCCATATGGCATCTAGATAGTTGGATGAATGCCAATACTGCAATGAGTCGATGTATTGATAGTATGACTATCTGGACTATCTAGGATCCTTACTGAAGGACTCATATAGAGCATCAGAATAATCTACATATAATCATTGACTTTGACTTACTTATTTGATAAGATAAAGTCTAATAATTGTATCTCAATCTTCTAACAACACTTGCAATATGTTGCATAAGTTTTAGAAGACCGGAAAATTTGATCTTAAGGTTTATAGTTATCCACATGGATATTGATGCAATTGTTGCAACAATCTCTGTTGGATTGATAGACTTCTTAATTTCAGTGGGAGAGCCTTAGTCTTAGAGAATGCCTTTATGACCTAGATATTAGAGTACACTCATAGTTTATTTCTAAATGTTAGAAATAAGCATGAATTCTGTTTAAACCTATCATAAAGAATTATGATGGATATATTTCAGATAGTAATCTAACATCTAGTGGACTCCACAAAATTAGAAAATTAATGAATGGTTCATTAAGATTTCTAATACTGAAAATTAAAACCTTTATAAGATCAATTGGAGAATGAAGATCATTTGACAATGATCTGGCATCAAGTTTTGGACATATGTCTATTGATGAGATCAATGGACTAGTGAGAGATGAAACTTTATATTCTCTAAAGGTTCAAATCTTATATACTTGTGAATATTGTATTCAAAAGTAAAAATGTCCAATATACCCTTCCTTGGAAATGATGTATGTGGATCATCTATATCATAGTAAACATTATGGATATGTGGTATCTGTTGATGATTGTGTATGATATGAGATTTCTTCTCTTTACCTAAGGGTCCGTTTGGTTGCAGGGTTGGACAGGGTTGGGTTGGGCAGGGGTACCCCTGTGAATAGTAAACTGTGAGGAGGAGAACCCTGTTTGGTTGCAGGGCCAACCCGGGTTGGACCAAGCCAACCCTGCCCAACCCTGCAACCAAACGAGCCCTAAGAGATCTTTGAAATGTTCAAAGATTTCACAATTTTGGTTTATAATCAAAGTTTGAAGAAAGATAAAATGAATTTGATCTAATCTAGATAGCAAATACCTGCTAGATAAATTCAAAGAATACCTTATGGAGAAATGAATATCATTTCTATCTCAATCCTCCTAATACACCTTGACTCAATAGAGTTATGGGGAGATACAATTGGATCATGTGTGACATGATTTGATCAATGATGAATTTTAGCATAATTTCCTCTTAGTTTCTAGGTATATATGTGTAGTAGAGACTACAATGCATATCCTTAATAAGGTTCCATTCATGTAAGTTGGAATCTAGCACTTGAGAGTGCTACTTCATTAGGAAAATAAAGGATGGTATTGGATACCTACTTTATGACTTTGAGATTCTTAAAATATCTCATCTTTGAGAATGTGATTCTTAGAAGTTGAGTCTCTTGAGAATCAAGACTAAATGAAGTAAAGGACTCATTTATTCTTGAGATGATAATGATGCTCCTAAAATTGAAAACTAAAAGGACAATTAAAGATGAAACATGAATAGCTCTTCAAATAAGTTTGAGGATGTACTCCATGTGTCAGTTAAACCTGACAATAATCGGACTTCATGTGATGAAGCTTCTGAAGATCATGACATGAAAAGATGGATGTTAGCAATAAAGTCTAAAGTATACTTCATATACAAGTGTTGTATATGGACCCTCGAGGATCCACCTTTATGGGTAAGACCCATAAAAGTGTAAATGGATATTCAAGAGAAAGAAGTCAAGATTGCTTTCCTCTATGAATACCTCTCTGAGGATATTCACATGAAGTAGCCCCAGGGCTTCATGGTTGATAAAAGCAAGATGTGAAAGCTAAGTAATCCATCTATGTACTCAAATAAGCTTCTTGAAGTTGGACCATGAGATTTGATGAAATTATAAGTGTTATGATTTCAGATAGAATCTGGATGAGCCATGTGAAGCTTAGTGGGAGTGCCTTTCTGTTCATCATGCTAAATGTAGATTATATCCTAATCATTTAAAATGATATAAGGATAATAATAATAATAAGTGTTTTCTAATCTGGTTGTTCCATAACTTGAGATATGATCTCAAGGATACCTCTTGGATCTTAGTTCTGAAGGTGTTCAGAAGCATAGAGAAGAGGATATTGGGACTGTCACATTTGTAGTTCACCTTGGACATATTCCATTCTTGGAAATTCCAAGAAAGGCTTCCATCCTTAAGACATGGTACTGACCTATCTAAAGGGATAGTATCTATCCGACTGCTCAACAATATGTCTGATATGACCGATATGGTGTGATATAAGGCGCATGGATGAGAGATGTGTGTGATGTAGTGTGCATTTGTAAGATGTTTTAAGATCTTGGATTGGATGATATTAATTTCTAGTAGATATCAGTCAAGAATCAACAATAACATCGATTTGACTGATATGACCGATATGACCGATACGACTGATATGATTGATGTGCGATCTAAGGGGCATATATAAGCAATATGTGTGATATAAGTGTGTATTTGTAAACTATTTATTGTTGTAGTAACTCATAAGATCTTAATTTCCAAAAACAATCATCGAAAAATGGCTTTTTTGAGTCATTTTCGACATTTCCACCGAAACGGTCGAAATTTCCCGAAATTTCACTGAAATTTTGGTTTTGGAGGGGACCGAAACGAAATCGAAATCGAGATTTCGAACCTTGATAGCACCTCAAAGAGTTGAGGAAGTGAATGCTAGAACTGCTTGCATTTGTGCATTAGTTATGAGAAGTTGAGTGCATGCTAGATGTGTACAAAAGACAGATATCTACCATGTATGGGAAGTAGTAAACTTTTACTAATCCTAATATGGAAAGAAAACACTTGATTGCAGTAATAACAATATCTTCATAGAGGACAAGATTTTTTGAGATAGTGATCTCAAAGTCTTATCTTCAAAAACTTAAGACTTTACATATAGAGATCTAAAAGGTCTTAACTGTGGATACCTTAGGAGATAGAGATCTCCAGGAAAAGGGTATTCTGATAAGGATTATGGAAATACTGGTTATGATAATTATTAGGCTATAGTGTCAAGGACACTATACTGGTTATGATAATTATTAGGCTATAGTGTCAAGGACACTATAACCAACAAGATTGATTATTGGTTGCATAAGATGCAACATTCGCATTAGATGCGAGCACTGTTGCTGGGGAAATGCAAGTGCCGTAAAAGGACTTGGCATAGTCTCGCGGGAACAGAGTGACTGATCAGCTTACCTAGCTATTTTCTTAATAGCCTATAATTGTCACATGAGTGAGGGTTTAAATGATTTGCCCATTAATGGCTCTTTGGGCTAGTGGGAGATTGTTGGACATGCGAGCCCACGGCGAGCCATTATGCAATAAATGTTATTGCGAATTTCATTCCATGATCTAAAATGAAGAATAAATAATTTGCATAATATGTCCCTTAGTACAATTAGGGTTATGTACCATGTCCATCTTAATAATCATACAGCTGTTGGTTCAATGATTGAATCATGGAGGTTGGTGCTTGGATGAATATGTTGGAAATGCGAGTCCACGGCGAGCCATTATGCAATAAATATTATTGCATATATCATTCCCTGATCTGAAATGAAGAATGAATAATTTGCATAATAGGTCCCTTAGTACAATTAGGGTTATGTACCATGGCCATCTTAATAATCATACAGCTGTTGATTCAACTATTGAATCATAGAGGTTGGTGCTTGGATGAATATCTAAAGGGTTAGATAGAGGACTCATCGAGCACCGTCAAAATATTATTAAGAGATGATCTCCAGCCTGAGTAGGAGATGGCAATCCTATCTCTGAAGGCTGATATCTGACCGACCTCTGGATGCAGGTCCTCTGCATAGGAATAGAGATTCGGAGGTGTCAGATTAGTTATGTCAAAGTGTTGACTTAACGAGATCGAGATAACCAAAGTCCTATATCGTATGCTGTCATGATATAGGCACGCATCCTCTGACCGGAGACAGATGTGTTGCTATATGTCTAAGTATGTACATTTGGCTGACCAATAGGTTGATGACCTAATCAAGGTCTATACACCGGTGCGCTGGTGTGCATATAAGGGCATATGAGTAATACGATCTCTCAAAAGGATCACACAGGTTCAATTACCGAATCGGAAGACATGAGCTCACTCATGAGATATTGGGAAGAATCAAATTCCATGCGCATGGTCGTCTCGCTTTGGAGCTTGATTGAATTTGTAGGTTTGATATATACTTTTAGTATATGATCAAGACCTAGGTATAATATACGCTTTTGGAAAGTGTATGATTGATACCAACTCCCAATGATCGAATGAGAAACTTACTGATAAAACCATGAAGTAGACAGTATAAAGTTGATCCAATACTTCGGGTTTAGTCTGAGTCTTCCAGTATGCATGATGTACAGGTATTGGGAATACCTGAGGGTGATTTGATCATAAACGATTGTGTAACCATGACGCTTCCATTCCTAGGGAGTGATGAAACAGGTCTGGATTTTAGTGACTCCTCTCAGTAGAGAAGTGATCTGATCTTGGTCCAAGTGTTGGACATTGATCTGAATGTGATTCAGATATAATGAGAAGATTAGATTTACGGTCTTGATTTAATCAAGCATCTATGGGAGGCCCGCGATCTGGATTTGAGATATGATCTCAATATCCATGTCACTATACGTGGAACAATACAATCGCCCTGTCCTTATCTCCAAGTATCTGCGGAGAGATTGCATTATTCTTGAATGGTTCGAGAATAATTCCATAAGATCTAAGCAATGAAGAAATGATGATTAAATGTGATTTAATCATATTGATGTGTGAAGAAATTATCCAATATAATTTAATGTGATTTAATTATTATGGATAAGAATAATGTGGATAGAAATATCCAATTATTCATAATATATTATAAATGTGATTTATAATGTATTAGAGAGAGCTAGTTATAATTTATATGTGTTGATTAATTATTATGTGTATTGGATACACATTGTGTAATTAATTAACAATATGAATTATATGTTGTTTTGGGTTGTGAATATGATTCACAATTTTTCCATGGCAAGATTGCAATATTCTCAAATATAATTATGAATTATTTATTGAAGAATAAAAGCCAACAAAAGTTGTTGGAAATAAATAAAGGAGATTTTCAAGGAGATATGCAATCTCATGGATTTCCATGAGATTGCTCTCTCCATGGAAGGTATGGGCGGCACACCATTCCTAATATGAATGTGTGGCCGTCCACTTGGAAGGTACATGGAGATGAAATCTCCATGTATCTTCTCTCCTTATTTATTGGTTTGATTTAGGACTAATTTATATTTGATTTTGTCAAATATATTTTAACTTAAATTTGTTCGTTTTACCAACAACAATCTTAGCCATTGGATTGACATAAATCAATCTCATCCATTGATTTTATGTCACATGGATTGAGATCCATGGACCCCAAAACCCTATAAATAGAGAGGCATACCATGCTCTCTGTGTACATGAATATTGGAGCTCTCTCTCTTTCTCTTTCTTGGTACACGTCTACCCTCTCTCCCTCTAATTGGTGGCCGACCACCAAACCCTAGAGGAGAGGTTCGTCGACGCCATCGTCACCGCGCCGCCACTTCGACGTTCTTCGGTTCTCCGTCTTCTTGGTATGCCACGCCCACGAAGGAGACGTTCGATCTCGTGCGACGAGATCAGGAGCAACCACGCTTGGATCAACTTCTTGGATTGCGAGGACAATGCGGTTCATCCCCGCACTCGCAAGCAGTCTCGCCGACGATCGGACTTGAGACAGGAGGTCTCTTCTCTTAGAGACTCGATCAACCACGCTTCAAGAGGTATTGCATTATACTTGTTGTGGTTATAGATGAAACGATCTGAGAATGGTTCTCGGATCATGTGGTTTCATCGAATCAATTTTTTAAATTCCGCTGCACCGAACAACTAGTGCGACTAGTCGTTTTTCGTTGTATCCGATACGACGATCACGCTTCCGTGATGCGTTTGAGGATAAATTCAATATCCTTCAAGTGGTATCAGAGCCAGATTGACGGTTTCGAATATGATTCGAAAAACCGAGGACGACTTGGGTTCGTTAAGGTCGCGAAAGTTTTTATCGCATTTGATTTCGCAGATCTGTTTAGTAAATAAATTCGGCCTTGTTTAAATTGTTTAAACACGAATTTAATACTTGGATTTTGTTCCCCATTAAATAAGGAAACCATAGGATCTGAGGTTACGTAAATCGGATTTCGTATGCTCTAGATATGGTTGTTTTAATGAACATGTATGCACTGTTGCGAGAACTGTAGATCTGAACGTGATTAAAATGTTAATTACTGTTTAGACTTGCCTTGAAATGCATGTAATATCACTTGGGTTCTGTCCTAAATCAAATTAGCAATATATGAAAATTGATTTTGTCTAATTTGGATTTAATATGATTGAGATATGTTAATTTTTGTAAGTAGGGGTCACTGCTGAAATTACAGTCCTAATCTAGAACCAAGTGATTGTCAATTAGTGAAATTAATTGTTAATTTCGTGAAATAATCATGAAAAATATTTGTGAAATATTTGAAGATGATTATTTATATAATTGACTTGGCCTCAACCAATTAATTGATTAGATTTGATCTAAATCTTAATTGGAAACACATTCATCAAACTTGATGCTTGTATAGTGATTGTCATTTAATCAATTGGTGAAATTAAATTGTTTAATCTCCTGGAATAATTGTACATAAATATTTATGAAATATTTGATGATAATTATTCCCTTAAATGACATTGCCTTAACCAATAATTGATTAGATGTGATCTAGATCACTAATTGGTTACATGATCTACATGATCAACATTCCAACAAACATGTTGCTTGAATAAGACTTGGGATTTGTTTAGCAAATCTCATTATAATGTTAATCAAAATTGTTTTGATTATTATATGGTATAATTTCGGTTGAAGAACCCATGATCATCTCAAGTACAAAATGATTTATTTTGCATTATCCTTTCCCGAGGTGGATATGGTGTCTAGTCGGAGAGCATTGGGGTTGCGGGTTGCAACGTATGTGGTCCGTCCCACTCTCGTCGGTACTGGCCATGACAACGGGTAAGGTTAGTGTAATGCTTAAGAAATCATGATGTATTTCTAACTATTAAAATTCGAAATAATATGTATTTGAGATAATACCATAATTCAAGTAACAATAAAATGTTTGTTGGATATTAATTGGATCATTAATTTAATATGATTAGATTGATTGGAATCCAATTAAAATTAAAATACTCTATTATGAATAGAGATGTTATTTCCCTTGGAAGAATTAATCATAATGAATATGATTCATAGTGATTAATTAGAATTTGAATATAATATGGAGGATCAAATAAGTGACATCCGTGGTCTCCGTCAAGGCGGAGGGTTCCGTCGCCAGGGATTATATGTGGGAGACGCCTGTCCGAAGTGACAGCTCCTGTATGCAAGCACATCTGGATCGGGCTCTTTGCTTCTCGAAAGAGTAAGGTCGTATACGTAGTGACCCTAATATCGGATCCTCATATTATTGGGGCGATATTGGATTGCGTATAGCGAGTACTATTCCTGTTGACGGTTGGTTCAATTAACGACGGGTCAACATCGCCTCAGGGGTGGTGGGCCCGGGTGTTAAAGACCGAATTGGGAAATGCAAGTTGGACTTGCAAAGCGGAATGTGTTCCCGCTTCTTTTTATCCGAGTTGCAGATTCTCATATTATTGGGATGTAACAAAGATAAGGAAGAAGATCCCAGATCTTGTTGAGATATAATGGTAAATATATCTCTTACATTGAAAGTGATTAAGGGAATGAACTTTCAATGTTGACAAGGCAAGACAACTTTGATATAAAAATCCTAAATCAAAGTAATATATATATATATAAATATATTTATATATTTATGCAAATTTTTATTTCAGATAATCCTTCATTAAAACCCACTCAATGATATACTCAATAATAACCAGTGAAATATCATTGATTGGACTCATGATCCAGATATTGTACTTGCAGTTGGACACATAATGTATGTGGTTGCAATGTGCAAGTTTCCTCATAATAATGAGGAATGACAATTAAATAGATAATAGGACTACAACCCTAGGGTTTGTATGTCTCTATAGTCTTTATCTCAATTAATGTACTTTGGAAGTAACATGTCGATGATGATCGCAATTGTCAAATAATCCTTATAAAATCAATAAAGATATTATGGCATACATATGTACTCTTCACATTTATCATGAATGACATGGTTCACTGCATCATGTAGAATGGTGGCTCTATAAGAGATGATGTATTCAAATTGTTTGAGTACCTACCTGAACCTATGTTTTAAGAGTTTAGATGGATGTAGATGATGAGTGTCATTATTCTACTATCTATACTCTAGTCATTCATGATGCTTCATAATATTCATATTGTATGAAGCATGTTTAAATGTTGAAATACTCTTACTTTGAATTCTTTTGAATTTAACGTAAGAGATCCTTGGTCTTAAACAATGGTTGTTTATAGATAAAGGGAGCGTAGTGGAAGCATGGGTTGGATCCATGTAAGAAGTATAGTCAAAGAGTTGACTGTACCTCTGTGACTTCCATATGACATCCAAAGAGTTGGGTGAATGCCAATACTGCAATAAATTGATGTGTTGATAGCGTGACTATCAAGTCTGTCTAGAATCCTTAGAGAAGGACTCGGATGGAGCATCGGAATAATCTACAAAAATCATTGATATTGACTTACTTATTGAATAAGATAAAGTCTAATAATTGTATTTCAATCTTCTAACAACACTTGCAATGAGTTGTATATGTTTTAGAAGAATGGAAAATTTGATCTTAAAGTTTATAGTTATCCATATGGATATTGATGCAATTGTTGCAACAATCTCTGTTGGATTAATAGACTTGTTAATTTCAGTGGGAGAGCCCTTTGTCTTAGAGAATATCTCTATGCCCTAGACATTAGAATGAACTCATTGTTTATTTCTAAATGTTTGAAATAAACATGAATTCTGGAATGGACCTAACATAAAGATTTATGATGGAGATATTTCAGAAAGTAATCTAAAATCTAGTGGACTCCACTAAGTTAGAAAATTAATGAATGGTTCATTAACGTTTCTAAATACTGAAATTAAACCTCAAGATCAATAGGAGGATGAAGATCATTTGACAATGATCGAGCATCAAGCCTTGGACATTTGTCTATTGATTTGATCAATAGACTAGTAAGAGATGAAACTTTAGAATGTCTAAAATTTCAAATCTTACATACTTATGAATATCGTATTCGAAGTAAAATGTCCTATACACCCTTCTTAAGAGAAAGGTGTAAGATGCCAAGGTATTCGGGATCTCATACATATTGATGTATGCGGATCATCTGTATTATAGTAAACATTATGGATATGTGATATCTATTAATGATTATGAATGATATGAGATTTCTTCTCTTCATCTAAAGAAATTTTTTGAAATGTTCAAAGATTTCATAATTTTGGTTTAGAACCAAAGTTTGAAGGAAGATAAAATGAATTTAATCTAATCTAGGTAGCCTGTACCTGTTAGATGTAATCAAAGGATACCTTATGGAGATATGAATATCATTTCTATCTCAATCCTCCTAACACACCTTAACTCAATAGAGTTATAGGTAGATACAATTGGATCATGTGTGAGATGATCTTATCAATGATGAATTTTTAGCATAATTATCCCTTAGTTTCCAGGTATATGTGTGTAGTAAAGACTACAAAGTATATCCTTAATTAGGTTCCATGTATGTTGGAATCTAGCACTTGAGAGTGCTGCTTCATTAGGAAAGTAAAGGATGGTATTGGATACCTACTTTATGACCTTGAGATTCTTAAAGTATCTCATCTCTGAGAATGTGATTCTTAGAGGTTGAGACTCTTGAGAATCAAGATGAAAATGAAATGTAGGAACTCATTTAATCATGAGAAGAAAATGAGGCTCCTGAAATTGGAAACTAAAAGGACAATTAAAGATGAAACACTGATACCTCTTCAAATGAGTTTGAGGATGGATTCCATGTGTCAGAGAAATCTGACAATGATTTTTTAACTTCATGTGATGAGGCTTCTAAAGATCATAGCATGGATAGATGGATGTTAGCGATAAAAGTCTAATGTAGACTTCATATACAAGTGTTGTATATGGACCCTCGAGGATCCACCTATATGGGTAATACATGTAGAGGTGTAAATGGATCTTCAAGAGAAAAGAAACCTGATGAGAAGGTAGAGACCTTCAAAGCACGGTTCGTAGCCATGAGCTACACACCGGAAGAGAAGACATTGCTTGCAATGAGACTTGCTCTTCGGTGACCATGCTTAAAACCATCAGAATGTTGCTAACCTTAGCTACACAACTTGACTATTGCATCTTCAAGATGTAAGTCAATATTGCATTCCTTTACAAATACCTCTTTGAGGATATTCACATGAAGTAACCCCAGGGCTTCATGGTTGAGGAAAGCAAGATGTGAAAGCTGAAGAATCCATCTATGGACTCAAATAAGCTTCTTTAAGTTGGATCATAAGATTTGATGAAATTGTAAATGTTATGATTTCAGATAAAATCTTGATGAGCCATGTGAAGCTTAGTGGGAGTGCCTTTGTGTTCATCGTGCTAAATGTAGATAATATCCTAATCATTTAGAATGATATAAGGATGATAATAAGTGTTTTATAGACTGGTTATTCCATATCTTGGAATATGCTTTCAAAGATACCTCTTAGATATTAGTTCTGAAGTTGTTCAGAAGTCAAGAGAAGAGGATAATTGGACTGTCACATTTGTAGTACACCTTGGACATATTCTATTCATAGAAATTCCAAGAAAGGCTTCTATCCCTTAAGATATGGTACTGACCTATCTAAAGGGACAACACCTCAAAGAGTTTGAGGAAGTGAATGCTACAACTACTTGCCCTTGGGCATCAGTTCTGAGAAGCTGGGTGTGTGCTAGATGTGTACAAAAGCCAGATAGCTGCCATGCAGTGGGAGTGGTAAATTGTTACTAATCCTACTATGAAAATAAAACACTTGGTTGCAGTAATAACAAAATCTTCATAGATGACAAGATTTTTTGAGATAGAAATCTCAAAGTCTTATCTTCAAAAGTTTAAGACTTTATAGATAGTAATCTAAAAGGTCTTAACTGTAGATACCTTAGGAGATAGAGATCTCCAGGATTAAGAGTATTCTGATAAGGATTATGGGAATACTGGTTATGATAATTGTTAAGCTGTAGTGTCAAAGACACTGTAACTAACTAAATTGAGTATTGGTTGCATAAGATGCAACATTCGCATTAGATGCGAGCACTGTTACTGGGGATATCCAAGTGCCGTAAAAGGACTTGGCATAGTCTCGCGGGAACAGAGTGACTGATCAGCTTACCTAGGTATTTTCTAAATAGCCTATGATTGTCACAAGAGTACAGGTTTAAATGATTAGCCCATTAATGGCTCTTTGGGCTAGTGGGAGATTGTTGGAAATGCGAGCCCACGGCGAGCCATTATGCAATAAATATTATTGCATATATCATTCCCTGATCTGAAATGAAGAATGAATAATTTGCATAATAAGTCCCTTAGTACAATTAGGGTTATGTACCATGGCCATCTTAATAATCATACAGCTGTTGATTCAACTATTGAATCATAGAGGCTGGTGCTTGGATGAATATCTAAAGGGTTAGATAGAGGACTCATCGAGCACCGTCAAATGATTATTAAGAGATGATCTCCAGCCTGAGTAGGAGATGACAATCCTATCTCTGAAGGCTGATATCTGACCGACCTCTTGATGCAGGTCCTCTGCATAGGAATAGAGATTCGGAGGTGTCAGATTAGTTATGTCAAAGAGTTGACTTAACGAGATCGAGATAACCAAAGTCCTATATCGTATGCTGTCATGATATAGGCACGCATCCTCTGACCGGAGACAGATGTGTTGCTATATGTCTAATTATGTACATTTGGCAGACCAATAGGTTGATGACCTAATCAAGGTCTATACACCGGCGCGCTGGTGTGCATATAAGGGCATATGAGTAATACGATCTCTCAAAGGGATCATACAGGTTCAGTTACTGAACCGGAAGACATGAGCTCACTCATGAGATATTGGGAAGAATCAAATTCCATGCGCATGGTCGTCTCGCTTTGGAAGCTTGACTGAATTTGTAGGTTTGATATATACTTTTAGTATATGATCAAGACCTAGGTATAATATACGCTATTGGAAAGTGTATGATTGATACCAACTCCCAATGATCGAATGAGAAACTTACTGATAAAACCATGAAGTAGACAGTATAAAGTTGATCCAATACTTCGGATTTAGTCTGAGTCTTCCAGTATGCAGGATGTACAGGTATTGGGAATACCTGAGGGTGATTTGATCATAAACAATTGTATTACCATGACGCTTCCATTCCTAGGGAGTGATGAAATAGGTCTGGAATTTAGTGACTCCTCTCAGTAGAGAAGTGGTCTGATCTTGGTCCAAGTGTTGGACATTGATCTGAATGTGATTCAGATACAATGAGAAGATTAGATTTACGGTCTTGATTTAATCAAGCATCTATGGGAGGCCCGCGATCTGGATTTGAGATATGATCTCAATATCCATGTCACTATACGTGGAACAATACAATCGCCCTGTCCTTATCTCCAAGTATCTGCGGAGAGATTGCATTATTCTTGAATGGTTCGAGAATAATTCCATAAGATCTAAGCAATGAAGAAATGATGATTAAATGTGATTTAATCATATTGATGTGTGAAGAAATTATCCAATATAATTTAATGTGATTTAATTATTATGGATAAGAATAATGTGGATAGAAATATCCAATTATTTATAGTATATTATAAATGTGATTTATAATGTATTAGAGAGAGCTAGTTATAATTTATATGTGTTGATTAATTATTATGTGTATTGGATACATTGTGTAATTAATTAACAATATGAATTATATGTTGTTTTGGGTTGTGAATATGATTCACAATTTTTCCATGGCAAGATTGCAATATTCTCAAATATAATTATGAATTAATTTTTGAAGAATAAAAGCCAACAAAAGTTGTTGGAAATAAATAAAGGAGATTTTCAAGGAGATATGCAATCTCATGGATTTCCATGAGATTGCTCTCTCCATGGAAGGTATGGGCGACACACCATTCCTAATATGAATGTGTGGCCGTCCACTTGGAAGGTACATGGAGATGAAATCTCCATGTATCTTCTCTCCTTATTTATTGGTTTGATTTAGGACTAATTTATATTTGATTTTGTCAAATATATTTTAACCTAAATTTGTTGGTTTTACGAAGAACAATCTTAGCCATTGGATTGACATAAATCAATCTCATCCATCGATTTTATATGTCACATGGATTGAGATCCATGGATCCCAAAACCCTATAAATAGAGAGGCATACCATGCTCTCTGTGTACATGAATATTGGAGCTCTCTCTCTTTCTCTTTCTTGGTACACGTCTACCCTCTCTCCCTCTAATTGGTGGTCGACTACCAAACCCTAGAGGAGAGGTTCGTCGACGCCATCGCCACCGCGCCGCCGCTTCGACGTTCTTCGGTTCTCCGTCTTCTTGGTGTGCCACGCCCACGAAGGAGACGTTCGATCTCGTACGACGAGATCAGGAGTAACCATGCTTGGATCAACTTCTTGGATTGCGAGGACAACGCGGTTCATCCCCGCGCTCGCAAGCAGTCTCGTCGACGATCGGATTTGAGATAGGAGGTCTCTTCTCTTAGAGACTCGATCAACCACGCTTCAAGAGGTATTGCATTATACTTGTTGTGGTTATAGATGAAACGATCTGAGAATGGTTCTCGGATCATTTGGTTTCATCGAATAAATTTTTTAAATTCTGCTGCACCGAACAACTAGTGCGACTAGTCGTTCTTCGTCGTATCCGATACGACGATCACGCTTCCGTGATGCGCTTGAGGATAAATTCAATATCCTTCAGAATATCTAAAGAGTTAGATTGAGGACTCATCAAGCACCGTCAAATGATTGTTAAGAGATGATCTCCAGCCTGAGTAGGAGATGGCAGTCCTTTCTCATATAGGCTGATATCTAACCGACCTCTTGATACAGGTCATCTGCATAGGTATAGAGATTCAGCGGTGTTAGATAAGTTAGGTCAAAGAGTTGACTTAACGAGATCGAGATAACCAAAGTCCTATATCGTATGCTGTCACGATACATGCACGCATCCTCTGACCGGAGACAGATGTGTTGCTATATGTCTGAGTATGTACATTTGACAGACCAATAGGTTGATGACCTAACCAAGGTCTATACACCGGCGCGATTGTGTGCATATAAGGGCATATGAGTAATACGATCTCTCAAAGGGATCATACATGTTCGGTTACTGAACCGGAAGACATGAGCTCACTCATGAGATATTGGGAAGAATCAAATTCCGTGCACGGTCGTCTTGCTTTGGAAGCTTGACTGAATTTGTACGTTTTATATATATTTTTGGAAAGTATATGATCAAGACCTAGGTATGATATATGCTTTTGGAAAGTATATGATCGATACATACTCTCAATGATCGAATGAGAAACATACTTATAAAACCATGAAGTAGATAGTATAAAGTTGATCTAATATTTCGGGTTTATTCTGAGTCTTCCAGTATGCAGGATGTACATGCATTAGGAATACCTCAGGGTGATGTGATCATAAACGATTGTATAACCATGACGCTTCCATTCATAGGGAGTGATTAAACGGGTCTGGATTTTAGTGACTCCTCTCAGTAGAGAAGTAATCTGATCTTGGTCCAAATGTTGGATATTGATCTGAATGTGATTCAGATGCAATGAGAAGATTAGATTTGCGGTTTTGATTTAATCAAGCATCTATGGGAGGCCCACGATCTGGATTTGAGATATGATCTCAATATCCAAGTCACTATACGTGGAACAATACAATCGCCATGTCCTTATCTCCAAGTATTCGCAGAGAAAGCGCATTATCCTTGAAAGGGTTCATGATAATTTCATTGTTGATATGAGTATCCGAGCATTGAGAAAATGGATAATTAAATGCGATTTAATTATCATGATTTATATGAATTCGATTCATTTTATAAAGTGAGCTATCTTAGATAATTAAATGTGATTTAATTATCAAAGATGAAAATAATGTGAATGTGATTCATATTATTTGTACACATGAGAATCGAGATCCAAGATAATTAAATGTGATTTAATTATCATGGATATGAATAATGTGGATAGAAATATCCATATTAGTCATATATATTATTAATATGATTTATAATATATAAGAGAGAGTTATTTGTAATTTACGTTTCTTAATTAAATGTTGATGTGAATTGGATTCACATTGGACAATTAATTGAAAATGTAATTCACATTTTATTTTGCGTTGTGAATGTGATTCACATTTTCCAATGGCAAGATTGCAATATTCACAAAATTATTATGAATTATTTTTGTAGAATAATTTACACCAAGTGTTGTTGTAAATCTTGTAGATTTCCATGGAATAATGTAATCTCATGAGATCTCATGAGATTGCATGAGATTGCCACCAAATCCAATATTTTTGAAGGAGGCAATTTTCATTCCATAATCTCCATGCTTGATTGATTTAATTTGGGATTGATTTATATTGATTTATCAATATAGATTTAATCTAAATTAAATTAATTGTTGTTCGTTTTTTACCAACACAAATCTTAGCCATTAAAAGAAACACAAATCAATGAGAGCCATTGGATGTGTTGCCCATGGATTGAGATCCATGGATCCCAAAATATTATAAAAGGAGAGGCACCCCATTGTTCTTTACACACAAGTGAGACAACAAGTCTCTCTCTCTTTCTATCTACATGCCCTCTCTCTATCTCTCATGAGGTCGTCTACCATGGATGCTCTAGAGAGATTTTCCATCGTCGTAGCGTCGTCGTTATGCTGCCCGATGGCTTGCTCGTGGATATCCGTCTCCTTCTGTGCGCTTTGCTCGTGAAGAAGATGTCGGATCTCGTGTGTCGAGATCAGGAGATCCGCTGCTTGGATCATCAACATGGATTGCAAGAAGCACGCGATTCATACCCGCGCTCGCAAGCGTCTCCTCCGTCGGATCGGACTTGAGGCAAGAGGTCTCTTCGTTTAGAGACTTGATCACAACCACGCTTCAAGAAGTAATCCTATTAACTTGTTTGTGGTTTAGAAGAAACGATCCGAGAAGTGTTCTTGGATAATGTGGTTTCGTCACATGAAAATTTTTTAATTTCTGCTGCATAGAACTAGTAGTGCGACTAGTCGTTCTTTGTCGTATTTGATACGATGCTCACGCTTCCGTGATGTGCTTGAGAATCTAACCATATCCTTCAAGTGGTATCAGAGCCTTAGGTCGAAGGTTATGGATAACCGAGGACAACTTGGGTTCATCAGGGTTTGCGAAAGTTTTCTTGCATTTCATTTTCGCATCTCTGTTTTGAGATTATTTTCGGCACTGTTTAAATTGTTTAAAAACGAAAGTAATAATTGGATTTGGTTCTCCATTAAATTAGGAAACCGTAGGATCTGAGTTTACGTGATTTCGATTCCGTTTGCTCAAAATATGCTCATTTTAGTGAACATGTATGCACAGTTTCGTGGACTGCGAATCTTAAGGTAATTAAGATGTTAATTGCGGATTTGAAACGCCTTGAAATGCATGCAAATCACTTAGGTTTTGTTGTAAATCAAATTAGCAAACTTTAGGAACTTACTTTGCTTAATTTGGATTTAAATTGATTGAGATATGGTATTTTTAGTAAGTGAGGGTCACTGCTGGAAATACTTTCCTAATTAAGAACCTAGTCTTTGTCATTTAATCAATTAGTGAAATTAAATTGTTTAATTTCCTAGAATAGTTGTGCATAAATATTTGTGAAATATTTGATTATAATTATTTTAATAAATGTATTGCTTTAACCAATATTTGATTAGATGTGATCTAGATCGCTAATTGGTTACATGATCTACCTAATCTGAATTCCAACAAACATTTTCTTGAATAGGATTTGGGATTTGTTTAGCAAATCTTATTATAATGTTAATCAAAATTATTTTGATTATTATATGGTATAATTTCGGTTGAAGAACCGATGGTTATCTTAAGTACAAAGTGGTCTATTTTGCATTATCCTTTCCCGAGGTGGATATTGTGTCTAGTCGGAGAGCATTGGGGTAGCGGGTTGCAACGTATGTGGTCCGTCCCACTCTCGTCGATACTGGCCTTGCCAGCGGGTAGGGTTAGTATAATGCTAGAGAAATCATGATGTATTTCTAATTATTAAAATTTGAAATAATACGTATTTGAGATAATACCATAATTTCAAGTAACAATTAAATTGTTTGTTGGATATTAATTGGATCATTAATTTAATATGATTAGATTAATTGGAATCCAATTAGATATAAAACACTCTATTATGTAGAGATGTTATTTCCCTTGGAAGAATTAATCATAATGAATATGATTCATAATGATTAATTAGAATTTGAATATAAGGTGGAGGACCACATAAGTGACATCCATGGTCTCCCGTCAAGGCGGAGGGTTCCGTCGCCAGGGATTGTATGTAGGAGATGCCTGTCCGAAGTGACAGCTCCTGCATGCAAGCGCATCTGGATCGGTCTCTTCGCTTCTCGAAAGAGTAAGGACGTATGCGTAGTGACCCCAATATCGGGTCCTTATATTATTGGGGCGATATTGGATTGCGAATAGCGAGTTGTATTCCTGTTGAAGGTTGGTTCAATTAATGATGGTTCAACATCGCCTTAGGAGTGGTGGGCCTGGATGTTAAAGACCGAATTGGAAAATGCAAGTTGGACTTGCAAGGCGGAATGTGTTCCCGCTTCTTTTTATCCGAGTTGTAGGTTCTCATATTATTGGGATGCAACAAAGATAAGGAAGGAGATCACAGAGCTTGCTTGAGATATAATGGTAAGTATATCTATTACATTGAAAGTGATTAAGGGAATGAACTTTCAGTGTTGACAAGGCAAGACAACTTTGATATAAAAATTCCTAAATCAAAGTAAAATATGTATATATATAAATATATACACTTATGCCAATTTCTTATTTCAGATAATCCTTCATTAAATCCACTCAATGTTATACACAATAATAACCAGTAAAATATCATGGATTGGACTCATGATCCAGATATTGTACTTGCAGTTGGACACATAATGTATGTGTTTGCAATGTGCAAGTTTCCTCATAATAATGAGGAATGACAATTAAATAGATAATAGGACTACAACCCTAGGGTTGGTATGTCTCTGTAGTCTTGATCTCTCATCGGATATACTTTGGAAGTGACATGTCGATGATGATTGCAATTGTCTAACACTCCTTATAAAATCAATGAATATATTCTGGCATATATATGTGCTCTTGACATTAATCATGAATGAGATGGTTCAATGCATCATGCAGAATGATGGCTTTATAAGAGATGATGTATTCAAAATGTTTGAATACCTATCTGAAGCAATGTTTTTAAGAGTCTAGATGGATGTAGACATGATGAGTGTCATCACAGATCTTGCTTGAGATATAATGGTAAGTATATCTATTACATTGAAAGTGATTAAGGGAATGAACTTTCAGTGTTGACAAGGAAAGACAACTTTGATATAAAAATTCCTAAATCAAAGTAAAATATGTATATATATATAAATATATACACTTATGCCAATTTCTTATTTCAGATAATCCTTCATTAAATGCACTCAATGTTATACTCAATAATAACCAGTAAAATATCATGGATTGGACTCATGATCCAGATATTGTACTTGCAGTTGGACATATAGTGTATGTGGTTGCAATGTGCAAGTTTCCTCATAATAATGAGGAATGACAATTAAATAGATAATAGAACTACAACCCTAGGGTTGGTATGTCTCTGTAGTCTTGATCTCTCATCGGATATACTTTGGAAGTGACATGTCGATGATGATCGCAATTGTCTAATACTCCTTATAAAATCAATGAATATATTCTGGCATATATATGTGCTCTTGACATTAATCAAGAATGAGATGGTCCAATGCATCATGCAGAATGGTGGCTCTATAAGAGATGATGTATTCAAAATGTTTGAATACCTACCTGAAGCAATGTTTTTAAGAGTCTAGATGGATGTAGATATGATGAGTGTCATCATTTACTGTCTATACTCTAGTCATTCATGAAGCTTCATAATATTCATATTGTATGAATTTAATGAAGCATGTATAAATGTTGAGATGCTCTTACATTGAATTCGTTTGAATTTAACGTAAGAGATCCTTAGTCTTAAGCAATGGTTGTTTATAGATGAATGGAGCGTAGTGGAAGTATGGGTCGGACCCGAGTAAGAAAGAAAGTCAAAGAGTTGACCTACTTCTGTGACTTCCGTATGGCATCCAGATAGTTGGATGAATGCCAATACTGCAATGAGTCGATGTATTGATAGTATGACTATCTGGACTATCTAGGATCCTTACTGAAGGACTCATATAGAGCATCAGAATAATCTACATATAATCATTGACTTTGACTTACTTATTTGATAAGATAAAGTCTAATAATTATATCTTAATCTTCTAACAACACTTGCAATATGTTGCATAGGTTTTAGAAGACTGGAAAATTTGATCTTAAGGTTTATAGTTATCCACATAGAGAAGAGGATATTGGGACTGTCACATTTGTAGTTCACCTTGGACATATTTCATTCTTGGAAATTCCAAGAAAGGCTTCCATCCCTTAAGACATGGTACTGACCTATCTAAAGGGATAGCACTTCAAAGAGTTGAGGAAGTGAATGCTAGAACTGCTTGCACTTGTGCATCAGTTGCGAGAAGCTGAGTGCATGCTAGATGTGTACAAAAGACAGATACCTACCATGTAGTGGGAGTAGTAAACTGTTACTAATCCTGTTATGGAAAGAAAACACTTGATTGCAGTAATAACAATATCTTCATAGAGGACAAGATTTTTTGAGATAGTGATCTCAAAGTCTTATCTTCAAAAACTTAAGACTTTACATATAGAGATCTAAAAGGTCTTAACTGTGGATACCTTAGGAGATAGAGATCTCCAGGAAAAGGGTATTCTGATAAGGATTATGGAAATACTGGTTATGATAATTATTAGGCTATAGTGTCAAGGACACTATAACCAACAAGATTGATTATTGGTTGCATAAGATGCAACATTCGCATTAGATGCGAGCACTGTTACTGGGGATGTGCAAGTGCCGTAAAAGGACTTGGCATAGTCTCGCGGGAACAGAGTGACTGATCAGCTTACCTAGCTATTTTCTTAATAGCCTATAATTATCACATGAGTGAGGGTTTAAATGATTAGCCCATTAATGGCTCTTTGGGCTAGTGGGAGATTGTTGGACATGCGAACCCACGGCGAGCCATTATGGAATAAATGTTATTGCGAATTTCATTCCATGATCTGAAATGAAGAATAAATAATTTGCATAATATGTCCCTTAGTACAATTAGGGTTATGTACCATGGCCATCTTAATAATCATACAGCTGTTGGTTCAATGATTGAATCATGGAGGCTGGTGCTTGGATGAATATCTAAAGAATTAGATTGAGGACTCATCAAGCACCGTCAAATGATTGTTACGAGATGATCTCCAGCCTGAGTAGGAGATGACAATCCTTTCTCATATAGGCTGATATCTAACCGAACTCTTGATGCAGGTCCTCTGCATAGGAAAAGAGATTCGGAGGTGTTAGATAAGTTAGGTCAAAGAGTTGACTTAACGAGATCGAGATAACGAAAGTCCTATATCGTATGCTGTCACGATACAGGCACGCATCCTCTGATCGGAGACAGATGTGTTCCTATATGTCTGAGTATGTACCTTTGACTGACCAATAGGTTGATGACCTAACCAAGGTCTATACACCGGCGCGCTGGTGTGCATTTAAGGGCATAATATGAGTAATACGATCTCTCAATGGGATCATACAGGTTCAGTTACTGAACCGGAAGACATGAGCTCACTTATGAGATATTGCGAAGAATCAAATTCCGTGCACGGTCGTCTTGCTTTGAAAGCTTGATTGAATTTGTAGGTTTGATATATACTTTTGGAAAGTATATGATCAAGACCTAGGTATGATATATGCTTTTGGAAAGTATTTGATCAATACCAACTCCCAATGATCGAATGAGAAACTTACTGATAAAATCATGAAGTAGACAGTATAAAGTTGATCTAATACTTCGGGTTTATTCTGAGTCTTCCAGTATGCAGGATGTACATGTATTAGGAATACCTGAGGGTGATGTGATTATAAACGATTGTATAACCGCGACGCTTCCATTCTTAGGGAGTGATGAAACGGGTCTGGATTTTAGTGACTCCTCTCAGTAGAGAAGTAATCTGATCTTGGTCCAAATGTTGGACATTGATATGAATATGATTCAGATGCAATGAGAAGATTAGATTTGCGGTCTTGATTTAATCAAGCATCTATAGGAGGCCCACGATCTGGATTTGAGATATGATCTCAATATCTAAGTCATTATACGTGGAACAATACAATCGCCCTGTCCTTATCCCCAAGTATTCGCGGAGAAAGCGCTTTATCCTTGAAAGGGTTCAGGATAATTTCATTGTTGATATGAGTATCCAAGAATTGAGAAAATGGATAATTAAATGTGTTTTAATTATCATGATTAATATGATTTCGATTCATATTATAAAGAGAGCTATCTTAGATAATTAAATGTGATTTGATTATCAAAGATGAAAATAATGTGAACGTGATTCATATTATTTGGCCACATGAGAATAGAGATCCAAGACGATTAAATGTGATTTAATTATCATGGATATAAATAATGTGTATAGCAATATCCATATTAGTCATATATATTATAAATGTGATTTATAATATATAAGAGAGAGCTATTTGTAATTTACGCTTGTTAATTAAATGTTGATGTGAATTGGATTCACATTGGACAATTAATTGAAAATGTAATTCACATTTTATTTTGGGTTGTGAATGTGATTCACATTTTTTCAATGGCAAGATTGCAGTATTCACAAAATAATTATGAATTATTTTTGTAGAATAATTTACAACAAGTATTGTTGTAAATCTTAGAGATTTCCTTGGAATAATGTAATCTCATGAGATCTCATGAGATTGCCACCAAATCCAATATTATGGAAGGAGGCAATTTTCATTCCATAATCTCCATGCTTGATTGATTTAATTTGGGATTGATTTATATTGATTTATCAATATAGATTTAATCTAAATTAAATTAATTGTTGTTGGTTTTATTACTAACACAAATCTTAGCCATTAAAAGAAACACAAATCAATGAGAGCCATTCGATTTGTGTTGCCCATGGATTGAGATCCATGGATCCCAAAATATTATAAAAGGAGAGGCACCCCATTGTTCTTCTTTACACACAAGTGAGACAACAAGTCTCTCTCTCCCTCTCTCTCTCTTTCTCTCTACATGCCCTCTCTCTATCTCTCTCACGAGGCCGTCCACCATGGATGCCCTAGAGAGATTTTCCATCGTCGTAGCGTCGTCGTTATGCTGCCCGATGGCTTGCTCGTGGATCTCCGTCTCCTTCGGTGCGCCTCGCTCGTGAAGAAGTTGTCGGATCTCGTGTGTCGAGATCAGGAGATCCACTGCTTGGATCATCAACATGGATTGCAAGAAGCACGCGATTCATCCCCGCGCTCGCAAGTGTCTCCTCAGTCGGATCGGATTTGAAATAGGAGGTCTCTTCGTTTAGAGACTTGATCACAGCCACGCTTCAAGAGGTAATCTTATTACTTGTTTGTGGTTTAGACGAAACGATCCGAGAAGTGTTCTTGGATCATGTGATTTCGTCACATGAAAATTTTTTAATTTCCGCTTCATAGAACAACTAGTGCGACTAGTCGTTCTTCGTCGTATTCGATACGATGCTCATGCTTCCATGATGTGTTTGAGGATCTAACCATATCCTTCAGTCTGGAGATCGTGGTGCTGCCTATATGGGTGGAGTAGCTATAGGATCGAATAGCTAGGGCACTACCGCCTGGACCTACGTTGGGAAGGGGCACCACCGCCTGCAGTGAGTGCTTCGTCGCATGTTCTTCTTCTTTTCCTCGGATCGTGGCTTCGCCATGGAGCTCAACCGTAGAGTTCCGTCTGACGGTGGTGCCGATCAGCTTCTTCTCGTCGGACATCTTGATCGCGTCTCCCTATGGCTCGTCGGTCTTTGATTAGGGTTTCCTCGAGCATGGAGTGCCGCTTGGAGTGGTTGGAGCGTCCTACAGTGCGCTGGGGCTGCCACGTCCCTCGATAGGAGTCGTAAGGGAGAGATGCTCCCTTGGAGCATCGAGCACTGTTCCTGGAGCGTGCGCGAGGCTGGCCTGAAGCTCGAGCTCTTCGCTTGATGGGGCTTCTGCGACAACCTCTTGCAAGGAGGAGTTGCAATGGAGCTTCGCTCATCTTGGGTTACATGATTTCCTCGACTGGAAGATGCTACAGCTAGAAGATGCACCGCCTTGCGCGAGATCGTCGCCTAGGCAAGGACCGATATTGTTGTTGCTGCTTCGAACTGTAGATCGCAGCTGTTGGATAGTACTACCAGGAGGCTTGAATGATGGGATACACGATCTTCACGAACTATCGATCTAGGGTTTTAGAAAACCTAGAGATCTTAAACAAAAAAATGTAACAAAAATATTCAGAATCTTCGTGACGATTTCATGGTCATCTCCAAGAACTTGCACACTTAGGGTTTCAAGAGAACCCTAGCATCTGGAACTCGAACGATCATGAGCAATGAACATGAATAATCTTCAAACATCAATCTTCAAGAACAAGAACTCCAAAATCGAATCTCGAATCAAATTAAAGAACTTAAAATCCTTGAGAATCGATCCGCTCTGATACTATGTTAGAAAGTATGAATGTGGAAGCATTTCACGAATAAAAGATAAAGAACAATAAAGAATTGGGATTATACGTGGAACTCTACTCCCTAAGGAGCGGGATGAAATCACGGGAGAAGGCCTCAAAGGGTTATATGTTACATTGAACTTTCTCGTCGGATACATGAGTTCTGGGGCTTCTTATATAGCCTCCACAGACTCTCCAAACCCCACAACTGGTTGATGTGAGACTAAACAATAGATGTGGTAAATGGATCTAAGGATCCATTTACCCATCTTACATCATAAGTGCCACATACTCTAACAGTGGCGAACGTGCGCTACATATCCTCTTAATGCTCATGTTTCTTTAGGACGTCTTCCAATGGATTTTAGGAGCTTTGCCATGGGTCTCTCAGTTGTAGAGATCGCAGGCAGGAGGGTATGCGAGGTAATCCATGACATCTTGTTATGGAGGAGCAGATGGTCGTGCTACAGTCGCGTGACACATAGAGCTTGATTACCGTGCTTACATGGGCTGTTGTGGTTGGCTTTATCCGAACTTATGGGGTGGACTATTATGTTCTCTCTTGTGGCATGCCATTTTACCCTTCGAATCCTCTCTTTATTGCTGTGGTACATGTGAACAATACATTTTGATATAGAGATTTGCTGGAAGAAGTCTACATGCAGCAACCACCTGGGTTCGATGTTGAGGGGATGTGTCAGAAGGTTCATAGACTTCATATGGCTTTAAGCAGAATCCCAAAGCATGGCCTTAGATGAGAAAGCCAGTCACCAAGGCCTTGCACCAAAAGCTCTCCTCCTTGATAGAGCAGTAGGGCTTCGCGAGATCGACTGCAAATCATTCACTATTTGTTCAGAGGATTCAGAGAGGTATCTTTGTCATTTTGATTTATGTTGATGATATCATTGTTAGAGGAGATGATGTGCGGGTATTAGTGCGGTGAGGGAGTTCCTTGGACAGTAATTTGTCACCAAAGACCTATTTATAATACTTCCTAGTGTTGAGAAGAAATTATCGGCTAAGGATCTGTTTATTGTTTCGTCATATATATATATATATGGGATTTTATCACTTGTGCCCCTCCACACTATCGCAATATCAGTTATGCCCCTATCTTTTTGGTAATATCAGTTGTGCCCCTCACTTCTTGCTATTTTATCACTTGTGCCCCTCGGGTTAGTGACCGTCCATCCCAAACGCAAACAGACGTTAACTTTAGGGACACATCAGGAATTAAATGAAAATAAATGAATTGAAAAGTCCAACACCACTGTTCATCTTCCTCCTCCCTCCTCTTCCCTCCTCTTCATCTTTCTCATCCTTCTGGCCCTGCCTCCTCCCTCGTCCTTGCTGCGCCTGCAGGCCCCCGCAACTCCGCGCTTCCCCCTTACCCCGTCGACCCGCCCCGGTGCTCTGCCCCGGCGCTCCGCCCCAGGTCTCCCCTTCGCCCCCTTGCCCCCGCCCCGAGTTGCCTCCTTGCCCCCCGCAGCAGGCCCCTCCGCCCCCGCCCCTCCCTCCTCCGCCCCCCGCAGCCCCTGCCACCGCCGCCCCCGCACCCAAGCCCTCCCACCTCCGCCCCCCGCACCCCCTGGTCGCAACCCCTCCCCCCTCCGCCCCCCGCAACCCCTGTCCCCGCCGCCACCCCTGTGACCCCCCCACCCCCCCCCCCCCTGCAACCCCTGCCCCCGCGCACAGGTCGCAGCCCCTCCGTCCCCCGCAGCCCCTGCCACCGCCGCCACAGGTCGTAGCCCCTCCCACCTCCGCAGCCCCTGTCCCCGCCGCCACCCCTGCAACCCCCCTGCCCCCGCGCCCAGGTCGCATCCCCTCCCACCTCCGCCCCTGCCCCCGCGCACAGGTCGCAGCCCCTCCCACCTCCGCCCTCCGCAGCCCCTGCCCCCGCGCCCAGGTCGTAGCCCCTCCGCTCCCGCGCCCAGGTCGCCCCGCACCTCCTCCTCAAGCTGCAGCTTTTGTTAAATTAAGATACATTTTTGATTAATTGATTCATAAAAAATCATCAAAAAATTCAATAAAATTCACCGTTTGATCCGTAATGAGTGATATATGTCCGTGAAAATGCAAAAATTTTAGAGATTCAATGGATGCATGAAGGTGTCACTAAGAGAGGGAAATTATGAGGAGGAAGGAAGAAGAACAAATAGATGAGGAAGAAGATAAAGAGGTCTGGACAATAATACCCCTCTTAACTGTACCTGTTGGAGTATTCGTGTATGCGCCATATTGAGTTGTAGCAGGGAGAAGATCCATTTATCTCATCCAGTGTTTAGTCCCACATCGTCCAGTGGTGGGACTTGGAGGCTCTGGAGAGGCTATATAAGGAGCCCCAAACCTCCTGTACTCATTGAGAGAAAAAGGAATGCATAGCATGCCCCTTTGAGGGCTTCTCCCGTGGTTTCATCCCGCTCCTCACGGAATAGGGTTCCACGTTAAAATCTTTGTTCTTTGATGTTTATCTTTCTTGAGTTTATGCTTTGTTTATCAATCGCTTCCGCATTCTTCATATTTTATAACAGTACCAAAGTTTGATGAAACCATGGTTAAGTCAACTCATTAACGGTCAATCTGACGGAAGGGCACAACTGATGACGGAGCAAGAAGTGAGGGGCACAACTGATATTACCAAAAAGATAGGGGCATAACTGATATTGCGATAGTTTGGAGGGGCACAAGTGATAAAATCCCTATATATATAGGGAATTTATCCAATGAGCTCTAAGACCATTTGGATTTTTTTAAGCACCCAATTGTAGCCGTCCTTCTACAAGATTCAATCCCCAAAAAATAGAAACTAATGTTCGTATGGAAATAAAATAAAATCAGATATTTAAACTTTTTTAAAAATAGTTTTACGTTTCTGGAAAGTACAAGAGACACGTATATGATTGCTAAAACTATTGTTTCATTCCAACGCAAGGTAATTGTTTCGTTTCAATGCAAGAAGAGAGGTATGTGATTCGTTTCATGATTTAATCGCTTATTTCTATCATAATTTCTTTGTTTTAATGATATTTTTGTTCTATTAGCAGTGTTTGTTTTGAGATCAAAAACAAGTGAGATGATGAGTTTAATGATATTTATTTTATGAATACTGCATATTTTTATCTTAACAATATTTTATTCGAGAAGTATGATTAAAATATGAGAAAGTGGTATTCATAATATCAATTTTTATTCGTTTTGATACATGATCTATAGTTATAATTGATTTTTTTATCGAATGTATTTTGATTTCATATAATAAAAAGTTACAGTTATAGTTGCTATTTTTCATGCATTATTTTGATAATATACCGAGTTACTGATGTATTTACTTAATTTACTTATAAGATATTTTATGTTACTATTGCTAACATAATTGTTACTTTTAATGCATTACTTTGAAGATACACCGAGTTACTGATGTATTTACTTAATTTACTTATAAGATATTTTATGTTACTATTGCTAACAGAATTGTTTTTTTTAGGCTCAAAAAAAGGGGACGCACTCAACGGTGCTCGCCCCAATGCATTAAAAGGAAAGAAAGAGAAATACTTACAAGAGGTAGGCAGCTAACAGGAGTACAAAAGGTACAGAAAACAGAAGGTAACGAGAGGGGATACCCCCAATACCCATGCAATAACTAGTTAGAGGATCAATCACGTAGGAATCCCGAGGCCGAACAACGAATATTCTCCAAGTAGAACTGCTGCCCATTGAAAAGAGCTTCATTCCTTCCCAGCCATATGCTCCAAAGTCTCGCAATAGGCTCCAACAAGACCTCCCGAGACCGAGTCCCAGCGCTGAATAGGCTATCAAAGAAGGACGCATAGGAGGACAGGTTTAGCCAAGACAAACCATTCCACAAGGCATAGACACAGCCGCACCTGAAGAAAAGATGGTCAATCGACTCCGCCACCAGCCCGCACAGACCACAGGTACCCGAAGAGTTGGGAAACATAGACGCACAGCGATCACGAGTCAGCAAGCGCCCACGGCGCAAGAGCCAGAGGAAGATACCGATACGCTCCGGGAGCTTGAGGCCCCACAGGAAGCGACAATCCCGCAAGAAGGAATCATCCGCCACAGGCAGACGGGGTAAAAGAGCCATGTAAGCCTTGCAGGTAGAGAACATACCATCTTTCCACACCAAATGGTCGCACCCAAGGGCAGGCCTGGGAGCATCATCGAGAATAACCAGAAGCGAAATGAGGTCCTCCAGCCGCTGATCCGACAACGAATCCGCAATTGAAGGGCACCAATAAGAACCATCCCAGCAGGAAGCCACCGAGATATCTTTCTCGATCACCAAGGCGAACATCCGTGGGAACAAGGTCCGAAGGGCACCCTTCCCAGACCAACCATCTTCCCAAAAACGAAGAGAACAACCATCATCAAGCTTTGGAGCAAAAAACAACCGACTCCGATTTAGAGCCTGCATCACCCCACGCCAAAAGGAAGATAGGTGGCCGCCGAGATCCCCCCGAACGACCGAGAAGAGGCCAACGCCCACCGCCTCCCTCAAGCACTATATATATATATATTCTTTTCTAATTTCTTGATATTTTCATGTGTTGCTTTGAAGATATACTGAGTTACTGCTTTTATAGTCATTATTACTGATAAAAATTCTATAACTTACCTAAGTAATTTAAATATTTACTTATCCTTTGCAATTAGTTACTGATATAGAATTAAAAGCTACTAATATATATATATATATATATATTCTTTTCTAATTTCTTGATATTTTAATGTTTTTAAATGGCCAATTAACTCAGTGTTTCTTGTTGAACAATGCAACAATTTGGTGTCTTGAAGAAGCTGATGTTATGCCGACGAGCAAGAGCAAAATAACATCATCTAAATGGACAAGAAGATAGAAGTTGAAATTTAGATGTTCACCATATAACAATAATTAAGTAATTTATATGTGGTTATCAGTAACAATTGACGTATCACAAGTAATTAAATAGGCTACATAGATAAAGAAGGTGTAATTCAATAGTAATTCAAAACAGAGAATAGAATAAGTAAGATATTTAGAAGCATCAGTAACCTGTAACAAATTTTAGGTAAAAGAAGATAATGGAATAAGTAAGTTGGAATAAGTATAAAAAAACGCGTGACCAGTAACTTATATATTGCTATCAGTAATACTCGATGCATTATAAGTAATTAAAAAATGTTATATAAGTAAATAAGAGGTGCGTTAGTAACACTCAAAGTATTATGTTAACTATAACATTAGTAACAATCAAAATGAGTTCAGTAAAATGAATATTTGTAATCAATATTTATTGTATGGACATTAGTAACTTACATACTTCATTGCTGATCTCACAACAATAATTACTTGAGAACCGAATATGTGTTGCTTGAGTAACATGAATGAATTACTGATCTCTGTACAATGTAATATTACAGATGCAGATTATTGACAACTGTTTTAGTATTATTGATCTCACAACGCATAATTACTTAAGTACAATATGTACATTACTGATCAAATGTACAATGGCTATTTCTTCGGCATGAAATTAAGGATTTGAATTTATCTTTCTAAAACTATCTTCCTTTTTTTAACGAGTCGGTATAATTGGAAATATAAACGGCTCAACATATTAATATCCTTCCACAAGGATGCAGAAGTCGGTAGTCGGTACTCAGTCGGTAGGGTCACTAACTAAGGATTAATCGGCAGTCGGGAGAGTAATCGGATTTAGTCGGGTATTAGTCGGTTTTGAATTTTTTAATTATTTTTAATATATAAATCAAATTTTAATACATATACTATCATTTATCTTTATAATTTAGCAATTTAATATTTTCAAGAGCTTAAAAAATTATAGCAAGAGAAGAGATTCAAAATTTTTGGTACATAGCGCGAGCAAATGTTTAAAAACACATACAACATGTCCACAAAAATAATACAAGTGGAAAGGAAGACAAGTCAATCGACTCAATCCTCAATGTCATCATCCAAGTCCATCTCTTCTTTTTCTTCGTCGTCATCATCATCATCATCATCATCATCATCATCATCATCTTCTTCTTCTTCTATATCATCAAGATGTAACTCCTCATTCTCATTCATCAGCGTAACATTGGATCTTGAAGACGAAGCTCCCTTGCTATGGTCAACTCGTTGGCTCCTTCTCGGTTCAAATTCTCTTCAACACCACTAGCATGTGCTACAACACCCCATGTCAATCCGGAACCTGGAAATACCTCCTCATCATGAGCATCGCCACCTCCAGTCCCTTCAGCCATGTATGCACGATAACGAGATGAGAGAGGATCTTTTTCTTTCTCAACTCATCGTTCCTGCAGGTTTGAATTGAAACGAACATACACAAGATCATTCAGCTTCGTCGTCTCCAATCTGTTCCTCTTCTTGGTATGGATCTGAACATCATAACACAAATTTTAAATTTATATTAATTACTACGTTATAATTTACTATTAGTAATCAAATTTGGTAGATGGAATGGAGTCATTACCGAGTCAATTGTACTCCAGTTACGCTCACATCCGGAGGATGAAGACGTCAAGCTCAAGATCTTGATGGCCATGGCTTTCAAATGAGGCGTGTCATCTCCATGATTATACCACAATTAGCTATTTAAATAGAGAATTCGTCAATATAATTATAATTATAATATAATATAATAAAAAAGGCTTACCAAAGAGAGAATTGTCCGGCATGAAATACCTGAATCATAATTGCCGTCATTTATGATCCTCTGTCTCACAGCTAAAGGCTTGCCAAAATCATAACGACCAAGTCTGTATGCTGGAAGCTCGTTCCTGGTAATTGCATCTTGTATATCCCAATCTGTATAAAATCTTTCCATGCACTCCTTAAACCCTCTCCTCACCACAACATCCGGATCACCATGAGACTCAATGTAGAAGAAAAATGGGTTCAAGTAATAGGATGCTAGATGCAATGGAGTATCGAGTCTCCCTTTGGTTTTGGAGGTAACAACATCCACAAAAGATTTGTAAGATGATTCCACGCCGTTGAATGATGCAATTATCTCCTGTTTGGCATCTTCAAACCCTCCGTACACAAAGTCCATGGATGGACGTCGATCTGCGTCAACAACACGCAATAAACGAATCAATGGATTGAAAACTCAGACGGCATGTGCGGCGTGGATCCAAAATGTTTGGCTGAATACAATAGAACTCGCTGCTTCTCCCTTCTTGGACTTGTACCATCTTTGCAGTTCCTCCACTCTTCTGAGGAAAACATCAATCTAAGCTTGTCTTTCTTCTCATTCATGCTCTCAAGAGTGAGAAAAGTGGTTGCAAATCTTGTTTGGCCAGGCCTTGCAATGTCTCTTTTGTTGGTGAACTTGCACATCAAGCTTAGAGTTTTGGTGTGAGAGTATATAAACATCGTAAGCCTCTTTGCCTTTGTGATTGCACTCCTCACCTTCGTCTCTCTGCTTATCTCCTCCAAAGCAAGATCAAGGGAGTGCGCGACACATGGAGTCCACCAAATCCGTGTATATTTGGTGAGCAGCAATCTTCCCGCTACTACATTGGGAGATGCATTATCCGCCACAATCTGAACCACATTATCCATGCCCACTTCATTAAGACACTCATCCACCAACTTAAATATGTATTCCAAAGTGTGCGCCTCATTTGAGGCACCTATGGACTTCAAAAATGAAGTCCCCAAGGTGCAATTAACACACAAATTGTTGATGCTCTTTCCACGCATGTCCATCCATGCTTCAGTCATCAAAGAGCATCCTGTCGACTTCCACGTATCACGATGACATTGCAAGTCATCGTGCATTTTCTTCACCGCATTCCTCAGAAGTGGACGACTAAGCTCATACCTCGTAGGAGTCTTTAGTCCAGGCCCATACTTCCCAATCGCCTCCACCATTTGCATGAAGGGCTTCGTTGTCAATGCATTAAAAGGAATCGCCGATGTATATGCCCAGTTGGCTATATACGAGGTGACCCTATCACGATGCTCTTTGGAGAATACACCTTTTATGGTCATCTGACGTGATGATCCTTCCAATGCGACATTCTGCTCCAACGAGTCGGATACTTGTGATCTCTTCGCCGAACCCGCATCTCCAGTTATATCAACATCCCCTCTCAGCTCCTGAACATCAACGACTTTCTGGCTCTTCTTCCTTGCAAAGTCATCAAGATATGCAATCATCTTCTTCTTCGTATCTTCATCCACCTTGGGACATGCATCCACATTGCCTCTACAGTGTGCTAGATGTTGCTTGAACCTGTACACACCTCCCTTGACAACCTTCTTGGATAATCTACAAGTAATTGTATTCAGATCTGTACGGTTCGAAAGATAACCATATTACCATGCAGGATCAGTTGATCCCGGCGGCATGTAAAAAAAGACGAGTCGCTACCAGAAGCGACGTTCGCGGGAGGTGTATACATCTACATAGTCACAAACTCGCAAATTACTAATCATCAAACACAAAGCTAACCAAACTTAGAAGAGAAAATATATCCTAACAATAAAATCTAAGATCATCTTAAGCAAATCTAAGCAATAAGTTAATAACATCTAAGATCATCCTAAGCAAAAACAAAAAAAATTGAAGAAAACCTAACATTGTTATTTGCTAACAATAACATTAACATATTAACATCTAAGTTCAACATCATCAACCTAAGAAAATCTAAGCAATAACATATTAATATCTAAGATCAACCTAAGCAAAAACAAAAAAAATTAGAAAATCTAACATTGTTATTTGTTAAGAATAACATTAACATATTAACATCTAAGTTCAACATCATTAACCTAAGCAATTTAAAGCTATAACATCTAAGATCAACCTAAGCAAAAACACAAAAAATTGAAGAAAACATACTAACCTAACATTGTTATTTGCTAACAATAACATATTGACATTTAACTTTAACATCATCAACCTAAAAAAGAAGAGGAAATAAAAGCAAGAACAAAAAAAGAAAAAAAACCTAACCTGCTGGAGCCTAGACCGAGGGGGCGGAGGCGGCGAGGCGCTGAACGCGGTGGGGGCTGCGAGGTGTTGGGGGCAGCGAGGCGTTTGGGGCGGCGAGGCGCTGGAGGCGGCACCGGCGAGGGGTCGGCGCCTGGGGGTATCATGCACGGGAGAGGGGGGTTTAAAGACTCGAAGGGTTCTGTCGAGTGGAGGGTTACTATCTAACAGTAACCCTTTAATTCAACATCCAGATCCTAGATCGGATCCTCTATGCAAAAATCGGCCGCCTAAGCGACCGCCTAGACCGACTAGGTGCCCGACTAATCGGGCTCAACCAACTATAGGCCGATTTAGCTTATTCGAGTCGGGTACACCCCCCCCCTCGAATTGCATAGTCGGACCGACTAGTCGGCCGACTTTTGCAACACTGTCCTTCCAAAATCGTGCTCCTTCGATATAGGCTATCTTTCAAATAGAAATACACATGGCGAGCACACGTTTGGTGCTCACCACAACTCAAATGGGCAAAGGGGCTCTCTGGATAAGCCCTCTATATATATGCATGTATGTATATTCATGTTAAGGTGTCGGTTATCTAAGAGTCTCATTCCGGGAGAGCACCACCTCCCAAGGTTTTGTATCTTGTGCTCCTATTTCTCATCATATTGAAACGTCTCTTTGCATGTGATTTTTCCCTACTGCATCGGCACGTGTTTTCCATGAAAATCACGTGTTCTCCGTGGATTGCTTATGGTTGATTGTGTATTTAGATCCTTATTTAGAAGTATACTAGAAGCCAATTCATAGTTTAATTAAGATCTTTTATAACAACACTTAATCATAAAATTTTATTTATATTTTGCACAATTATAGAGTGAAGTGGTAGAGATGTAGGAGAGTGGGATTTGGTGGAAAGGACAGGAGTTACATAATCCAATGGCAAGAAATAACCCTAACTCTAATGGTCGGCGCTCATGATAATTCTGGTTGTTGAATGCTTGCCTTTACGATAACACACATTTTTTCCTCTAAAAAAGAAGATGGTCCTGGTTGTTTATGCTTACCACAGTGCGTAGCAGATGTGAAGGGAATGCCCTCCCTCTTTTATTCTCCGCATTGGTTACTTTGTATCACAAGTCATACCAGTATTTCTGTGCTTGACTACTGTTAGAGTAACTTTATTATGTAGTCTTTGTTTGTCCTCTTTATGTAAATTACCCATAGAGCTTTTCTCCTATATAAGAGAGCTCTAGGGTTAATGGAATTGCATCTCATTCATTCCCTTTCAACATGGTATCAGAGCGACGGTCCTAGGCCGGAGTTCTTGAAACCTAACCCTAACCCTACCCCACCCGCCGCCCTTCTCTCTCTCCTTCTATCTCGAGTTCGTCGCCGATCGTCCCTCATCGCTCATCGCTGCTAGCCCTGGGGTTCTCATCGCTCTAGTCCCACGCGCACCCTCATCGCCATCTCATCTGCGCGCGAGCCTTGTGCGTCATCGCCATCTCATCTGCGCGCACGCCCTCCTCGCCATCTCATCTGCGCGCGAGCCCCCTGAAGCGCGCCTGGCGACGTGAAGCCCTTACGCGCAAGTCCTCATCTGCGAGCCTTGTGCGATCAACGCACAAGTCCTGTGCGCCTGGCGACGTGAAGTCCTGTGCGACGTGGGGGTCTTGTAGCGGTGCGTAAGGCTGGAGCGTGCTTTCCTGTACGCGTGCTTTCCTGTATCGACGCGTAAGGCTGTAGTCGACTCCTGTAGCGTGCTTTCCTGTGCGCGCAAGTCATGTGCGTGTGCACCATATGCCCTAGCCGTGCTTCCTTGAATGCACATGTTCTGTACGCGTGACCGCGTTGAGTCTATGAATAAGTAGACATTGTTTTCAGATTGTGTAATCCCAGTTACAGGTTATTGTTGTCGTCATGTCTTCAAAGGTCCAACACCAGTTGTGAAGATGGACGGTACGAACTATGAACTGTGGGCCATGCAGTTGATGAGTCTTATGCAATGCAATGGCAAGAAGCATATCCTCACACAAGAGGAACCTGTTGACAAGACTGGGGTTAACGCCTCATGGGAGGCTGACGACGCTTATGCGCGTGTTTGGCTACCCGGTACTGTGTCCATGGAAATAGCCAATGACATTCTGAGTCAACCCACTGCGAAGGCTATGTGGGATATTCTGGCAGCCACATATTCTCCGGCAAAGAACGAGTCCAAGATCTTACAACTCCAGCATGACATCTTCACCTCGAAGCAAAACGGGCGTCCTCTCCATACCCTGTATACCTCTCTGAGGGGTATGTTTGAGAAGCTACACGGGTACATTCCATTGACAGCTACACCGGAGCAGCTCAAAGCATACAGGGACTCGGTGATGACTGGAGTGTTTCTAGCCAGGGATCGCCATATCGCGATATATCGTCGATATATCGGCGATATATCGGTATCGACAGGTCACCGATATATCGCCGATATGGACGATATCGGATATCGACAGGAGAAAATGCCTTGGTGGATACCGGGTTTCGGCGATATGCGTCGATATATCGTCGATATATCGGCGATATATCGGTATCGACATTGTATCGAAACGATATCGATACCGATATTTCCTTCCTTGCTTCTAGCGGCCCTTGATCCGGAGTATGATGCCGCCCGAGCACAGATTCTTACAGATGCCACCATCCCACCTATGGAAGAGGCCTATCGCAGGTTGAGTAGACTCTCCATATCTCATGGTGGAGTTCCAACACCTTCAGCCATGGCATCTTCTCGCGGCAGAGGAGGCTATTCCCATTTTAGAGGTAGAGGTGGTCGTGGTCGAGGAGGAGGTAACATACCTCCTAGACAGCCGTGCACCTACTGTCGCAGGACTGGACACACTGAGGAAACATGCTATTCTAAGCATGGGTTTCCTACTACTACGGCACGTGTGGCGGAGCAGGCTCAGCAGGAAGGGGGTCCTTCCCTTGTCCCGGATCAGAGGTTTGAGGAGTTAGTGGCGAGACTTCGGAAGATCATGCCTGGTCAGGGACCAACTAGTACTTCAGGCTCCTCAGAGATAGCCGGTTCAGCATCCTATTCAGGTACAATGTATGCACTTACTAGTAGTTACAGTGCAGATCTATCAGAATGGATCATGGACTCAGGAGCTTCTCACCATTTATGTGGTGACAAGAAGCAGTTGGATGATTTTATTGCAACTCAGACAGGACGCTCCGTGGTGATAGCTGATGGGACACACTCTCCCATTACTGGTCAGGGGGAGGTGCAATTGACCCTGGGATACGGCTTCAGAATGTTCTTTATGCTCCTAATTTTTCCATGAATCTACTGTCCATTAGTGAAATCACTAAAGATTTACATTGTCGTGCCATATTTGACCCTTCTGCTCTTGTGTTTCAGGACATACTAACGGGCAGAGTGATTGGAACTGGCCGTGAGCAAGGGGGTCTTTATAAACTGGTGCAGTCTCCTTATGCTGGTGTCTCTTCTATGAAGGCTGGATCTGTCTCACCTTACACATGGCATCTTCGATTTGGTCATCTTCCGTTGCAAAAGATGGTCCATATCCTTCCTCAGATTTCTCCGAGGTCTACTTTTCAGTGTGACGCGTGCCAACTTGGCAAACATCACCGGTCGTCGTTTCAGAGTCGTAAAGGTTCGAGTCGTCATGGTCTGTTTGAGTTACTACATTTTGATATTTGGGGTCCCAGTCGTGTCCCTGACCTTCAAGGACACAGGTTTTATCTTGTTGCAGTTGATGAATTTTCTAGGTTATCTTGGGTTTTTCTCCTTAAAAATAAGTCCGATGCTACTCATGTTATCCAGTCTTTCATTATTGAAATAAAGAATATTTTCTCTACTAGAGTGAAGTTCATACGGTCTGATAATGCTCTTGAATTATGTAGTTCTCACATCTCAAAATTTCTTATGTCTCATGGGATTGTGCATCAGACCCTTGTGCTTACACCTCCCAACAGAATGGGGTGGCTGAGAGGAAACATCGTCATTTGTTGGACATTACCAGGACCCTATTGATTCAGAGCCGTGCCCCTCACTCCTATTGGGGGGATGCGGTTCTAACTGCGTGCTATCTGGTCAACCGTATGCCTTCGTCAGTGTTAGGAGAGAAGATCACGTTCTTGACTGCTTTTCCCGAGAAGGATCTTTTCTCCCTAACACCACGTGTCTTTGGGTCTGTTGCTTTTGTTCATTGCTTCTCTCCTGGTCTTGACAAGCTTTCTCCTAGAGCTGTCAAATGCGTTTTTGTGGGTTATTCCAAAACCCAAAAAGGGTATCGGTGTTTTGATCCAGTTAGACAACGGTACTATGTTAGTGCTGATGTCACCTTCTTTGAGTCCATTATGTATGTCTCTCCTACAGGTGACAGACTCACTCACTCGGAGGAAGGAGATGATATCTATGTACCTCCTCCTCCATCTGTTCCCTGTTCTACTCTACTTACTCCACCACCACCACAACCTATACCACCACCGCCACCACCACCAGCAACAGTTTTTTACCCTCAGGTCTATCAGCGTCGGCCCTCTACTCATGTGCCTCCTCCATCATCCAGCACGCCCGAGGTATCTACTGAACATTTGAGAACTACTAATGGCACATGTGATTTGCATGTACAGATGGATGTACAGGTTACAGACGATTCTACTCCTCCAGTTGATGATCTAGACATCCCTATTGCCCATCGAAGGCAGAAGCGTGCTCGGACTTTGAATCCCAAATATGGGATGGATTTTGCATCTCAGGCTTCTTTGGAGCGTTTATCTCCAGACTTTCGTCACTTTGTTGTAGGGTTATCGACTGTGGAGATCCCACAGTCATATCAGGAGGCCCTACAGAGCGACCCGTGGCGCTTAGCTATGGAGGAGGAGATGGTGGCATTGCAGTCAAGTGGTACGTGGAGTGTTGTACAACTCCCATCAGGCGCGTCAGTAGTAGGCAGCAAATGGGTCTTTACAATTAAACATCGGCCTGATGGTACGATTGATAGATACAAAGCCCGGTTGGTTGCTCGTGGATTCACCCAAACATATGGGGTGGACTATCAGGAGACGTTTTCTCTAGTAGCACGACACTCTACCCTACGGATTCTCATTGATGTGGCTGTTGTCCGTGACTGGCCCCTATTTCAGTTGGATGTCAAGAATGCTTTCTTGTATGGTGACCTCCAGGAAGAAGTGTATATGCAGCAGCCACCAGGGTTGCTGCTGAGGGGGAGTCAGGTATGGTATGCCGTCTTCATAAGGCCATCTATGGCCTGAAGCAGAGTCCACGGGCCTGGTTTCAGAAGCTCTCAGAGTTGATTGAAAAAAGGGGCTTTGTCAGATCTACAACAGATCATACTCTCTTTGTAAAGAGAGATCAGCGAGGTACTGTGATCATCTTAGTGTATGTTGATGATATTGTTATTACAGGAAGTAATGAGCAGGGCATTCGAGCAGCCAAGGAATTTCTTAGCGAGCAGTTCGTTATGAAGGATTTGGGTACACTTCGCTATTTCTTGGGGCTGGAGTTTGCACGAAACAAGCAATGTATGGTAATGACACAAAGGAAGTATGTTACTGATCTCTTATCTGAGACAGGTATGGCAGGATGTAGACCAGCTGCTACTCCTATGGATTCTAATGTCAAACTTTATGATGATGATTCTGAGGAGGTAGACAAGAGACGATATAGAGATCTAGTGGGAAAGCTCTTGTATGTCACTATTACCCGACCAGATATAGCCTTTGCGGTTAGTAGGGTAAGCCAATTCATGGAGCAACCCAGGCAGGCTCACATGATTGCTGTTTTTATGATCTTGAGATATCTGAAGTCGTCTCCAGGTACCGGTCTTCTGTTTAGAAGAGATACCTCTATATCTGTCACAGGTTATGCTGATGCAGACTATGCTGGGTGCCCTAATGATAGAAAGTCAACTTCAGGCTTTATTGTATTTGTTGGCAGCTCACCAGTAGCTTGGAAGAGTAAGAAGCAAACTGTAGTGGCTCGATATAGTGCAGAGTCAGAATATAGGGCAATGGCCCAAGGTAGTGCTGAGATGATGTGGGTTAAATCCGTTTTGACTGATTTAACTATTGATGTCCCTCTTCCCATGCATCTGAAATGTGATAATCAAGCAGCTTTGTTCATAGCCAATAATCCAGCCTTCCATGAGAGGACGAAGCACATTAAAGTGGATTGCCATTATACACGGGACTTAATTCAAAAAGGACTTATTTCAACGTCTCATGTATCATCAGGAGAGCAGGTTGCAGACATGTTCACCAAGGCCCTTGCTAGGGGTCCATTTCATCTTTGTTGTTCCAAGCTGAGCATGTTGGATATATATGCTCCAGCTTGAGGGGGAGTGTTAGAGTAACTTTATTATGTAGTCTTTGTTTGTCCTCTTTATGTAAATTACCCATAGAGCTTTTCTCCTATATAAGAGAGCTCTAGGGTTAATGGAATTGCATCTCATTCATTCCCTTTCAACAACTACCACATAAATAACCTTTGTTAAATAAGCAGTACACATTGAGAACACATATCCATTTGATCTTCCAACAAAGTGCTCTTACTCCATGATTGACGCTCCTGATATAGGTGTCCTCTTTTTTTATACCGAATTTTCTCTGATATCAAGGACTCCTCAGCCCTCATTTATCTCCTAGGCTTTCTTTGTTTCCTTTTTTCTGTCATTGATTTCGTCATACATGAAGTTTGTTCATGTTTTAATCTTCTAAAGCATAATCCTTTGAAGTTTCTGCTTCTTCCCCATTGAAGGCACATCTTTTGATCCTTTGAAACCTGCAAGCGTTATTGCCCAGGCTAGATCTTGGGTGTTCTTGTTTTTATTTTTTCCTCTATTAGACACACTTACTAGTTCTCTATTTCTCTCTTGATTAGTTTTTCCAGGTATTATGTATTGTGGGAGTCAAGAGGATCCTAGCCTTGGTATCAGCCCTTGCTTGAAGAATTTCTCACTGTCTGTGGTCATAGTCCGTGGTTAAGGAGCTCCAGTCTCTTGATTTGGTGCATATAAGATCACACAATGATGCACGCATGAAGAAATGTTGTGTTGGGTGGTGAAGGGGGTCTCTGGGGGTGCATATGCATTCACCGTGAAACTCATGCTAGGCTTATGATTATTGCTAGGTAAAGAAAATGATATTCTAGTAAGTCGAATACCCAGGTATAGGTGCTCCACTCTGATATCCTGTGGCAGGAAAATCTCAAATCATAGATTTTTCTGAAAGGGGGAATCTTTATATATAGGAGAGGCCAACGGGAAATCATAGGACCCTTACCAGGGAAAAAATTAACTCAACGAATCTTTCATTAATATTCATATGATAGAAACCAGGACGACAGTACTTTTGACTTGGACATTTGCAACATAATATTTCCAAGTTTGCCTGTGTGCAGTGACGTTTAAACTCTTGTATTAGTTGGTGTGAGGAAGTGCATCCGAGTAAACATGGCTACTGTTTTCAATTATATTAATATTTTTTCCAATTATATCAAACATCTTTTTTCTTTTTAAAAAAGAAGTAGCTCAGGGAATCAATAGCAAAAGTTAGATTCTTATTTAGACTTTACGATCCCTCATGTTAGCATATATTTTCCGCAATAAGTTTGTTCATTAAATTACTTTCAGGTTATTAAATGATAACCAGTTGGAAGGACAAGTACCTGAGGCTCTCTATTCAATTGGTGTTCGTGGTGGTGAAATAGAGTATGATGTTCAACACTTTTTTTTAAAATCAATTTGATGTTTTTTTTGCCACTACAACCGTGCAACTATGAGAATTGCATTTTCCTCTTAGGCATCTCAGACTTTGAGAACATTAAAATATAATAACGAACATTTATCCCTATTTTAATCAATGTTCACATCTATATTAATATGTTCATTAAAAATATCGAGATTGCTCTGTAAAAGGTTAGAGTTGGGTTCTAAATCTGTAGTTGGCACTGGTCTAATGGTGAAATCAGGATTATCATATCTGGACTTTCTGATAAAGGCTTATGTAAAAGAGTCTGATTGCTTTCTTCCATCTCGAAAGACGTCGTTGCACCACCTTTCAATCAACCTTAAGGAAAAATCCTTCCCATATTTTCATCAATTTTATCATCCGGAAAGGAAGAATCTGTCTCATATGTATTTGATCCCATGCAAGAAACAATCAAGCCTCAGTATCATGCAGTTGAATCTCCCATCCTTTACACCCAAAGCAGATTCGACCCTACCACTTCTTGATCAGTCAGCCTCTTGGCTTCTTCTAAGGAAAGTCAGAATTTCTCATCCATGCTTTCTTCACTTCTAAAGAAATTTAACATTTCATATGTCACCTTATTTATGTATGGTCGAGCTTGGATACATAGGCTATTTCCATTCTCGATTCGTTTGTCTGATAAGGAGGGAAGATCAAGAAAGTATCTCTTTAACTTTTCTATCATAATGGTTTGTAACGAGCTACGATGAATTAGCTAAGGAATCAACTGGGCTTTTATATCAAGAAAAAATTGCTTTCTTTGACTTGTATTAGCAGTAATTTACTTCTTGCACCATGGTTGTTACCGATTCCATTCTTTGACTGGTGATAGCTTTCTTTCTTAAGTGGACTCTGACGTGGTACTCTTTTATGGGGAAGTTTGTCAACTATGCTATCAGATTCATAATTATTAGTTCAGGTTCACGACATCTGAGGCTCCTTTCTCTTAGCATGAGATTAATAGGGGCAAGTCCATAAGAGACTTGTTGGGTAAGTGGAAGATGCCCAAAGCCGATTAGAAAATACTAGGATTGACTTCCATCTTATTGCTAAAAAGCTGGAACAAATGGGCATCGTATCCAAGAAATTCGATGATATGAGTTGGAATGTGATGAAGAGACATAGAATGTTAGTAGGATGTTTGTCATTATTACACATCTAGGTTAGATTCAGGAACCTGAGCAAGGTTTTTGGATCACCGAGACTACTCCGAATGTCAATGTGCTTGCTATGGGGAAGAACTTTTTGGAGCATAGAGGAAGTCAAAACTCAAAAGTCTTTAAAAGTGATGGTTGATGTGAGGCCTCACACCGTAGGACAGATAAGTAGTTTCGAGATCAAAGCCTCGACCAAAGTGAGTTCAAGCTATCAAAAAGTTAACTCAAAGGCTTGTTCTCATGTTCAAACCTGAAGGTCAAAGCAACCACCTATCTAGGTTAAATTTTCTTATCTATCAAGTAGGTTACTAGAGGGGTCTTCGTGGGTTTGCAATCACATCGACGCTGCCTTAGTCCCTTTATGATGGAGTTAGTTATCTTATCTACTTTCTTGAAAACTGCGTTTAATATATAACCAAGAAGACATATTTTCTCGAGAATAGTCCAAGAGTAAGCCAAGCACCATTAGTTATCTGGTCTCGAAGCGATAAGTGTAGGTGCTTTAGTAGGCCAATGTCGAAAGAGAGATGTATGTCCCACGTAGTTATATGTTGCGCCCCTCCCAGTGAGAGTCCAGTAGGTACTAGACTGTGAGTTTTCATTTCCTACTATACTGAATGAAGTCCTTTCTCCTTATCGCTCTTTGTGCAAACTCTTATGCCTAGCTCACGTTAGACATGTAAGCCCATGATGAACTATTTTTATAATAAATATGATTTTAATTATATATATCAATACAAATTATTGAGATTAATGAATGGACATACTTATTGGGTCCTTTAGTACAGTTAGGGTTATGTACTTTGGCCATCTTGATAATCATACTTCTGTTGATCCAATGATTGGATCATATAGGTTGATTCTAAGTTGATATCTAAAAGTTACATTGAGGACACAACTAACATTATCAAATGTTGTCGAGAAAAGATCTCCAACCTAAGAAGGAGATGACAATTCTTACTCTAGATGTTTACATCTGATCGACCTCTTGATGCATATCCTCTACATAGGAATAGAGATTTCGAGGTGTCGGATGATTTATGTCAAAGAGTTAACCTAGCAAGATCGAGATAGATAAGACCTATATCAGGTGTTACGATATATATACACATCCTATGATCGAAGACATATACGTTACTATATGTCTAAGTATGTATATTAGACGAACAATTAGGTTAATGACCTAATTAAGGTCTATACACCGATAAGCTGGTGTGCATAAAAGGACATACGAGTAACAATCTGTCGAAAGGATCATACATGTTCACTATCGAATTGGAAGATATGAATTCACTTATGAGATATTGAGAGCAACGAAATTTCATCGATGGTTGTCTTTCTTTGGGAGAAAGACATGATTCACATATTTGATATATGCTTTGAAAATCATATGATCGATACCAACTCCCAATGATCAAATGAGAATCTTAATGATAAAATCCTGACGAAAGAGTTAACTTCGGTATAACCAAGTTTTTCTAGTATGCAGGATATACGGGTATTATGAATACTCGAGGGTGATGTGATCTTAATCGATTGTATGCTATAATACTTCCATTTCGAGGGAGTGATGAAACATATTTGGATTTTAGTGATTCCACTTAGTAGACTAGTTATCCTGTCTTGGTAATGTTGGACATTGATCTGAATATGACTCAGATACATTGAAAGATTGAATATGCTACCTGACATGATCAAGCATCTCCGAGAGATCTCCTAGATATGGATGTAAGATTAGATCTCAACATCCAAGTTACTATACATGGCATATACAATCACCCCGTGCTTATCTCCAAGTATCCGCGGAGGAGGCATGCAGTTCTTGAAAGAGTTCAAGAATCATTCCATTTGAGACAATATCTGAGCATTGGAAAATAAAGAGAAGTAATGATGATTAAATTGGATTTAATTGTCATAAATAATGTGTATATAGTTCACATTAGTTAGACTTGTGTAAAGAGACATTCTTAAATAATTAAATCTTTATCTAGATAAATTGGATTTATATTATACAATTAAATGTAAATACGATTTACATTTAATTTTAGATGATTAAACATGATTCATAATTATTAATGATCTATTTGTAATTTTCACAAATAATTTGGAGTTACCTTTGTCATAATTCAATTAGAAAGTATGAAACATGTACAAATTTGGTGCTAATATATTAAGAAAATGAGTAAACTCCTCCTAATATGGAGTGGACAGTCATGGTGGCTCCCACCATGGTGGCAGTCCGCTCTATAATGGGAAGGGGTACTCCTTTTCCTATTATGCATGTTGGTGATTGATTGCAATAGTTGGAGATTGTCCTTCAACTTGTATTCTTGAAGATTACATGTTATCTTGTATATTGTAAATTGATCTCAACCATTGATTATGGAGAGAAGCGAATGAATTGTTATTCACAAGTCCCTAGGGTTCTCTTATATAGAGGAGAAACCTTTTGGGCAAATTACATAAGATGGATAGAAAGAAAAGAAAATACAAGAAAGTACTCAATGATAACTAATATCTCAACAATCCCCTTCAAGCTGGAGTATAGATATCAATCATGCTCAGCTTGGAACGACAACTCTGGTAAGGCCCTCTTGCTAAAGCCTTAGTAAGATCATTTGTTGTATGATCTCCCGAGCTGATATGAGTAGTGGAGATGAAACTCTTATGTATCATCTCTTGAGTGTAGTGATAGTCTACCACGATATGCTTGGTCCTTTCATGGAAGGTTGGCTTATTAGCGATGAAGAGAGTAACATGGGTGTCACATTGAAGGTGCATGGGAATATGAACGTCAACGGCGCTATATTATGATTCTGCACTAGATTTGGTAACCATTGTCTGCTTCTTGTAATGATCCACGATGTCATGTGCTCGGTGCTTCATCGTAAACACCCACCTGCATCCTATAACATATGCTCTTGTAGGAGATGTAACAATGATTCATGACCACATAACTGTAATGCGGCCATCTCCTCCATGGCAAGACGCCACTAATTGTCTTGTATTACCTCATGATATGTCGGTGGTATTGCCGTGGTTGACAGTCCCACGGCAAACCCCCTAAAATCCTTTGAGAGTCGGTCGAAAGAGACATGTGTTGCAAGATGATAGGAGTACAAGTACGTCTCTGCTTCCATAGAACAATAAGCACATCAAGTTCACCTGCCTCCTCAACCTGTAAACCACTCTTAAGAGGGCATGTGCTCATGTTGTAAAGAATCATGCGACATGGATAAATCACTAGTGCCACCGGTAGAAACAATGTGCTCATTACATATCTGGGGTGCGTTGGATGATGGGGAACTCCCATGAGCAAGGGGAATTGTATAAGGCCTGCGAATATAGAAATATGGTATAGATGGGTCAACATGTTGGGTGGTGGTGTAGAGGTAGGCACATGAGCAGGTGTAGGTACTGGTGGTGGAGGTGGTCAAGGTGATGGAGGTGGTGTAGGTAATGGAGGTGGTGCAGGCATGGCCTTAAATTTCTGCGAAATTCGGTCGAATTTCGGTTTCAGTCGAATACCGATATCGAAACATACTGATATATCTTTTTCCAGGATTTCGGCACATGTCGACCGAAATTCGACCGAATTTCGATCCATTTCGACATCTTTCAGCCGAAATGACCGAAAGTTGGAATATCTTCACATGCAAGCATCGAATTTCGACCGAAATTTGTTCTTGTCGGCCACTTTTGGCCGACAAGGTCAAAAAATGGTGAAATGACTAAAGAAAAATATGAAATGACTAAAGTTTGCTAGATTCTTTGAAATTTGGACTCACTAGGACACCTAGCTAGTATTTTAGACACCTATAAGAAGATATTTTGAATTTCGTCCATATTATATTGGTTGTAGGCCCTTGATAAAGATTCTTTGGAGGCCTATAAATGGTGGCATCCATTGCACCATTTCACCACACACACAACTCAGAGTTCTCACAACTCACAAGCCTTCTTGCTCTCTCCTTGATGACAAGTTTTGGTGTGTTTGTGACTGTCTGTAAGTACTTTCATTATAATTTTGTTGCTATCCACGATTAATTCTCAACTTCTTACTGCTCTAAATATGTAATGAATGCATGCTGCACACCATGTTGAAAAATTGGAGTTGATTTTTGATGATGAAATCAACATCTAAATATAAATTATTTTCTTTTCGACGAACGCCACCACTATTATCAGAGATTGCATGCCAAGGTGAACAACCATATAAGAAAAAATTTTGGGACAGGGGTGCGAGACCCCCGTAGTAGGGTATGGTGGCACGGGGGGACATCGGACCATTCTACATATGTGCTCAGCAGAACATACGGCTAGGAATCAAATCATACGATCCATATCGACACTTTGGATATCTTTAATGACAACTATAGCCAATGACTCCCTTTTTGATAAATAGTTTAGTACTAGTTATAGTAAATAATTTCTTTTGTTTGGGTACAAATTTAATAGATTGGTTTATGGATTTTACATATCTATTTTTTCATATTCTTATCTTCATAATATCATTATATATTACATTGTTAATTTGTTAATGCTCAAGAGGTGAAGATAATGGCTTCTGAATCTGGTTCCGACTCTCAATCTACAATGGCTGGTGGAGAGATTGGATGGAAATATGCTAATACTCCTGACGGCAACAAGTCAAAAACTCAGTGCAAATTTTGCGGGAAGATAATTGGAGGAATCACAAGACTGAAACAACATCTCGTTGGCAGCTACGTGAATGTGGCTAAATGCTCTACCTGTCCAAAAGAGATCAGAGCTGAAGTGAAGGCTCACTTGGAAGGGAAGAGTGAGAAGAAGAAAGAAAAAGGGCAAAGAGATGACGAGTTTAATGAATTCATGTTCCATAGAGGATTCAATGTCTTGTTTGATTTCGATGATGACGATATCCAATATCCACAAAATATTCAAACAGAGGATGAGAGATGCATATAAGGTAGCATTACGCGACTCTATGAGGAGCGAGCATGAGAGACGGGAACTCGATGGTTGTGGTGGCCTTGGACGAGTTGGTGGCAGTTCAAGGTTCCCGATAAATATTAGATCGGGAAGCGGCAGTGGAAGTGGAAGTGGTACAACTATGGTGCCACCAAAGAAGAAACAAAAAGGGCATCAAAGCATTTATGAGAAGGAGCAGTTCCGGTCACTATGTTCCGAGCAAAGATCCAAAGCAAAAGACATTGAAGGGCATGTTCGGTAATATGAGGGAGCGGGTAGGAAGGGATGTTACAAAGTTGTTTGTTGGAGAGGGTATTCGGGAAAACGTGGCAAAGGGACCCTTCTTGCAACACGCAATTGATGAGATTGCTGCAGCAGGAGGAGGTGGGACAGCTCCTACTCCGTACGAGATAATGAACAAGTATCTCCCATGGAGAAAGAGGAAATTGGAGAGTATATTGCCGAATTGAAGAAGAAGTGGCCGGAGTATGGCGTGACCCTCATGTGTGATGGTTGGATAAGCTATACGAGAAAGCAAATCATCAACTTTCTCGTATATTGTGATGGAAAAACGGTATTTATAAGGTCTGTAGATGCATCTGAGCATGCCATGAGTCATAAGTACATACTTAAACTCTTCAAAGATGTCATAGAAGAGGTCCGTCAGGAGAACATTGTTCGAATTGTGACCGACAATAGGAGTAATTTCAAGAATGCTGGGGAGACGATCATGTCTTCCAACAGGTATGGCATCTTCTGGACACCTTGTGCTGCACATTGCATAGACCTGATCCTTAAAGATTTTGGAAAGAGGAAAACTCATGAATGTTGTTGATAATGCACGATCAATCACGACATTCATCTATAACCATTCAAAAGTCCTAGCATTGATGCGAAGGATATGTGATGGTGACATCGTAAGGCCTTGAATTACAAGATTTGCAACCAATTTTATAGCATTGCAAAGCATGCAACAACACAAAGTTGGTTTAAAGAAAATGTGTTGTTCAGGGGAATGGTTCGAGATTCCCGAGGTTCGCACCGATCAAGGAAGAAGGGCAGAAACCTTGATCAACAACGTCAATTTTTGGGACGACATTGCCAGGGCAATAAAAAATATGGAGCCGGTTGTGTCAGTCTTGATAATAGTGGATGGTGACAAGAAACCAACCATGGGTGTGATATACGAAGCTATGCGGGTGATGAAGGAGAAAGTGAAAGAAAATGTAGGGAAAGGTTATAAGGTGTGGTTGGGCATCATCGACGAACGTTACTCGAAAATGTTGTCACATCCTCTTCACCAAGCTGGTATGCATTTTGTACATTACGTCCTTTAAGTTAATATTTTAGGCTTTTATCTTTATTCAGTCACCCTTAAGTACTTTTTTTTGTCTATTTTCAGCGTATTATCTTAATCCAAAATACCACTACAAGCACAACCTTGGCACTCGTCCCAAGGTCTTACTAGCCCTTCAAGTTGTGGTGGAGAAATTAGTGAAGTCAATAGATGTCCAAACATACTGTATGAATGAGGTATACAATATCATATCTTCCTAATATCTGATGTCTTCTCTTCTTAAATTTATTATTGAACCTGGTATTTTCTACCTTGTAGATAAAATACTTTAGGGAGTCCTTGGGTTCTTTCGGAAGAATGACCGCAATCAACGGTTGTAATAATACTCTTCCAGGTGTGTATTAATGTATGATCTTGAAGTATCAAGTAGTTATACAATTTTGCCTTTATCTTATATGGTAGTAATATTATTAATATTACTTTATAGCATGACTAAAATAATTTGTACCGTGTAGGTGAATGGTGGATCCTGTATGGATTAGATGCACCTAATTTGCGACAAGTGGCTGTGAAGGTATTGTCGCAGGCTGCGTCCGCTGGAGGATGCGAGAGAAATTGGAGCACCTTTTACCTCATCCACTCCGAAAGGCGAAATTCCTTAGGAGTACAAAAGTTACATGATCTTGTCTGTATCCACTACAACCTTAGGTTGAAAATGAAGCATGCAAGGGAAGGACACGACAAGCAAGAATACACAGATCCCATCGACCTTGCATATATATTCAAGATTAAAGATGACGATGAGCAAGACGTCTTACAGAAGTGGATGGATGATAATGGTGCTCCTGTACTCGACAAGAGAGGAGGGAGACCAAATACACAGATTACCTCGCAAATGGAGGCAAATGTTGAAGATTATATGGTTAGATCGGGGAGACATCCAGACCCAACTGGAGGGTTGGAAAGTGATTCTGATGACTCCTCCTCCTGATCTAAATCAAAATCCAAATCAGGTGGTAGTGGAGGTGTTGTTACAACAGAAGATTACATGCAAGATGAAGGGGAGACATCTGGTGGGGGTGCTACTGGATCTGGATTCGAAGGAGTACATGCTGGACTTCCTGTACAAGAATACACGGGATAAGGTACAAGCATACATGGTCAATATATTCCAAGTCCTAATCAAGACCCAGCTGCAGAGCAAATGGATTACTGTTCATACCCCTCGTACCCACAATCCCACCCTCGAGGACAAGTCCAAGATGACACCATTATGGAAGATCTCATATCTTCGGTGGGATTATTGAGTATGGATGTTGGAGATTCGATATTTGCTGGCGGGACAACTTCAAGCCCCTTCAGTGGATATGGATCTCAAGGGCAAAATGATACATATGATGTTTTCCCTCCCGGATATGGGCCATATGGTATAGTAGTGGTACTTATGAGGTATTTTCGGGAAATCAACAACAATATACCAATACCTCTTCCCAATCCTAGATTGGTGCTGAATCAGGATATGATATATTTCCAGATTATTACCCTGCAGTACCTCCATCTCAACCCCTTCAGATGGCTTCTCCTCCTGCGGCTCCTGCTCCATCTTCTTCATCTCGAGGTTCTCACGTTGCATCCTCCTCGCGTTGACCTCCGTGTAATTCTGCAGCTTCTGCCTCTTCGGGTGACAAGTATCCTAAGATTGGCTTCCTCGCACACATGACTGAGCATGAATACATGGAGTATTTAATGGACTACAAAATCATGTACTTTTATATGACATGGGAGGATTACGTGGAATATAGGAACTCCATCAGGTCACGTTATGGAGGAAGAAATCATACAGGATACATGGATCCACCTAGGAATTCTTGGTTTGGATGATTGAATGTCATTCCTAGTCTCCCAGATAATGAAATGTGGTACTAGACTACTACTAGTAGTAAGGTAGTACATCTGTGTATGCGCATTATGTGATTGGAATTTCATGTGTCATGTTACGTAATTTTGTGATTGTGGACTTGTATAATTATAATATGAATTATGATATTTCAATTTGAAAGGCATTTATGCATATAAAACCATTGCTTTTCTTTACTTCTTTCTGTGCTTGAAGGAAAATTTCAATGTCAAAACTCATATTAAATATTATATATGTACCAAAATTTAATTCCAGCCAATCACCGATATGGTGACCGAAACCGATATTTCAGGCCTTGATCATGAAAACATCTTATTATTATAGTAAAAACTTGTATTTCTATCTCAATTAATGCTTGACCAACATCAGAAATCTTAATTTTATAAAAAAATTGAGATTTCAAGTCATTTCCAGAATTTCTGGCCATTTCATCGAAATTCCAGCCAGTCTCCGAGATGGTGATCGAAACCGATATTTAAGGCCTTGATCATGAAAACAACTTATTATTATAAAAAAATTTGCATTTCTATCTCATTTAATGATTGACCAACATCAGAAATCTTAATTTTATAAAAAAATTGTGATTTCAAGTCATTTTCAGAATTTCCGGCCATTTCACCGAAATTCCACCGAAATTCCTTTTCTGGGGTTTACTGAAACGAAACCGAAATCCGACATTTGAGGCCTTGGTAGGAGGAGGCATATATGCCTTCTCTTCAGAGTCAGATTGAGTCAACCTATCACATGTAGGAGAGAAATACATAATAGAATCAAAGAAGGTGACATCAATACTAACATAGTACTTCTGTCGAACCAGATCAAAATAGCGATACCCCTTCCCGCTATGAGAGTAATCTACAAAGTCATACTTGACAGCTCTAGGAGAGGGCTTGCCATGATTAGGCGTCAGATCATGAACAAAGGCAACAAAGACAAAAATGGCATGTCGTTCTCTCCCACGAACATATCCTTCTTTGGTCATGCAATTGAGAACGAAACCTTCTCTCCCATGACTAAAATGGCATGTTGTTCACCAAGTAGCAAGCAGTGAGGACTGCATCACCCTAGAAAGCGTGGAGCACAACTCTGGATCAAAAGTGTCCCGGTCACATCAAGTAAATGACAATATTTGTAATCAGCAACACCGTTCTGCTGAGAAGTGCAGGCACACGACATTGTTAGAGAGAATAAACTTGACAATAATAGATAAATTATTCTTTATTTCATTAATAAAAGATTTAATGAAAGACCCAACTTCAGACTTATTTTTCAAAAGAAAACCCCAAGAAAGTATAGAATAATCATCCATCGCAACAAGATAAAAATGATTTCCCTAAAGATCAGGAACATAACTGGGACCCCAAGTATCTAGATGAATAAGTTCAAAAAAATGACTACTGCTACGACTTTGATGACCAGAGAAAGAAGAGCGATGATGCTTCCCAAGCTAGCAAGCCTCACACTGAAGGAAGAGCACGTGAAAATCTGTGAAAGGACATGACACAACTTCTGTAGAGGTAGATGGCTAAAATGAAGTTGCCACAAGGAGTGATTGATCTTGTGGGAACTGTAGAGGCATCAATACTTGGAGACTTGACCAGCTTGTAGAGCCTTCGCTGCTCACGACCACGTGTAATCACCCTGCTTGTAAGTATGTCCTGAAACACAAGAGAAGATATGTCAAAAATGGTACAGAAATGCTGATCCTTTATGATCTGACTAATAGAAAGCAAATTATTCTGAAAATCAGGAGTATACAAAATATTATGCAAGCACGAGGATGCCGTCAAATGCACCTTTCTATATCTTGTAATGGGTAAGTAACCGATTCCCAATAATGACCCATTTACCAGGGGATATGGATCTGTAAGAATTGAACCGTGTTCTGTTTCCACACAAATGGTGAGAAGCGCTGGAGTTCATGATCCACTCTGTCATATTTGATCTATTACAACTGGTAAAAGCATATGCTATACATGAGGAGCTCGAAAAGGCTCTAACAATGGCTACAACATCTAGGGAATCTGTAGTGGTGCCAGCAACATGAGTAATTATTTCCATTAGATGGGAGATAATATCATCGAGGCGTGAATCTGTCCGATGAGCTGAATTGTCTGGAAGCTCAATCTGCTCAGCCACACGAGCAGATGTAGGGTATCCATGCTTCTGATAGCATGTGTCCTCATGTTGACCTGCAGGCGACAATAGGTGCATGGGCCACACTGACGCCCAGCTCTTCTACCACGGGGACCATGCCCTTTGAACTGTGTATAACCTCCCATGCTGCGAGATTCAACTGTGACGTCCTCGGATCCGGGCACCCGTTACGCTGCATTTGCGATACAATATTCACTAGACATGACATTAAGCTTTAAAATACGGGGAAAATTATAGTGTTTGTTATTGGTATATGACATTCAATATAATATAACAACCACATAATCAACAACGACAAGTGCCATTAGCATTACATTTTATTAATTTGCATGATATATGCCATACTGACAGTTATACATATATCCCAAAATTTACAGAAGAGAAAAGGAAGCATTTACATAATGAACTGAAGAAAAACTGACAAAAATAATTGTACCATCGGGTATAAACCCGGATGCCAATATTCATCCACAGCTATTGAGCTGCATGCTGCGTGCCTGCCACGCATGTAATGAAGAAAAGAACATCACAAATGTTGGTACTGCCAACAGTTTAAAATAATAGTAGGTAATTTAATATGTTCAAAATAAAGCAAGTTGAAAGGCATTTATGAATTTAAAATCTACCACTACCTGCATAGAAAAAGGTTTTTAATATATTCTGTATGCATCTCCCCTCTGATTATTCAGTATACCAATATCTATCATTTATAACATTTTTCTATAGTAAATGAGGCCATTAAGTATATATTGTTTTCACGTCATTGAGATCAGGTTATGGATCTTGATAATGAGCTAATGGGGTGATGCTTGATTTGACTCTTAGTTTCTTCATGATGGAAAAGATGAGATTCTGGTTTGACTCTCAATTTTGTCTAACTTTTCGAGTCTAGTGGATAATATGTGATCTTGGTCTGTGTGTGACCTCACACTATGACTCTAAGGCGTGAAAGGTGCCTTAGGGTAGGGGTGCCCCCCTAGGCATGCGGTGTTGGGTAATGCATCCTAACTAAATTCCCAACATGTCCATAACTTATAATGCTTTTGAATCCAACTTAATTATAGTAAACTCTTGCCAACACGACTTATAATTGATTTCATCTCTTAGCCAAGATCCATTATAACATATTCAAGCTCAATTGTAACTCCTCCAATCTTCAACTACAACTATTTTAGATGTAACCTTAAAAATTAAGATGTAGTATCGCCAAGCCTATTGATGGAAAAGTAACCAAAACTCAAGCGGTGAGGTAGTTGAAGGATACGAGAAAAATCCTCAAGCGCATCACGGAAGCGTGATGATCGCATCGTATGCGATCGGGAGCGAGTAGTCGCACTAGTTGCTCGATGCAGCAGAAATTAAAAATTTCATGTGACGAAACCACATGATTCAAGAACACTTCTCGGATTATTTCGTCTAAACCACAAACAAGTAATAGGATTACCTCTTGAAGCGTGGTTGCAATCAAGTCTCTAAACCAAGAGACCTCCTGTCTCAAGTCTGATCTGACGGAGGAGACGCTTGCGAGCGTGGGGATGAATCGCGTGCTCCTTGCAATCCATGTTGATGATCCAAGCGGTAGATCTCCTGATCTCATCACACGAGATCCAACATCTTCTTCACGAGTGAGACGCACCGAAGGAGATGGAGATCCACGAGTAGATGATCCGGCAACATAATGACGATGCTGCGTTGATGACGACTCTCACAATGACTTCATGGTGGACAACCATTATAAGGGAGAGAGGATTGGCGTGTAGAGAAGAGAGAGAGAGAGATTCATTTTAATCATGTATCTTGAAGAGCAAGGGGTACCTCTTCTTATATAAGGTTTTGGGAGTCCATGGATCCCAATCCATGGACAACACATAATCAATGGTTGAGATTGATTTGTGTTTCTTTCAATGGCTATGATTTGTTACAAAAACACAATAACAATTAATTTAATTTAATTTAATATATATCGATAAATCAATATATTTAAATTCAAATTAAATTAATTAATTATCCTTCGAGATAATGAGGAGATAAACCATATCCTTTAAAAAGGGGGGATGGCTACCAACATCTCATGAGATCTCATTATCTCATGAGATACATTATCTCAAGATATCTCCAGGATTTACAACAATTGTTGTAAATTATTTCACAAAAATAATTCATAATTATCTTGTGAAATATCGCAATCATGCCATTGGAAAAAGGTGAATCACATTCACATCCCAAAACAAAATGTAAATTATGTTTTAATTAATCATCCAATATGAATCCAATTCACATCAATAATTAATCAACAAATATAAATCACAAATATCTCTCTTTTATATATTATAAATCACATTTATTATATATATGATTAATATTGATAGTGCTATCTATATTATTCATATCCATGATAATTAAATCGTATTTAATCATCTTGGATCTCTATTCTCATGTGCCAAAATAATATGAATCACATTCACATTATTCACATCTTTGATAATTAAATCACATTTAATTATCTCAGATAACTCTCCTTATAATATGAATCAAATTCATAGTATCTATGATAATTAAATCACATTTATTTATCAATTTTCTCGATGCTCGGATACATATATCAACAATGAAGTTATCCATGAACTCTTTCAAGGATAATGCGCTTCTCTGCAGATAGTTGGAGATAAAGACAGGGCAATTGTATTGTTCCATACATAGTAACTTGGATATTGACATCACATCTCAAATCCAGATCTCGGGCCTCCCATAGATGCTTGATTAAATCAAGACCGCAAATCTAATCTTCTCATTGCATCTGAATCACATTCAGATCAATGTCCAACATTTGGACCAAGATCAGATTACTTCTCTACTGAGAGGAGTCATTAAAATGCAGACCCGTTTCATCACTCCCTAGGAATGGAAGTGTCATGGTTATACAATCGTTTATGATCACATCACCCTCAGGTATTCCCAACACCTGTACATCCTGCATATTGAGTCAAATTCCTAAGTAGTACCTGGGAATTACTTAAATACCCAGGTTCTACGTAATGTTTTTTTTTACTTAAAAACTACAGAGGTGTCGCATGTTGAACATGCGACACCCCTTAAGTTTTTTTTTTACCCAGGAACTGCGTTAGTGTCGCATGTTTAATATGCGCTATAGATAGCGCATATTCAACATGCGATATCGACCCTAATTAAGACCCGCGCCCAGCGGCCTTCTCATTTCCCCGCGCCCTTGCCCGACTCCCACCTTCCTCTCCAGCGACCAGCCGCCCCCGACGCCCTCCTCTCCACCCTCATCTTTTGGTCTCCTCCTCTCTCAACAACACCCATTTTGGTCACTCCTAGCCCCGCGGAACACTCCTTTTCCGTGTTTTCAGTGATTGTCACCGTCCTAGCCGTCCCCGCTTCTCGTTAGGGCTAATCACCTGCTGCGAACAATCGGACTTGCCAACGCCTCAAGCACCGTTGAGGCAAGGATTGGACCCCAGCCAGACACGACCAACTTACTGCACACTAACGCCGCCGTCTATGCCTACATTCGAGGAAGATGCCGCAGGACCCTCTTAGATCCACATGATAGACGAAGCGAACCGTCTATTACCGTTCCATCCTCCAGATTCTACGATTACATACCATCGGAGGAAAAAACGTTGAATTGTAATCAATGTAATTTTTAATATGATGCAAAAAATGTAAAGTGTATTCATGAACAAGTCTATATTGAAATGTCCTCTTTGATGTTTGGAATGTCTACAGTGTTTGCATTGTCTGGAATGTTTACAAAAATGTCTATTTACATTAAAAACATGGGAATGTCTACAAAAATGTCTTTCCAAGGGTTTTTAAAAACTTGACATTCCAAAGCCCACACTTAGACAGCCATTTTCGCCGAAAACTTTACTGTAAAGATGACGCATTTTGAACATGCGTCATATGTTCAATTTTCAAAGCACACACCTGCCCCAGGCATTCCGATGAAAATTTCCTGAAAGGATAACGCATATTGAACATGCGTTATCCCTTCATGTCGCATTCCGATGAAAAATTAAAAAAAAACGTTTTACCAAGTCCGATTGTTCGCAGCAGGTGATTAGCCCTAACGAGAAGCGGGGACGGCTAGGACGGTGACAATCACTGAAAACACGGAAAAGGAGTGTTCCACGGGGCTAGGAGTGACCAAAATGAGTGTTGTTGAGAGAGGAGGAGACCAAAAGATGAGGGTGGAGAGGAGGGCGTCGGGGGCGGCTGGTCGCTGGAGAGGAAGGTGGGAGTCGGGCAAGGGCGCGAGGAAATGAGAAGGCCGCTGGACGCGGGTCTTAATTAGGGTCGATATCGCATGTTGAATATGCGCTATCTATAGCGCATATTGAACATGCGACACTAACGCAGTTCCTGGGTAAAAAAAAAACTTAAGGGGTGTCGCATGTTGAACATGCGACACCTTTGTAGTTTTTGAGTAAAAAAAACATTACGTAGAACCTAGGTATTTATGTATTTCCCAGGTACTACTTAGGAATTTGACTCCTGCATATTGGAAGACCCAGAATAAATCTGAAGTATTAGATCAACTTTATACTGTCTACTTCAGGGTTTTAACAGTAAGTTTCTCATTTGATCATTTGGAGTTAGTATCGATTATATACTTTCCAAAAGCATATATCATACCTAGGTCTTGATCATATACTTTCCAAAAATATATATCAAACCTACAAATTTAGTCAAGCTTCCAAGTTCCAAAGCGAGACGACCGTGAATGGAATTTGATTCTTTCCAATATCTCTTGAGTGAGCTCATGTCTTCCGGTTCAGTAGTGAACATGTATGATCCCTTTGAGAGATCGTTTTACTCATATGCCCTTATATACACACCAACGCGCCGGTGTATAGACCTTGGTTAGGTCATCAACCTATTGGTCTGCCAAATTTACATACTCAGACATATAGTAACACATCTGTCTCCGGTCAGAGGATGCGTGCCTATATCGTGACAGTATACGACATAGGACTTTGGTTATCTCGATCCTTGTTAAGTCAACTCTTTGACCTAACTAATTTGACACCTCCGAATCTCTATTCTATGCAGAGGACCTGCATCAAGAGGTCGGTCAGATATCAACCTATGTGAGGAAGGATTGCCATCTGCTACTCAGGCTAGCGATCACATCTTAACAATCATTTGACGGTGCTTGATGAGTCCTCAATCTAACTCTTTAGATATTCATCCAAGCACCAGCCTCTATGATTCAATAATTGAATCAACAACTGTATGATCATTAAGATAGTCATGGTACATAACCCTAATTGTACTAAGGGACCTATTATGCAAATTAGTTATACTTCATTTCAGATCTGGGAATGATATTCGCAATAACATTTATTGCATAATGGCTCGTCGTGGGCTCACTTGTCCAACAATCTCCCACTAGCCCATAGATCCATTAATGGGCTAATCATTTAAACCCACACTCATGTGACAATAATAGGTTATTTAGAAAAATAGCTAGGTACGCTGATCAGTCACTCTGTTCCCGCGAGACTATGGCAAGTCCTTTTACGGCACTTGCTTATCTCCAGTAACAGTGCTCGCATCTAATGCGAATGTTGCATCTTATGCAACCAATACTCTATCTTGATAAAGCAATTATAGTGTCCATGACACTATTGCTCGGTAATTATTATAATCAGTATTTCCATAATCCTTATTAGAATACCCTTATTCCTGGAGATCTCTATCGCCAAAGGTATCCAAAGTTAAGACTTTTTAGATCACTATCTGTATAGTCTTAATTCCTTGAAGATAAGACTTAGAGATCATTATCTCGAAAGTCTTGTCATATTTGAAGATTTTTTTATTATTGCAATCAAGTGTTTTTATCTCCATAGTAGGATTAGCAACACTTTACTACTCCTACTACATGGCAGATATCTGGCTTTTGTACGCATCTAACATACACTCAGCTTCTTGTAACTGTTGCACAAGTGCAAGCAGTTCTAGCATTCACTTCCTCAACTCTTTGAGGTGTTATCCCTTTACATAGGTCAGTATCAAATCTTAAGGGAAGGAAGCCTTTCTTGGAATTTCCAAGAATGGAATATGTTCAAGGTGTACTACGAATGTGACAGTCACAATATCCTCTTCTCTTTGCTTCTGAACAACTTCAGAACTAAGATCTAAGAGGTATCCTTGAGATCATATCTCAGGTTATGGAATAACCATATAATAAAACACTTATTATTATCCTTATATCATTTTAAATGATTAGGATATTACCTACATTTAGCATGATGAACACAATGGCACTCCCACTAAGCTTCATATGGTTCATCAAGATTCTATCTGAAATCATAACATTTATCATTTCATCAAATCTTATGTTCCAGTTACAAGAAGCTTATTTGAGTCCATAGATGGATTTCTTTAGCTTGCACATCTTGCTTTCCTCAACCATGAAGCCCTGGGGCTACTTCATGTGAATATCCTCAGAGAGGAATGCAATCTTGACTTCCATTTTGAAGATGTCAAAACCAAGTTGTGTAGCTATAATGAGCAATAATTCGATGGGTTTAATCATATCTACTGAAGAGCAAGTCTCATTGCAAGCGATGTCTTCCCTTCTAGTGTGTAGCTCATGGCTGCGAACCGTGCTTTGAAGGTCTCTACCTTCTCATCAGATTCCCTCTTTCTCTCGAAGATCCATTTACACCTTAACAGGTCTTACCCTTATAGGTGGATCCCCGAGGGTCCATATACAATACTTGTATATGAAGTCTACTTTAGACTTTATTGCTAAAATCCATCTTTCCATGTCATGATCCTCAGGAGCTTCATCACATGAAGTCCGATCATTGTCAGACTTAACTGACACATGGAATATATCCTCAAACTCATTTGAAGAGGTATTAGTGTTTCATCTTTAATTGTCCTTTTGGTTTCTGATTTTAGGAGCCTCATTATCATCTCAGGATTCAATGAGTTCCTTTACCTCATTTTCATCCCGATTCTCAAGAGGGTCATCCTCTAAGAATCACATTCGCAGAGATGAGATCTTTTAAGAATATCAGGGTCATAAAGTAGGTATCCAATACCATCCTTTATATTCCTATTGAAGTAGCACTCTCTAGTGCTCAATTCCAGCCTACTTGCATGGAATCTTATTAAGGATATATAATGTAGTCTCTACTACATATATACCTGGAAACTAACAGATAATTATGCTAAAAATTCATCATTGATCAAATCATATCACACATGATCCAATTGTATCTCCCTACAACTCTATTGAGTTTAGGTTTATCAGGAGGAGTGAGATAGAAATGGTATTCATATCTCCATAAGGTATTCTTTGAATTTTATCTAACAGGTACAAGCTACTTAGGTTAGATCAAATTCATTTCATCTTTCTTCAAACTTTGGTTCTAAACCAAAATTGTGAAATCTTTGAACATTTCAAAGGTTTATTATATCATACATACTCATCAATAGATATCACATATCCATAATGTTTATTATGATATAAATGATCTACATACATCAATATGTATGAGATCTTGAATACCTTGACATCTAACACCATTCCTAGAGAAGGGTGTATTGGACATTTTACTTTGAATACTATATTCATAAGTATGTAAGATTTGAAATTTTAGACATTCTAAAGTTTCATATCTTACTAATCCTTTGATCTCATCAACAGACACATGTCTAAAAGTTGATGCCAGATCATTGTCAAATAATCTTCATCCTCCTATTGATCTTTTAAATATTTAATTTCAATATTAGAAATCTTAATGAACCATTCATTAGTTTTCTAATTTTGTGGAGTCCACTAGATGTTAGATTACTATCTGAAATATATCCATCTTAACTCTTTATGATATGTTTATTCCATTCATGTTTATTTCCAACATTTAGAAATAAACAATGAGTGTATTCTAATATCTAGGTCATAGAGACATTCTCTAAGACTAAGGCTCTCCCACTGGAACTTAGAAGTCTATCAATCCAACAGAGATTGTTGCAACAATTGCATCAATATCCATGCGGATAACTATAAACCTTAAGATCAAATTTTCCAGTCTTTTAAAGCATATGCAACCCATTGCAAGTACTGTAGAAGATTGAGATACAATTGTAAGACTTTATCTCATTTAATAAGCAAGTCAATATCAATGATTTATGTAGATTATTCTGATGCTCTATCCGAGTCCTCTAAGGATTCCAGACAGACTTGATAGTCATATTATCAACACACCAACTTATTGCAGTATTGGCATTCATCCAACTCTTAGGATGTCATATGGAAGTCATAGAAGTACGGTCAACTTTTTGACTATCCTTCTCATCTTGCGTCTGACCCATGCTTCCACTGTGCTCCCTTTAACCATTGCTTAAGACTAAGGATCTCTTATGTTAAATTCAAAAGAATTCAATGTAAGAGCATTTCAACATTTATACATGCTTCATTAAATTCATACAACATGAATATTATGAAGCTTCATGAATGACTAGAGTATAGATAGTAGAATGATGACACTCATCATGTCTACATCCATCTAGACTCTTAAAACATTGGTTCAGCTAGGTATTCAAACATTTTGAATACATCATCTCTTTCGAGCTACCATTCTGCATAATGCAGAGAATCATGTCATTCATGATTAAATGTCTAGAGCACATATTTATGCCAAAACATCTTCTTTGATTTTTATAAGAATTATTCGACAATTACGATCACCATCGACATGTCACTTCCAAAGTATACTCGATGAAAGATCAAGACTATAGAGACATACGAACCCTAAGGTGATGTCTTTTTGTCTTATTTAATTGTCATACCTCATTATGTTGAGGAAACTTGCACAATGCAACCACATGCATTATGTCTCCAACTGCAAGTACAATATCTGGATCATGAGTCCGATCCATGATATTTTACTGGTTATTATTGAGTATAACATTGAGTGGGTTTAATGAAGGATTATCTGAAATAAGAAATTTGCATAAGTGTATATATATATATATGTACGTATTTTACTTTGATTTAGGAGTTTTTATATAAAAGTTGTCTTGCCTTGTCAACACTGAAAGTTCATTCGCTTAATCACTTTCAATGTAAGAGATATACTTATTATTATATCTCAAGCAAGATCTGGGATCTCCTTCCTTATCTTTATCACATCCCAATAATATGAGAACTTGTGACATCGATAAAAAGAAGCGGGAACACATTCCACCTTGCAAGTTCAACTTGCATCTCCCAATTCGGTCTTTAATACCCGAGCCCACCACCCCTAAGATGATGTTGACCCGTCAGTAATTGAACCAACCGTTAACAGGCTTAACACTCGCTATATGCAATCCAATATCGCCCCAATAATATGAGGACTCGATATTGGGGTCACTACGTATACAGCCTTACTCTTTCGAGAAGCGAAGAGCCTGATCCAAATGGCTTGTATGCAGGAGTTGTCACTTCGGACAGGCATCTCTGACATACAATCTCTGGCGACGGAACCCTTCGCTTTGACGGGAGATCATGGATGTCACTAATGTGATCCTCCTTATCATATTCAAATTGTAATTAATCATTATGAATCACATTCATTATGATCAATTCTTCCAAGGGAAATAACACATCTATTTATAATAGGGTCTTAATTTTAACTGGATTCTAATTAATCTAATCATATTAAATTAATGATCCGATTAATATTTAACAAACATTCTTAGTTGTTACTTGAATTATGGTATTATCTCAAATACGTATTATTTCGAATTTTAATAATTAGAAATACATCATGATTTCTTAATCATTATACCGACCCTACCCGCTTTCATGGCCAGTATCGACGGGAGTGGGACAGACCACACACGGTGCAACCTGCTACCCCAACGCTCCCCGACGAGGCACCATATCCTCCTCGGGAAAGGATAATGCAAAATAGATCACTTTGTACTTGTGATGATCATTGGTTTTTAAACCGAAATTGTACCATATAATAATAATAATCAAAACCATTTTGATTAGTATTATAATGAGATTTGCTAAACAATTCCAAATCCTATTCAAGCAACATATTTGTTGGAATGTAGATCATGTAGATCATGTAACCAAGTTGTGATCTAGATCACATCTAATCAATAATTGGTTAGGGCAATGTCATTTATGGAGATAATTATCATCAAATATTTCACAAATATTTATGCACAATTATTCCAGGAAATTAAACAATTTAATTTCACTAATTTCTTAAATGACAATTACTAGGTTCTTGATTAGGAAAGTAATTTCAGCAGTGACCCTCACTAAAATTACCATATCTCAATCAAATTAAACTAAAATTATCATATCTCAATCAAATTAAATCCAAATTAAGCAAAATAAGTTCCTAAAGTTTGCTGATTTGATTTATAACAGAACCTAAGTGATTTGCAATCATTTCAAGACGTTTCAAATCCGTAATTAACATCTTAATTACGTCATGATCCGCAGTCCCCGTAACAGTGGATATATGTTTATTAAAAAGATCATATCTTGAGTTATCGGATTTCAAATCACGCAAACTCAAATCCTACTATTTTCTTAATTAATGGGGAACATTATCCAATTTAAAATTTCGTGTTTAAGCATTTTAAACAGGGACGAAATTTTATCACAAGACAGGGCTGCGAAAATTCAACAACAACAACAACAACAAAGCCTTATCCCGCAATTAAGTAGGGTCGGCTACATGGATTCTTCACCTCCATTCAGATCTATCTTGGGCCAATCCCAGGCTTATATCCACAAAACTAAGATCCCTTCGTATGGTCTCTTTCCAACACTTCTTGGGCCGTCCTCGCCCTCTCTTAGCCGGCTCAACATCCCAACACTCGTATCTCCTATCTGGTGCATCAGCTGATCTTCTTTGCAAATGTCCAAACCATCTTAAGCGGTTTTCTCGCATCTTATCTTCGATCGGAGCTACGCCAACTTTCTTTCCGATATCATCATTCCAAATCCGATCTTTACGTGTGTGTCCACACATCTACCTTAGCATTTTCATTTCTGCCAGATTCATTCTCTGCACATGTTTATGGTTCACAGGTCAACATTCAGATCCATAAAGCATAGCAGGTCTCACTGCTGCTTTGTAAAACTTTCCTTTAATCTTTAAAAGAATTTTCTTATCACAGAGAACAGCAGAGGCTCCTCTCCACTTTTGCCAGCATGCATTTATTCTGTTAGTAATATCTCCATCAATTTCCCCATCATGTTGCAGAATAGATCCCAGATATCTAAAGGAATCTCTCTTCTGAATGTTATCGTCACCAATCTTCACCTCGATTCCTTCACCATTGCTTCCGTCAAAGTGCACTCCATATATTCCGTCTTAGCTCTACTTATACGAAATCCTTTAGTCTCCAACTCATGTCTCCAGACCTCAAGCTTTTCATTTACTCCATCTCTAGTCTCGTCAATTAACACAATATCATTAGCAAATAACATACATCAAGGTAACTCATCCTGAATGTGACTGGTCAGCTCGTCCATAATCAAAGTAAAAAGAAATGGACTCAAAGCAGAACCTTGATGTAAACCAATGTTGATGTCAAAATATCCAGTCTTCCCAGACGGGGTCCTTACACAAGATAAAGCCCTGTCATACATGTCCGTTATGAGGTTAATATATAGGACAGGTATTTGTCTCTTCTCCAACACTCTCCACAATATCTCTCATGGGACATAATCATAAGCCTTCTCCAAATCGATAAAGATCATGTGGAGGTTCTTCCTTTTAGCTCTATAAATCTCCATTGTTCTCCTCAGCAAATGGACGGCTTTAGTCGTTGAGCGACCTGACATGAATCCGAATTGGTTTTCTTTTTCATTGGAAATTTGCCTCAACCTTCTTTTGATCACGCGTTCCCAAATTTTCATAGTGTGACACATCAGCTTGATACCTCTATAATATGAACAATTTTGAATGTCTCCTTTATTCTTATAAAGAGGCTCCACGATACACCTCCAATCTTCAGGCATTTTCTTGCTTCGCCAAATAACATTGAAAAGATTCGTAAGCCAAGTCAAACCACGCTCACCTAAAACTCTCTAAACTTCTACAGGGATGTCATCTGGTCCTACACCTTTTCCAGGTCTCATAACCTTCAAAGCCACCTCTACTTCTTTTCTTTGTATCCGTCTATAGCAAGCACGATTCAAGTAACTTTCACTACAAGCTAGATCACCCAAAGTGATATCTCTATTTCCTTCCCCAATGAAAAGTTTATGGAAGTACTGCTCCCATCTAGTCTTTATATCCTTCTGAGTAACAAGCACATGACCTTCCTCGTGCTAAAATTTTCACGAACCCAAACGAGCCCAAATCTTCGTAGGTTCATAGATCTAATCCAAAACCTTCGACAACCTGGCTCTAATACCACTTGAAGGATACGAGAAAAATCCTCAAGCGCTTCACGGAAGCGTGATGATCGCATCGTATGCGATCGGGAGCGACTAGTCGCACTAGTCGCTCGATGCAACGAAGATTAAAAATTTCATGTGACGAAACCACATGATCCAAGAACACTTCTCGGATTGTTTCGTCTAAACCACAAACAAGTAATAAGATTACCTCTTAAAGCGTGGTTGCAATCAAGTCTCTAAACCAAGAGACCTCCTATCTCAAGTCCGATCCGACGGAGGAGACGCTTGCGAGCGCGGGGATGAATCGCGTGCTCCTCGCAATCCATGTTGATGATCCAAGCGGCGGATCTCCTGATCTCATCACACGAGATCCAACATCTTCTTCACGAGCGAGACGCACCGAAGGAGATGGAGATCCACGAGTAGATGATCCGGCAGCATAACGACGATGCTGCGTCGATGACGACTCTCAAATTGGCTCCATGGTGGACAACCATCATAAGAGAGAGGATTGGCGTGTAGAGAAGAGAGAGAGGGAGCATTCATTTTAATCATGTATCGTGAAGATCAAGGGGTGCCTCTTCTTATATAAGGTTTTGGAAGTCCATGGATCTCAATCTATGGGCAACACACAATCAATGGTTGAGATTGATTTGTATTTCTTTCAATGTCTATGATCTTGTTGTAAAAACACAACAACAATTAATTTAATTTAATATATATCGATAAATCAATATATTTAAATTCAAATTAAATCAATTAATTATTCTTGGAGATAATGAGGAGATAAACCATATCCCCTAAAAAGGGGGGATGGCTACCAACATCTCATGAGATCTCATTATCTCATGAGACACATTATCTCATGATATCCAGGATTTACAACTACAATTGTTGTCAATTACTTCACAAAAATAATTCATAATTATCTTGTGAAATATTGCAATCATGCCATTGGAAAAATGTGAATCACATTCACATCCCAAAACAAAATGTAAATTATATTTTAATTAATCATCCAATGTGAATCCAATTCACATCAATAATTAATCAACAAATTTTAATCACAAATATATCTCTCTTATATATTATAAATCACATTTATAATATATATACATATGATTAATATGGATAGTGCTATCTATATTATTCATGTCCATGATAATTAAATTGTATTTAGTCATCTTGGATCTCTATTCTCATGTGCCAAAATAATATGAATCACATTCACATTATTCACATCTTTGATAATTAAATCACATTTAATTATCTCAGAGTTAAATCAAATTCATATTATCCATGATAATTAAATCACATTTAATTATCAATTTTCTCGATGCTCGGATACATATATCAACAATGAAATTATCCATGAACCTTTCAAGGATAACGCGCTTTCTCTGCAGATACTTGGAGATAAGAACATGGCGATTGTATTGTTCCACACATAGCGACTTGGATATTGAGATCACATCTCAAATCCAGATCTCGGGCCTCCCATATATGCTTGATTAAATCGAGACAGCAAATCTAATCTTCTCATTGCATCTGAATCACATTCAGATCAATGTCCAACATTTGGACCAAGATCAGATTACTTCTCTACTGAGAGGAGTCTCTAAAATCCAGACCTGTTTCATCACTCCCTAGGAATGGAAGCGTCATGGTTATACAATCGCTTATGATCACATCACCCTCAGGTATTCCCAACACCTGTACATCCTGCATACTGGAAGATCCAAAATAAACCCGAAGTATTAGATCAACTTTATACTGTCTACTTCAGGGTTTTATCAGTAAGTTTCTCATTGATCATTGGGAGTTGGTATCGATCATATACTTTCCAAAAGCATATATCATACCTTAGTCTTGATCATATACTTTCCAAAAATATATATCAAACCTACAAATTCAGTCAAGCTTCCAAAGCGAGACGACCATGCGTGGAATTTGATTCTTCCCAATATCTCATGCGTGAGCTCATGTCTTCCGGTTCAGTAGTGAACCTGCATGATCCCTTTGAGAGATCGTATTACTCATATTCCCTTATATGCACACCAGCGCGCCTGTGTATAGACCTTGATTAGGTCATCAACCTATTGGTCTGCTAAATGTACATACTCAGACATATTGTAACACATCTGTCTCCGGTCAGAGGATGCGTGCCTATATCGTGACAGCATACGACATAGGACTTTGGTTATCTCGATCTCGTTAAGTCAACTCTTTGATCTAACTAATCTGACACCTCCGAATCTCTATTCCTATGCAGAGGACTTGCATCAAGAGGTCGGTCAGATGTCAGCTTATGTGAGAAAGGATTGCCATCTCCTACTCAGGCTGGAGATCACATCTTAACAATCATTTGACGGTGCTTGATGAGTCCTCAATCTAACTCTTTAGATATTCATCCAAGCACCAGCCTCTATGATTCAATAATTGAATCAAAGCTGTATGATCATTAAGATAGCCATGGTACATTACCCTAATTGTACTAAGGACCTATAATGCAAATTAGTTTTTCTTCATTTCAGATCAGGGAATGATATTCACAATAACATTTATTGCATAATGGCTTGTCGTGGCCTCGCATGTCCAACAGTAGTCTCCTAAGAGGCTTTTTCGTCTCGCCCTCTAAATGGAAGTGTGGTCCAATGAGAGATAGGTCTACTCCAAAATTATGCCACAGAGATGGGTGAGAGAGACTCTTCAGAAAAGTCGCTCTAAAATCGGCCCAACTAGTATGGACTAACAAGCTCATACAAAAAAACTAAAATCGAGGATCCCCCGCATGGATATCGTAAAACAGTGGGTCAGCGGAACTAGTCAAAAGTCGAGATTCCAACAAGGCGTAAAAACACTGCGAGCTCGTGTAAAATTGAAGAAAAACTAGGATCCTAGACCCGCGCACTTGGCGGTTGCTGCCCTAACTGAGCTTCCTTCCTTCCGCACAGTTGAGGGTCACCACGCCCTCGTACGGTCAGGTAAGGGTCACCGTGGCCGACACTATCAATTATTAGTCATCAATACTTCATCATTTTTTTTGTTCTCATACATTGACTTCTGAAACCATTCTAGTATCTCCTATAGATAACTTATAGATCCAAGTCTTTTGTCAAATATTAATCTTTCTCAAAGGAAGTACCCCCAACATCTTTAAGGTCTTTGACATACTTAAGAACATAACTAGATTAGTTACTACAAGAACCATGCAACAATTATTGTGATATTGGAAGGAACAACAAGAGGTTGGATGGATTGCTCAGAAGTGACATAGGTCTTCTAGGAACTATGATATCTGATTTTTAGATTAGGAATGAGATAAATACAAGCTGATCACCGGCTACTAGATGAAAGGGATTTGTAGTATAATCGTCCAGTTTTCACACCATTATACCAACTTCGTAGTTCATATCTAGATTAGTATTGATAGACTTTTTTCAATAAAATCTTCTCTCACTAGATAGTTTATTTGCAAAGAGAATTGATAACGATTTCCAATAGTATTCATGAATATGCGGTTATCTTGCACCGTCTCCCAAAACCTTGATGGCTTTCAGAATACTCCCTATGTTTAGTTTCTTCTTGCCTCACACTAAGATACTGAATGTTTGAGGCTAAAAATTATAAGCACGGGCTCCATTCACTTTAGTAGTGGTGCCATGGCATGGACTATATGAGAGATAGATGAGATTAGGGATTTGGTCTCAATTATTAATAAAGATAGATTTAAATGTGGTAGAAGTTGATGCAGTGGGCACTTAATTATGGACAACTCAAGATAGTCACAGGATTATACTATTTAAAAAAACATTTGCAGAGATCTAGAATTTAATCTGATGAATTATATATATATATATATATATTCCAACTAATTACAGAAATCAAAACTTTAATCTGTAACTTATATATATATATATTTCAAATAAACAATACTTACGTACTCTAACTTTTAATCTGATACATTATACATATAATGTATATGTTTCAACTAAACAATATTTTCAGAAATCTTAAAATTTTATTCTTCAGATCGTAGATTTTCAAAACAGGGAGCCGAAAATTATGACAGAACAATAACAAAGCTTATAATTTTATTAGAATTAAATTAAATTCTTGAAAATTTTGAAGTATATAGCTCCATAATTTGCAGATTAGAGGACAACAGCAGCAGAACAGTACATTCAGGAAAAAGTTTAAATTATTTTTTTATAAACTTCATAGCTTTGCAAATAAGAGATCAGTACAATAATATGACAAGTAATAAGCAATCCAAATTTAATTTTCTGTAATTCAATAGAGAGATTAAAGGTCTAATATCTAAACAAATGGTTATGTGTACCCAGGATGGCAGTAAGAAAAAAGTTGGAGATAGTGCATGCAGGACAACAATAGAGAGGATAGGTTTGTACCTTGATCTCCAAGTATTTGGAGATTACTTGACATGCAATAGTTCCAATTGAGAGAGGAGTAGCAGTTCCAACTTAGTGAGAACAGTGGATGCTCTAGCTGTATGCAGCAGCTACTTACTGCCCCTGGAGCAGCACTTGAAGTTTCTTTGAGGCTAAGCTGCAGCACCGAGAAGCGGAGAGGATGGCTGAAATCTGGAGCCAAAACAGCAACTCCAATCTGATGTTCACGACTGAGATTGGAAGGCAAGAGAGGTTCCCGTTTGAACTCTTTGGAAAGGAGGTCCTGGGATTTTGGGATTTAAAAGCTAAAAAGCCAAGAGAGGAAAAGAGGAGAAGCTTCCTCTTAAGTGATGTCAGCCATGACATCATTTGTATGACATCATATGGTGACATCAGCAAGTTGATGTCATCAAAATTTTAAAATAATATATCTACCTCTGTAATTGTTGTAATCTCAAACTCCACTGTATTCGTGCCTCGAGTCTTGAATTTCGACGTGCAATATTTCGATTTCGATTTGATCGTTTATAAACGACTATCAATATGAGTATAATATTGATATACTTTTGATTAGGTATAAACACTCGAAATTTTCGAGATACGGTTTTGGTTTTGGGGTTAAATTTTGTGAAATTAAAATACCAAACGATCTCCGATTGACGAACGGTCGATTTCGTTGGTCTTCTTTCGGCGAATCGGATTTTTAGGTGGTCTCGGTTTGTTTCACGGTTTTTGAATTTGTATCACGACTTTTTCAGGCACGCATTACGTTGCGCTTGACTTTTGGTTGATTTCATCCGAACGACTTTCGATTCACGATCAATTGGTCGATTTAAGTCATTTAATGCTGACTGATAACTTTATTGGGTTAAAGAGACCCTGATCGATCGGATTCAGGTTTGTGCTGATCCGGATGTTACATCGGCCATCGTTGAGGAGGTCTGTATAGTGGAAGGTGGAGGGATAAGAAGCCTATTGAGGCAACTGTAGGCCTCCTCCATGGGAGGTATGGTCGTGTTCATAAGAAGATATACGCGCGTGACATCATACTCTAGACCCAAGGCTACCAAGAAAACTCCAACCATCGTTGTATCCCTGTATGACATATGATGCTCTTTAGAAGTGGTAACATGCATGAAGCTGTGAAGCTTCTCAAATATGCCATGAAGTGAAGAGCAGAATGTATGCAGAGGACGACCATTCTGCTTGATCGTGTATATATAAAACTGTAGCTGAAGAATCTTGGTCTCGTTCTTCGCTTGCACATATGTGGCTACCAAAATATCCCACATCGCCTTCGCGGTGGGTTGGTTCATAATGTCATTGGCGATTTCTGTGGTAGAAGTCTCAGAGAGCCCAACACATGTGTACGCATCATATTGCTTCCATGACTCATCGTCCCCAGTCTTATCCATCGGTTTTGACTTTGTCAGAATGTGTCCTTGTTTTTGCATTGCATAAGGGTTAAAAACTATATGGACCACAACTTATAGTTAAGTCCCATCCGTCTTCACGATCGGAGTCGAGCCCATGAAGACACATGCCGAATAGAGGACCTCACCCTTGTTCTCTGACATGACGAAAAAGGTCGTAACGGATCTCAACTGGTGTAGTAAATCGATCTGAGTGAGTCTACATGATCATATAGAGGATTGGTTATACGTGTAGACTCATACAATCATACTCATCCATCCCCGATCCGCATTGGGGCTAGAAAATGTGATTTGTAGGTCTGAAATCACCTTTCCCAGTCAAAATCAGATCGTAGAGCAACTCCATATGTCAACGAAGACGATAGGATGGGACTTCAGGGGCCTAGCTATGACCAAGAGGGGTCCTACGGTGACCCTCGCTAGTGCAGATGCCCAATTCAGGGATATGCGGTAACGATAGAAGGTCTACAAAGACTGTTGGTGGCGAGAGGAGACTCCATCTATGCCCAACGATGGTAGGACAGCCACTTGAAGGCTGGACTGCACACTAGGGCCGCAAGGGGTTGTGCTCGAGGGCCCCTTTGTCGGTTGTGCAGGCCCACAACAACATACGATAACATCAGTGACATCAACGACATGGAGGAAGGGAACTGGTGGCGCACCCATAACGAGAGGATGACAAGTGGGGTTTAGGACATGAGGTATAAGTACTCTGATTTAGGACTACCGCTATGATACCATGTGGAGAGAAAATAATGAGTTGTTTATTCTTGAGGCCATAGGGTTCTCTTACATAGAGGAGAAACCTGCTGGACAAATTATATAAAGCTGATGTAAAGAAAAGAGAGTACACAAAAGAAACAAACGTTTAATAATTTCTCAACAGTTACAGGTATCTGCATGTTTGCTTGCTTGATCATTTGTGTGTGTTTCCTTCTGCGATTTACAAGATATCCTTCTCTAACAAACTCGAGGAACTAAATGAATTCCTATTACTAGAAATATGGCGAGTGGCTTCAAAGTTGTCCACTATGTCCTTTACATGTGCCACCTATTTACCTTGCTCTTAATCGTTGAGACGATTTCACTCCAATCACAATACTTGTCTTTGAGAGATCACCCAATATTATGTATCGACACTGTTAAGTTAAATAGCACATTATGTTATCTTTATGTAATTTCTGTTTCTCAGGATATTTATCATGTAATTAACCCAGTGCTACTCTCCTATATAAGAGAGCCCACGGGCACTCATAATTCAAGTTCTCTTTTTCTCCCATCATGGTATCGGGGGCATCTCGCGCGTGCAGCCAGGCGCTCCCAGCGCCACTTCGCGTGCCGCCGGGCCCTCTGCCGCCTCGTCCCCAGCGCACATCGCTCCCAGGCGCTCAAGCGCCCAACGCTTCCAGGTGTCCAGCGCTCCCAGGCGCTCAAGCCCTCCGTTGCCTCGCGCCCAGCGCCGCCTAGCGCGCCCCCGGGTGCTCCGTCGGGCGCTCAGGCCCTCCGTCGTGCCTTGCCGACCCCCTCCAGCGGCTCCCAGACCGCCTCCTGCGGCTCCCGCGGCCTGCTAACGTCGCCACAACGGCATCAAGCCGCCCGTGCACCGTTCCAGGGGGTCTCCCCAAAGCCAAAACCTTGAATTCTAAAGTCGTCGCTTAAACGAGAAGGAGGACTGGTTGTATGAGTCTACACATACAACCTAACCCTCATATGATTGTGTAGACAACCTGTTTCAGTTATCTCCATTGGTCTTCGGCTCTTCATCAATCATGTCAGAAAACAAGGGTGACGTGTTTACATCCTCGGGTGCCTTCAAAGGCCCAGCCCCGATTGTCAAGATGGATGGGACCAATTATGAACTTTTGTCTATGCAGTTTCGCACCCTAATGCAGTGCCACAACAAAGAGCACATTTTGACAGAATATGAACCCGAAGACAAGACTGGAGTAAATGCGACATGGAAACAGGATGACGTGTATGCCCGTATATGGCTATCTGGGACGTTGACTGCGGAGATTGCAAATGATATTGTGAATCAACCCACAGCTAAGGCTATGTGGGATATACTGGCCGCAACATATGGGCAGTCCAAAAATGAAAGCAAGATTCTTCAGTTGTAATTTGACATCTTCTCTACTAGGTAAAATGGCAAACCACTTTATGTACATTTCTCTCATCTGTGGGGCATGTTTGAGAGATTGCATAGCTTCATGCCGATCACTAGCAGTACGGAACAACAGGCATACCGAAATGCTACCATGACCGGTGTATTTCTGTCCTCTCTTGATTCTGAGTACGATGCAACACGTACTCAACTTCTGACAGGTGAAACTATTCCACCGATGGAAGAGGTGTTTAAAAGATTGAGCAGGATCACTACTGCCTTGGCTTCTACAGCTCGCCCTACCCCTTCCGACATGGCTGCCACACGAGGCAGAGGAGGAGTGTCACATTTTCGAGGTTGCGGACCTCGTGCTCAAGGGGGAGGCAGATATCGTGGCCCCTGCACTCATTGTCACCATCCAGGCCATTCTGAGGAGACATGCTTTCATAAGCTTGTATATCCAGCCTTAGCACGTGTTGCTTAGCAGACTGAGGCTACTGTTGCGACTCTTCCAGATGCTCGATTTGATGATATAGTCTCCCGCATTCGTGAGATGATTACTACACCATCGTGCCAGTCTCCAGGCTCTTCGGATGCTGCAGCATCGGCCAGAGCATCTTCTACCTCCTCAGGTACTTATTATGCACTTACCAGTACTACCTGCTCAGATTTGACAGACTGGATTATGGATTCTGGAGCCTCCCATCATATGTGCGGCAGCAGAGAGCAGTTCACCACCTACAGGGCGCTTGCACCAGGCCGGTCAGTTGTCATTGCCAATGGGGTCCAGTTGCCTATAGTTGGTCAGGGGGAGATCACTCTGACGCCTTCTTTATGCCTTCAAAATGTGTTACATGCACCTGATTTTCAGATGAGTTTGTTGTCAATTAGTCAGCTTACGAAGGATTTACATTGCCGCGCCATCTTTGACCTTTCTACTTTTGTGTTTCAGGACATACTGACTGGCAAGATGATTGGAAGTGATCGCGAGCAAAGCAGCTTGTATAAGCTTGTTGTACCATCATGTGCTAGAGCTGCTACTATCCCTTCTGGATCCGTTTCTCCATTCCTTTGGCATCTTCGTTTTGGCCACCTACCTCTGCTAAAGATGTGTCATGTTTTGTCGCAGATATCTACTCGTACCACATTGGATTGTGAAGCCTGTCAACTTGGGAAATACCATCGGTCGTCATTTCCTGTCAGTTCGAGTCGTCATAGTAGTCGGTCGTTTGAACTGTTTCATTTTGATATTTGGGAAACGAGTCGTGTCCCTGATCTTCAGGGACATCGTTATTATATGGTGGTTGTTGATGATTTTTCCAGATTATCTTGGGTATTCTTGTTAAAACATAAGTCGGAAGCTGGAACTATTTTTCGGAAATTTATTATAGAAGTTAATAATATTTTTTCTACCACTGTCAAAATAATTCACACAGATAATGCATTGTAGTTTTCAACATTACATATGTCCGATTTTCTCAGTTCACTGGGCATTGTTCATCAGACTTCTTGCAGACTGTAGTTACACTTCACAACAAAATGGTATGGCGGAACGCAAACATCGCCACCTCCTTGATGTCACTCGGACATTATTGATTCATAGTCGTGCCCCGCATTCATTTTGGGGGGATGTTGTACTCACTGCTTGCTACCTGATAAATCGTATGTCGTCTACTGTTCTTGGAGAAAAGGTACCTTTCTTGATTGCGTTTGTCGAGAAGGACCTTTTCTCCCTCACTCCTTGTGTCTTTGGATTTGTAGCATTTATACATAATTGTACTCCTGGTCGTGATAAGCTATCTCCAAGAGCTATCAAATCTGTATTTGTTGGGTACTCACGTACTCAAAATGGGCACAGGTGTTATGATCCAGTGAGTAGAAGATATTATGTGAGTGCAGATGTAACCTCCTTTGAGGCTATTATGTACTTTTCTCCTACATGTGACAGGTGATCCAATACCAATGAGGACGAATTTGTTGTTCCTCCACCTCCATCTCTGACACCAGCTGAACCTGAGCAACCTATACCTTCAACATCACCACTACCTCAACATCCACCACCTTCACCACCTGAGCCAATCTTACCATTTTTTTACACTCGCAGGAATTCTACTAGCTCTCTTGCTCCACGACCGTCCACATCATCCAGCACACTTGAGGTATGTCATGATAACATTGTCTCTATTGATGGCATTGGAGTTTTACAGGATAGCACCTCTACAGTGGAAACTGAGGAGGATGATTTGGATGTTCCTATTGCGCTGAGAAAGCCACGACGACAATGTGCCAAATACCCACTTGTCGCACATGTTTCTTTGGATCAACTTTCAGATGAGTACAAAAAGTTTGTTGTTGGTATTTCTATGGTTACTATACCTCGAACATATATGGAGGCTTTACAGGACAACAGGTGGCATCAGGCCATGAAAGAGGAGATGGCGGCCCTATCCTCTCGTGGGTCATGGACTATTATTCCGCCTTCTAGTGGTGCTTCTATTGTCAGCTGCGAGTGGATATTCTCAATAAAGCACAACGCAGTTCGGATTGTAGATCGATACAAGGCGGGATTGGTGGCACGAGGTTTTACCCAGACACATGGAGTGGATTACCAGGATACATTTTCTCCAGTGGCACGACAGTTGATGCTTCAGATTTTACTTGCAGCAGCGGTTTGCCACGATTGACCGTTATTTCAGCTTGAAGTGAAGAGTGCATTTCTCTACGGAGACCTCCAGGAGGAAGTTTATATGCAGCAGCCACCAGGGTTTACTGTTGAGGGGGAGTCCTAGAAGGTATGTAGACTACATAAGGCCATTTATGGCCTAAAGCAGAGTCCTAGAGCTTGGTACCAGAAGTTGTCCGAATTAATTGAGCTACATGGATTTAAGAGGTCCACAGCGGACCACTCTCTATTTGTACAGAAGACACAGAATGGCACGGCTACCATTCTTGTATATGTAGATGACATTATTGTGACCGGAGATGATGCTCAAGGCATTCAGATAGCCAAAAGGTTCCTAGGTAAAGAGTTTGTGGCCAAGGACCTTGGCACTCTTCGCTACTTCCTGGGGTTAGAATTTGCCAGGAGTCATCGTGGTCTAGTAATGACCCAGAGAAAGTTTGTCATGGATCTCCTCTCTGAGACGGGCATGACGGGATGCAAGCCAGCCTTGACTCCTATGGATCCAAGTGTGAAGTTCTATGATGACGATACAGATGAAGTTGATAGCAGGAGGTACGGAGAACTTGTTGGGAAACTTCTATATGTTACTATCACCAGGCCAGATATTATGTTTGCAGTAAGCAAGGTCAGCCAATTCATGGAGCGACCTAGGAAGGCACATATGGATGCTATATACATGATCTTGAGATACCTGAAGAACTCACCTGGTTCAGGACTACTATTCAGGAGGGATACACCCTTGGAGGTAACAGCGTGTGCTGACGCTGACTATGCAGGATGCCCCACGGACAGGAAATCCACTTCAGGGTTTGCAGTTTTTGGACACTCACTCGTCTCATGGAAAAGCAAGAAGCAGACTGTAGTCGCCAGATCAAGTGCAGAATCTGAATACAGAGCCATGGCTCAAGGAAGTGCTGAGATGATGTGGGTTAGATCTGTGTGAACGGATCTTTTCATAGATGTTCCTCTTCCCATGCAACTTCTATGTGATAACCAAGCAACTTTATTCATTGCAAACAATCCTGCATTCCATGAACGGACAAAGCATATTGAGGTGGACTGTCATTACACTCGAGATATGATACAGAAGGGACTCATATCTACATCTCATGTGTCTACAGGAGATCAGACAACAGATATCTTCACCAAGGCTCTAGCTCAAGGTCCGTTTCATTGCAAACAATCCTGCATTCCATGAACGGACAAAGCATATTGAGGTGGACTGCCATTACACTCGAGATATGATACAGAAGGGACTCATATCTACATCATGTGTCTACAGGAGATCAAACAACAGATATCTTCACCAAGGCTCTAGCTCGAGGTCCGTTTCAGAAGTGTTGGTCTAAGCTGAGCATGATAGATATATATGCTCCAGCTTGAGGGGGAGTGTTAAGTTAAATAGCGCATTGTGTTATCTTTATGTAATTTTTGTTTCTCAGGATATTTATCATGTAATTAACCCAGGGCTACTCTCTTATATAAGAGAGCCCACGGGTACTCATAATTCAAGTTCTCTTTTTCTCCCATCACTGAGCAGTTGTATGATCTGGTTCTCTACAAACATGGCATATCCAATCTTCTTTTTAAGGTTGGATTGTGACTTCTTTGAAAGATCTATCCACCTCTCTTTTTATTATTGGAGTTCTTAATATGGAGTATAGAAGTCTTGTTCGAACTGCTTTTTACCACGTTAGCTTTAGCCGACATTTCTTTAGGCCTTTTAGATCTCTCTGGCCTTGCTTCACTCTTCAATTCTAGTGTTAATGATCACATAATTAAAAGTTACAACCTTTCTACTATGCTAGAAATTATTTTTATATTCTTTGTTTGTTTGTTTTACAGTTATGCGTCCAACTACGAAAGAATCAAGTAGTCTAATCTTTCACTTTTTCAGTTATCAATTAAGTCATAGTATTGAAAATTTGTAAAGCAATATCTTTATTTTCAATCATTTGGAAGTTCAGGAAACTCCGTACGGTAAATTTTCTATTTCCCAACAAATTTTATAATTATTGCAGAGAAATAATTAATGTTGAGAAAATAATGAATCCCTCAAAATTCCAGTCATGGAAATGAAGTAATTAATGGTGAAGCCTTCTCCCACTATAAGTAGGGTCAACTACATGGATTCTTGCACAAATCAGTGTTGAAATATCCAACTATTTTTTACGCTAATTGTCGACTACCCAATGTAACCCCCACAAGGAGGGATTTGAACCCTGGTCTTTTAGGCGGTAGGCACACTGCACTACCAACATACCATTTAAGTGGGTACAATTCTAATCATGAAAATGAAGTATTTAATATAAACATAAAATTTAATGTCTGCAAAGTGTCGTCACACCCCTAAATTCACATGCACGAGCATCGTTATGGCTGCGAATTCTTTTATAGCAATTGTTTTACAACTATAACATGCACTTTTAATCACAATCTCGTGAGACTTCAATATTGTATAACCACCATGCATAATGCTCATAATCATATTCTTTTGTAAAAATTGATGCTCATTGTAGAAATGATAAATGCGGATGCATATCAAAGATAAAGAAATATAAAATAGTGGAGGAACGTCGGGATTTTACATGAAAACCTACTTTGTAAGGAGCGGGATGAAACCATGTGAGAATGCCTCTCAAGGGTGGGATCTTTCATATCGCTCTCTCTCTCTCTCTCATTTGTTACATGTGGTGTGGGGCTTTTTCTATAGCACCACAAGAATGACTAAGTTCCACTTACAATAAATGTGAGACTAAACTATTAGATGTGATAATTAAATCCTGGAGTGATCCAATTACCCATTTATGATGACACATACTCTAACACCCCCCTCATGCTGGAGAATGCAATACTCATCTTGTACAAATAGAAAGAAATCTCCTACTCATACAAGACACTACAATCACTATTAACTCAACGCATGCTCTACTAGCTGCCTGGTGAGGACGTTGCATCTCATGTTATGCTGGTAAGGAAGAATCGAAGGATTGGAATGTGAATTGAACTGGATTTCCTCGTCGGAGAATGTGTGCTCTGTATTGCGCAGAATCATTAAAACTGGAATGAGCCTCCACATGGTGAACTCTGGCTTGCAACTGCTTCATCTTTCTAAAGGATCAAACTAGAGAAAGTTGTGGAAACATCCTCATCGGAGTCCATTTACGCTAGAGAATGGAGTCTGAAAAAGAGTCTCATCATCAGAAAATTGGGCCTCTTACATACTGGATCAGAGAATGGGATATTTACTCTAGAGTCCCTATGAATCCACATGAAAACCTTGACTCCATGCTTGCTCAGAGAATGTGATTTCTACTCTGGAGTCCCTGTGGATCACATGAAAACCCTGAGTCCAAATCAAGATGGGGTCCTCTCACATAATGATTGCACACATGTGCATCTCGAACAAGTAGAGTCTGAAATATGTACTGTAGAACTACATAATGCTCTCCCTTCTCCCATACCAGGTTTGGAGAAGAAAAAATCGAGACGGGGAACCAAAACCAATAAACCGACTCAATTTTTTTGGTTTATCTTTTTTTTAAGCCGTGATCCTCTTTTCCAGCTTTCCCTTTTTCATACGGTTTTTTTAGAATACCTTTTTAAAAAACTTTGGCCCATGGATGAGCCCAAATGATCAGAACCAGCATACCAAAAATCCAGCTCTGAAATAACACCCCTTCTCTCTTTTTTTTTTAAAAAAAATCTTCAATCCACTTGGGTCCAAACTTCTCTCTTCTTTCTTTTTTTATGGGCCCAAGTAGCTCACCTTTTTTTTCATGGAAGCAGTAGACGTGCCACTTATGATCCTAAAACGACCGACCCCCCTCTCCTTTTTTAAAAATGTTGAGTAGCGCACGAGCCCCCTTCCTTGTCTTCATAGAAATAGGGTTCCCTCTTACAGGAACCCATCTTGCAGCATTGTTTGAGGAACGGATAGCGCCACCTTAGGATACATCCCCATTGCTTAGTCGTCTCGCGAGGAGGCTATGGGAGGCATAAGCGACAAGAGGGGTTACCGCATGGAGCAATGCTGGAGTTGGAGAACACCGCATGGACTTTTGCGCGAGAGTAGGGGTTGGTGAGGATCCTGGGCCCTCTAACTGGAGACTGAGGGGGTAGGGGGCTTCTTTGATCTTCTTCTTTGTGAACATACCTATAGGGTGGCACCTGGAGATTGCCTGGATGAGGAAATTAGGGTTTACCTTGGGTTTTTTTTGTAAGGATTTATCGCAGAGGGCTAGTGCATGGAAGTGCCATATATCTTCACAATGTGGAGGGCATTTGGAGGTTTTCTTTGCAGTCTGGAGGGCATTTGGAGGTATTGATGATGGTTGCGGCTTGCTTATCATACTCGCAGATGTGACTTGGAGATCAAAGGTTCCAAGAACCCCTAGAATTTCTTAAATCTTAGCGATTGCTTCTTGGATTCATGCACAGGGTTGTGGAATACACAATCTTTTATTTTCTGATTCTTGTTCGTATATATGCACAGGATCCGATCTTTATTTGTCTTCTTTTTCAAGAACCAGAGTATTCTTATCGTGAACCCAGAACCACCTTATTAGGGTTCCAGACCAGTCGATGGAAGAAAATTTGTGTGGAACCCTAGTTGTTGCTGCCATATCGTTTCACAGAATTTGGTTTTCAATAGAAACCCTATAACTTAAGACATGTTGATCTTCAAAACTTGCAGAACAAACTTTCAGATTTTCAGAATGGACTGAATTTTCTCGAACAAATCATGAACATAAAATAAATCCTCGAGAATCGAACCCGTTCTAATACTATGTAGAAAACGATGAATGCGGAAGCATATAGAGATAAAGACATAAACAGGTGTAAGAACATCGAGATTTTACGTGGAACCCTACTTCGTGAGGAACGGGATGAAACCACATGAGAATGCCTTTCAATGGTTGGATCTTCTGTATTGCTCTCTCTCTCTCTCTCATCTGCAGGTGGCGTGAGGCTTCTTATATAGCTCCCACCAGAATGACTGAGTCCCACTTACAATAGATGTGCAACTCTAACACTCATAATCATTTTTAAATTTACATTTATTTTATTATGATAATAATATATGTAAATAAAACTTAAAATATAATCATTCTCTGCATTCAGAAAATTTCATGCGAGATTTACTTACTGTTAGCTTAGTGTAAATCTCATACATCATATGCTGTGGTTGTTTCTGGCTTCCTTATTTTTTTTGTTTGATTTGCATTTATATTTACAACATTACAATCCTGCATATAATCTTATACTTCGTAATAGGATGACACATGTCTGTCTTGGATCCAAAAATTGATTCCAGTGCCATGTTTCTTTATATGAAGTCAAATGGGAAATTTGAGCAATCCTTGCCAAATAGCTAAAAACTTCCCGATTTATATATCAAGACAAACGTATTTTCTTTACACCCAAGTTGAGAAGGGGTTGTATATTAAGTAAAGTATCATATCTTTAATGTATGCATGCTCCAACTTTTTATATATCATCTATGTGCTAGTGTGCACTAGGGCATCCTTCATGTCATTTTTTCTTCTTAGCGTAATGGATTTGCTACATAAACCTCTATCTTGTGATCGAATATTCAACAACAACAACAACAAAGCCTTTTTCCCACACTTAAGTAGGGTCGGCTACATGGATTCTATACCTCCATTCAGATCTACCTTGTGTCGATCTCAGGCTTATATTCAAAAAACTAAGATCCCTTTCTATAGTCACATTCCAACACTTCTTGGACCGTCCTTACTCTCTCTTAGCCAACTTAACATCCCAAAGCTCGCATCTCCTAACTGGTATATCAGTTGACCTTCTTTGCAAATGACCAAACCATCTTAAGAAGTTTTCTCGCATCTTATCCTCGATTGGAGCTACACCAATTTTATTTTTGGTTGCATCATTCCGAATCCGATCTTTACGTGTGTGTCCACAGATCTACCTTAGCATTTTCATTTCTGCTACTACCATTCCCTGTACATAACTATGGTTCACAGGCGGACATTCAAATCCATAGTGCATAGCAAGTCTCACGGTTGCTTTGTAAAACTTTCCTTTGATTTTTAAAGGAATTTTCTTATTACAGAGAACAACAGAGGCTCCTATCCACTTTAGCCACCATTTATTCTATTAGTAACATCTCCATTAATTTCCCCATCATGTTGCAAAATAGATCTCGGGTATCTAGTAGAATCTCTCGTGCGAATGTTATCGTCAACAATCTTCACCTTAATTCCTTCATCATTGTTGCCATCAAAGGTGCACAAGGTGCGCTCCATATATTCAGTCTTAGCCCTACTTATACGAAATCCTTTAGTCTCTAATGCACGTTTTCAAATCTTACGCTTCTCATTTACTCCATCTCTAGTGTCATCAATGAACACAATATCATCAACAAATAACAAAAACCAAGGTATCTCATCCTTAATGTGACTTGTCAACTCATCCATAATCAAAGTAAAAAGAAATGGACTCAAAGATGAATCTTGACTAAACCAATGTTGATGTCAAAATAGTCAGTTTTCCCGGATTGGATCCTTACACATGATAAATCCCTATCATATGTATCCTTTATGAGGTTAATGTATAGGATATGTGCTTATCTGTTCTCTAAAACTCTCCACTATATCTCCCCTGGGACAGAATCGTAAGCCTTCTCCAAATCAATAAAAATCATATGGAGGCTCTTCCTTTTAGCTTTATAAATCTCCATTGTTCTCGGCAAATGAATGGCTTCAATAGTTGAGCGACCTGGCATGAATCCAAATTGATTTTCTTTTACTTTGAAAACTTGCCTCAACCTTCTTCCAATCACACATTCCCAAATTTTCATAGTGTGACTCATCAAGTTGATACCTTTGTAATTTGAAAATTTTTGAATGTCTCCTTTGTTCTTATAAAGAGGCACCACGATGCCTCTCCGCCAATCTTCATGCATTTTCTTCTTTCACCAAATAACATTAAATAAATTCGTAAACCAAGTCAAACCATGCTCACCAAAAACTCTCCATACTTTTACAACGATGTCATCTGGTCCTACAACTTTTCCATGTCTCATACCCTTCAAAGTCATCTCTATTTTCTTTCTTTGTATTCATCCATAGATTGCACGATTCATGTAACTTTCAGTATGAGAAATTTCGGCGGGTGGCATACAATTTCAGCTTGTCTATTTTTGATGCCACGGGCTGCAAATACACATGGCACAATGAGAGAGCTAAATCGAGACTGGACAGATTCTTCTTGTTGCAGTCGGCCGTTGATAGATTCCCCCTCTCGTGGGCTTGGGCCCTTCCACGGGCGCAGCCAGATCACTCTCCAATCCTTTGGTCATCTGAGGAGGGAGGGAAGGGCAGATTCTACTTCAAATTCGAGAAAAGTTGGCTCCTCAAAGACGGTTTTATGGATTTGGTCGAAGAGGAATGGAGGGTTGAAATTGTGGATGGCATCGCTATGGCTAGATTCACGACGAAGATGCGGTATCTGAGATTCATTTCTCACGTCCTTCGTAGGGTGGTCAGGGCGAGGAGAATAGCTAAGAGAATGAAGATTCAGGCGGCCGTCTCCCGCTTGGATTCGGTTGATGATGACAGGGGTCTCACGCAGGAAGAGAGGGACACTTGTTTGGCGGAGTTGCTTATTGAAGATAAAAAAGAGAAGGTGGAGTGGCGCCAACGATCTCGACAGCGACGGCTTAGAGAAGGTGACGCTAACATGCGTTTTTTATACCATGGCCTCGGGGAGAAGGCGAAGAAACTTCTTGCAGGAGTTAGAGGTGGGAGGGGCTCGGGTGTCGTGGGAGTCGGCGCTTGGGAAGGCGTTGAGGGATCACTTCACCGCGGTCTCCCGGAGGAAGAGGGGGAACGATTAGGGGTGGCTTGGGAGAGGGGTGAAGACCCTTTCAGATGCGCAGGCAATTTCCTTGCTTACTCCATTCACGGTGGAGGAGGTTGAGGGGGCGGTTTGGAGCTTAAACGCGGACGGGACCCCGAGCCCGGATGGTTTCTCCGTACTTTTTTATCGCAAGTTCTGGGATCTGCTGAAGATGGATATCATGAAGGTGCTTAATGAATTCAGAGAGGGAAACATAGGTTTTGAGAAGGTCAATCGTGTTATGTTTTTCATGCTGTCGAAGGACATACCCACCTGTGTTGCTGCTTCCAGGCCCATCGCGCTCTCTAACGCCATTTACCTCATTATAGCAAAAACCCTCGCTAACAGACTTAAATTCGTCTTGGGCTCCTTGGTGTTGGATGGGCAGTCCTCTTTCATCCCAGGTAGATAGATGGCTGATGGGCTCATCATGGCATCTGAAATTTGTATGGATTGGAGAAGGTCCAAGGCGAGGGAAGCTCTCTAGAAGAGCATTCACGGTGGAGGAGGTTAAGGGGGCGGTTTGGAGCTTAAACGCGGACGGGACCCCGGGCTCGGATGGTTTCTCCATACTCTTTTACCGCGAGTTCTGGGATCTGCTGAAGATGGATATCATGGAGGTGCTTAATGAATTCAGAGAGGGAAACAGAGGTTTTGAGAAGGTCAATCGCGTTATGCTTTTCCTGCTGTCGAAGGACACACCCAGGTAGACAGATGGCTGATGGGCTCGTCATGGCATCTGAAATCTGTATGGACTGGAGAAGGTCCAAGGCGAGGGAAGCTCTCTGGAAGATTGATTATGCAAAGGCTTACGATAGCGTGGATTGGAAGTTCCTCTGGGTTTCGCTGCGCAGAGGAGGTTTCCCGGAGTTGTGGATTGAATGGATCAAGAAGTGTGTCACCACTTCCTCCTTCTCGGTGCTGGTGAATGGCAAACCGGAGGGGGGGTTCTTTCAACTGCAGAGGGGGGTCAGGAAGGGCTGCCCTTTGGCCTCAATGCTGCTTGTTCTGATTCCGGACGCATTGGGTGTCTTATTCAGGGAGCCAGTCGAGTCAGGTTGGTGTGAGGGCTACCGTAGGGAGGATATATCCATCCCTATCCTTCAGTACGCGGACGATACTGTTCTCTTTCTCGGGGGTACTGAGGAGCAATCTGCTGATGCGGTCCAGCTGGTCGACATCCTCGGCGGTATGGCGGGCCTGGAGATCAATAAGAGCAAGTCCGTGGTGATTGCTTTTGGGATGACGGGGGTTGAACGACACGGAGTGGCTGGGCTCACAGACTACCCCTTGGGGACCCTGTCGATCCACTACTTAGGCTTACCGCTGGTGTCTGGAAAGCTGAAGGTGACTGACTGGGATGATGTCATCAGGAGGTTGGAGCGAAAACTGGCAGACTGGAAGGCGATTACCTTGTCCAGAGGAGGTAAACTCGTATTATTAAAGCCAATGTTCAGGTTATCGGCCGAGTATACCGCATACTCGGCCGCGGAAGCCCTAGCGCTCCGAGTGTGACTAGTTCGGGCTATAAGCAGGCATGGCCGCATACTCGGCCGAGTATGCCGTATAGGCGGCCGGTTATGCGCCCGTTTTTCGAATAGAACTTTTTAAAACCTAACCTTAAACCCCTGGAACCTAATAAAACCCGAACCCCCGATCCCCCTCGCATACCCTCAAACATTTTCGAACCCCAGGTCCTCCTTGCATACACCCGACGAGCCCTAGATCTTCGCCTCCGCCAAGACCTTGGCCCCGCTCCAGCTGAGCACCTCCAACCGAGCCTTTGCAGTCCTCGCCGCCGAGCCTTTGTAGTCCAGCCGAGCACCGCCAAGAGCCTTGGGCCCGCAATCCTCGCCGCCGAGCCTTTGCAGTCCAGCCGAGCACCGCCAAGAGCCTTGGCCCCGCAATCCTCGCCGCTGCCATTTCCTGTAATTTACATATTGTTCATTGGATTTATCAATTCCAGTCTTGTAGCTTTCTGGTCTCTTACATTCGATGTGTATGGTTCAACTCGTGTGTATATTCCAGTCGTGTTTGGTCCAGCCGCCATTTCCTGTATATGTTCCTTGCTGTCAAATTACCTCTCTTAAATTAATATGCTTGAGTTAATTTAACCACGTCGAGAATCCAACAATGCATCTTTTTTTCCTCCCCTCAACGTCCAATCCACTTTTCCCCTCCACCTCTTTTCCTCGACTATGTCTTTTGATTTGAAGCTAATAATTATGCAAGCGTACCATCATAATATATCGATTAATGAATAAGATTAGCCAACATATCAATAAGTTGGTTTTAGAATTAGTTAAACTTAAATAAAAATTTAGTTAATTTAGTTGCCTGGTTTTATAATTAGTTGCCTGGTTTGAGAGTTTGTCATTTAATTTATATAAAAGAGTTTGATTTCTTTTTAATATCTGATCATTATGGTAGGCAATGGCCTCTCAACCAAATCCTGAAGTTATTGGAGATGCATCATCGGCCCATCATGTCCCGTCGGGATCTAGTGATCCCGGCTGGAAATACGCATTCCTCGCATCAAAGACTGATCCAAATACAGTCACATGTGGACTTTGTGGCAAGATTGTAAAGGGTGGTATAAATAGAATGAAGCAGCATCTAGCACATGTCAAAGGAAATGTAGCGTCTTGTCCAAAGGCTGACTTTGAAATAAGAAAGGAAGTTAAGGAATACTTGAACAATACACAAAAAAAGAAGTGCGATAAATCGAAAGATTTGCAAGAAATGAGGGATGAAGTTGCCAATTTATTCATGGGTTCCAATTCAACTCCACATGAAAGAGAAGAAAAAAGACAAAAAGTGTCAGAAGCAACTGAAGAATGCAAAATGCATCAAAGTTCAATCAAAGATGCATTTTGTAAGGAACAACGTGCACGGGTCAATAAGTATGTAGCCAAGTTCTTCTATGACTGTCAAATTTCATTCAATGTGGTCACCCACAAGTCCTTTATTCGTATGTGTGAGGCAATTGGTAAATATGGATCGGGATACAAGCCTCCCTCCTATTACGAGATCTCAGAGACATTTTTGAATGATTAAGTTGAGGAGACTAAGGAGTTCATAAGCACACATAAGGAATCTTGGAAGAAGGGTGGTTGTTCCATTATGACGGATGCTTGGACAGATATGCGGGGTAGGAGCATCATGAATTTTTGTGTGAATTCTGAGTCGGGCACATGCTTTTTAAAGTTTGTTGACTCATTATCTGAGTCCCACACTGCAGAGTATATATCCAACTTGGTCGATGAAATTGTTCAAGAGGTTGGAGTTGATGATGTTGTTCAAATCGTCACTGATAATGCATCGACCAATTTAGCTGCTGGAAGGATACTTAGGACTACGTATACAAGGATTTTTTGGTCTTCATGTGCTGCTCATTGCATAGACCTTATGCTGGAAGAATTTGGTAAAGAACCCAAGGTAAAAAATGCAATTACCAAGGCAAGATCTCTCACTACATTCATCTATAGCCATGCGAGGACCTTGAGCTTGATGAGGCAATTCACACAAAAGGGAGAGATTGTACGGCCAGGACAAACAAGGTTTGCTACCGCATTTCTCACTCGACAAAGTGTGATGGACAAAAAGGAGAAGTTGAGATTGATGTTCTCATCTGATGAATGGAGGCAATGCAAGTGGTCAAGGACAAAGAAAGGAGAAATGTCTTCATCTATTGTTTTCAGTGCTGCATTTTGGAAATAAGTGTCTATGACCTTGAAGATCTTCTCTCCCTTTGTTTATGTTTTGCGCATTGTTGATGGGGACCAAAGACCATCCATGGGATTCATATATGGTTCATTATTGGATGCTAGAAAGGCAATAATGTCAGTGTTCAAAGACAATGAAGCACAATACAAACCTTTTATCGATGGCATTGACTCAAAATCAAATGGTAGGTTGGATAGCCCTCTTCATCTTGCTACTTATTTTCTTAATCCATATTATTACTATAGAGATAGTAGTGTCATTGAAAAGGGGGGCTATGTCGTGGAGGGCTTCATGCAATGCATGGAAATCTTTTATCCTGATTTGAAAATTCAAGATGTAATCACATCAAAGGAGTTGATCTTGTACAAAAATGCACAAGGATCTTTTGGCAAGCCGTTAGCTATGAAACAAAGATCGACACACGAAGATCACTTTAGGCCGGGTATTCTAATTATTTCATATTAATTAACATCATCAATTTAGTTTTTTATAGGATAGTTTATTCCTAAAATTTCTCATATGTAGATAATTGGTGGATGGTATATGGTGGAGAGTGTCCTCATCTAACAGTTATGGCAATGAGGATTTTGAAGTTGACATCCTCTTCTGGATGTGAAAGGAATTGGAGCATTTTCTCATCGGTAATTCAAAGTCTATTGCTAATACTTGTCATTTATAAATAATGAATGTAATGATATATTGTTTCAATTGTAGATTCATACAAAGAAGAGGAATAAACTTGAAATCAAGAGGTTGAATGATTTGGTATTTGTTAAATCCAACTCAAGTTTGAGAGAGCGTCAGATGACAAAAGGCAAGGATCCATTAGTTTCCAAGGATCGTAATAATGTAAGTGAGTGGATTGCAGAAGGAGAAGGAGAGGAAGAGGTATTTCCAGGATCAGGATTAACATGGAACCTTGTAGCTGAGGCAACTGGTGCAGAAGATCTTGTGCAACATATATGAAGTCAAAAGAATTGCTGATGCATCAATGCCTACTACATTGGAAGATGATGATGAAGCCGATGAGCTTGCAACCGATGAAGAGAGTGACGATTACCCCATTCCTCAAGCTGAATTTGCAGATGAATGGCAATCAGAATGAAGTTTTTGGATGCTTTATTTTTTGACACCATTTTGAATGCGCTTATTCTGAGAGCATATTTGTATTTATTGATAACACTTGGATGAAGGCATGTTGCCATATGCTCTTTCAATTGATGCTTTTGCTTATTTGCTCTAAATTACTTTTTATCCCAATAGTTTTGTTCATAGTACCTTCAATTCCTTATTATTATACTCAAGAGATATAATATTTAGAGGATATTAACATAATACTAAATATTTATTTATACTTTTAATAATAAAAATTACCAAACCGCGTAAAACCGCATACTCCCCGCATACTCTCCCGCATACCGCTTAATCTCTATTCAGTGACCCCTCCGACTGAATACCGCATACCGCCTTCCTGAACATTGATTAAAGCATGTGCTCGCGACGATTCCAGTTTTTTCTACTCTACTAGGTTGTTGCCGATGGGTGTTAGAAGGAAAATTGAGTCCATTATGAGGAACTTTTTTTGGTCGGATGAGAGACAACAGAGGAGCGGCATCCATCTGGTCAGCTGTGACGAGATGACAAAGAACCGCGAGGATGGTGGGTTAGGTATCCGTGATGTGGAAAACATGAACAAGGTGTTGATCTCGAAGTGGATCATCTCCATTTGGGGCAACTCGTCCTCTCTGGTGGTTAGGCTAATGAGGAATATCTATAGGGTCTCGAGCCAACTCGTCGCTAACAGGGTCCGTTATGAATCCCTCATTTGGGCGTTTATTCGTGTCGTACTCCCACAGATGCTCAATCGGGTCCTCCCGATAGTTGGAGATGGCAACCTTTTTCGATTCTGGAAGGACAATTGGACGGCTGCGGATAGACTTGAAGATAGATTCCATCGGCTCTTCGTTTTGGCATATTCGAATGAGATCACTCTGGTGCAGAATGCGGCTACATGTAGCTGGGCGCCATTGTTTCTCTCGGACCTCTCGGACCAGCGATTGGATGAGTATTTGCTAATGCAGGAGGTTCTACCCCAGACACGCGTAATATCTGTGGACAGGGATCATTTCCAATGGTTAGACGAGACTTTCTCGGTGAAGAGGGCCTACGATGTGTTCAACAGACATAAACAGGAGTTGGATCGGGAGTTGACGGATGGTGTTAAAATTATATGGGCTGCAAAAATCCCGAGCAGAATTAAGGTTTTCCTTTGGTCTTCGAAGAGGTCGGTTGCTGGACAAGGTGTGCAGAGGTAAACTGTTGGGCCTTGTAGATACGTGTTGTGATCAATGCGAGGAAGAGGCGGAAGACTCTGATCACCTTTTCTTGAGGTGCCCAGGCTCAGTCCAGGTGTTGCAGATCCTTGACCATCCTTGGCTCTCAACTGATGGTCTGAATGAGTTCGGGGCATCTATTAGGCGTTTGAGCAGAAACGCCACGTCCGATTATTGGAAACCGTTCGCAACACTGTGGGCAATATGGATGGGGCGTAATAAAAAGATATTCAACAATCAGAGGTTCTATGAAGATAATATTGTTCCTCACTGTAATGCTCTTTGTAATCTATGGGGATCATGAATCTTGTAAATCTATTTAAGTAATATAATTCAGGTGGTGGCCCCCACGATTGGGATCCACTCATTTTTCCATCAAAAAAAGTAACTTTCACTACTAGCTAGATCACCCAAAGTGATCTCTCTATTTTCTTCCACCAATGAAAAGTTTATGCAAATATCGTTTCCATCTAGTCTCTACATCCTTCTGAGTAACAAACACATGACCTTCCTCATTCTTAATGCATCTCACCTTGAGAAAGGTCTTTGGCATTTCTTTCTCTTGCTTTGGCCAACCTGAATATATCCTTCTAGCTCTCCTTAGAGTCGAGATTTTTGTACAAAACTTCATAAGCTTTTAACTTAGCTTCTCTTACAATCTTCTTTGCTTCTTCGTTATTTTGTAGTTTGTAACAGTTTCCTTTGTTTTATCCTTGGACGTAGCTTTAAAGCATGCTCTTTTCATTTTGAGCTTCTCTTTCACCCCTCCACTCCACCACCAAGCCTTCTTTTGACATGGAGCTCCTCCTTTGACTCGCCTAACATCTCTTTGACCACCTTTCGGATACCAGATGCTACCGCCCTCCCACATCTTGTTTGCACTTCCGCTACAATCTCAAGAAAAAGCTTTTAAAACCTTCTCCCTGAAGTTTGATTGCTTCTGTTGAAGATTCCACCATCTAGTTCTAGTGATCTTGGAAACCTTCCTTTTCTTTACCATTCCTTTTATTTGCACATCCATGACTAACAAGAGATGTTGGGTTGTCAAAGTCTCTCCTGGGATTACTTTGCGGTCTTTGCAAGACAACCGATCTCTTCTCCTCAACGCTGTGTTCTTGTCCGACCACTCTTATAAGTAATTAAGTGCTCCTACCTCTTCTTGAAGAGAATGTTTGCTATGACATATGCCATTACAAAATCCAGAATGATTTTTCCCTCTTCATTTTTATCCCCGAAACTATGGCCTCCATGAACACTAGCATACCCTGAAGCATCCTTTCCCACATGTCCATTAAGATCTCCATCCAGGCAAATCATCTCTCTTTGTGAGATTCCTTGCAAAATCTTATCCAGATCCTCCCAAAAAGCTTGTTTAGTCCTTTCATCTAAATCAATTTGTGATCGAATATTCATCCTTAATTATTCTAGAAGAATGAAATATCAGCAAGTCGGCTAACTTTGACAAGACTTGAGAAATGGTAGGTTTGCATGTTTAGTTATAGACATCAATACCTCATATGTGTCAGCAAACAATGGTTATATAGAAAAAAATGTTAAATTCACATCAAATATTCATATTTATAAATAGAAATGTGTGTCCTATCTCGCAGGGCTCGCAGGGCAGTCGTAATATCAAACTTAACTTACATATAGGCTGAGTATGTCCATGCATATCCAATTACTTGGTCCAAGTATTCAGATTAATCTGCTGCAAAACTTGCTTCCTTACGTAATCCGAAAGCTATCTGACCCTCTTATTCAACGGGTTAATCGGCAAAATAGGGGGGTTTTATACGATGATTCTACTTTTATGAACATGAATGCTTTAGATTAAATGATGAGGGGCATGTTGGGAAAATGGTTAATCATTAGATCTTATTTATTATAAACTGATGGCATAATAATATATTCTTGCTGAATTGTGGTTTTGAAATGTTAAAGTTGTTGGGTTATCTTATGGTGTACTTGCTGTAACATCGTGTTTTTTGCATGTATGTCCTTGCATCAGCCTTTCACGTAACAAAGGCCTTTGTGGGGTGCCTTCATTGCCTCCTTGCTCTTTCTTTTGGGAAAAAGGGAGAATAAACACCAAAGGCAAGCTTGCAGTGGGATTGTCATGTGCTCTTCTATTATGTTTGATTTCTGTTGCTGTTTACATATTCTACAAACGGAGAAGAAGACATCATTATGAATTTGCTTTTTCGCAAGATTTGACATGTAAGTCCACTTTTTATGTTATTTTATAATGGTATTTTTTATACTTTTGCTTCTTTATTTTCTTGTCATTACTAATAGAGTAGTTTCTTGTCATTACTAATACCTTAAGGACTTCGTACGTATGTGGGATCAGCTATAGATTCTTTGCATGCGAGCACACCTTTTGAAGGATCTGAAACATTAAAATGGTAAAATAGTGGCTTCCGAAAAGCTGACATTAGTAGTAAGAACTTTAAGATCTTTTTTCAGTTATAGCGGTATCAACAAGTACCCACTTAATGGTCTAGTGGTAGTACAGTGTGTGTACCAAACAAAAGACCAGGGTTCGAACCCACTCTTACAAGAGTTGCGTTAGTTAGTCGACAGCCAGCGTAAAAAAATAGCCAAATCTTTCAACATGGATTTGAGCAAGAATCCAAGTAGCCGACCCTACTTGTAGTGGGAGAAGGCTTAGTACGTTTTTATAGTGGTATCAGCAACATGTTATCTTTGTATCGGAAATCTGATTAGAGCTTAATAAGACATACTCCTTGATAGTTTCCCGCCAGGATTTTTATTATCATTGCCTTGCAAGGTTTGCTTTCCAATTTCTCCCACCTATGAATCAAAGCATCAAGCGTCCTCTGATGTAGTTGAAAAAAGGTCTGTATAATATATGGTTATCTGTCCAAATTGACAGAAGCCATTCAGTAAATTGGTTCTTTTCGTTCAGTGAATAACTGCATGAAGCGACAATCTTACAATCTATCCCTTTGTTTAGTTGCTTGCTTTTGATTTGGCATCTGATTTCAATTCTTCGTTTTTTAGTAACTGTGAAGATATTTATGTTTTTATATTTATATATGTACTTCTCTCTTATTTTCTTGTCTTGTTGTCTACGTTATGTAATTTACCCATAGGACTCTCTACTATATAAGAGAGCCTAGGGTTCTCAGAAATAAGCAAGTACTCTTATTTTCTCCAATATGGTATCAGAGCGGCGGTCCTAGACCGGAGCTCTCGATCCCCAAGAAACCCTAACCCTACCTCTAGCCCACTACCTCTCTCCCTCTCGACGCCGCCACCTCTTCTTCTCCCCTCTCAGCGCCGCCGCACAGCCGCACGCGCAGCGTGCACAGATCGTGCGCACAGCGCATAGTCTGCGCGCACAAAGTCGTCAAGTGATTGATGGGTTGGTGTGCATGAGTCTACACATGCACCCGAACCCATAGATGTCTGTGTAGACACAAACTTTGATTTATCACACTTGTAGCAGTCTTCTGTCGGCAGTATGTCAGAGAACAAGGTTGATGTACCCACCATTGGCGCATTCAGAGGTCCAGCGCCTATTGTGAAGATGGACAGGACAAACTAGGAGCTTTGGGCGATGCAGTTCATGAGCCTGATGAAGTCGAATGGTAAGAAACATATTCTTACCGAAGAGGAGCCGAACGAGAAGACTGGGGTGAATGCCTCGTGGGAGGCCGATAATGTGTATGTCAAAGTCTGGCTATCTGGGACGTTGACGATAGAAATCGCCAACGATGTTCTACATCAACCCACGGCTAAGGCTATGTGGGATATTCTAACGACGACATATTCACAGGCGCGTAACGAGACCAAGATACTTCAGCTGCAACATGATATTTTCACTATCAAGCAGAATGGGCGCCCACTTCACTCATTGTACACATCCCTAAGAGGGATGTTTGAGAAGCTACATAGTTTCATGCCATTGACGGCCACTCCTGAGCAGCAGAAGACGTACAGGAATGCTACCATGGTAGGAGTATTCCTGGCTGCACTTAATCCAGAGTATGATGCTGCACGATCTCAGATTCTTGCTGATGGCACTATTCCTCCTATGGAGGAAGCTTTTCGCCAGTTGAGTCGCATTACTATCCCAAACTCAACTGCTGACCAGACACCTTCAGCTATGGCAGTCTCTAGAGGAAGAAGTGGATCCTCTACCTTCCGTGGCCGTGGACCTCGGGGTCGTGGGGGTCGAATTCGGCAACCATGCAGCTATTGTCGTCGTCCTGGTCACTCCGAGGATACATGCTACTCCAAGCATGGCTTTCCTGCATCGGCTCGGGTAGCAGAACAAGTTGAGTCTTCTGCACCTTCCTCATTGGACCAACGTTTTGATGATCTTGTTGCCAGACTGAGGAATATCATGCCTCCTGATACAACACCTGGAGGTCAGTCAGATGTGGCAGTCTCTACCTCTGCCAGTTCATCCGCCACAGCCGGTACCTCAGGTAGTTCCTATGCTCTCAACTCGTGTTATGGATCTATGATTACCGACTGGATTATGGATTCTGGAGCGACCCACCATCTTTGTGGGGACAGAGAACAGCTCACTATATATAGACCAGTCTCTTCGGGATGAACTGTGGTGATAGCCAATGGTATACATTCCCCAATCACTGGACAGGGGGGGTTCAGTTGACACCTTCCATGAATCTGCAGAATGTGTTATATGCTCCTGATTTCTCTATGAATTTACTGTCCATTAGCCATATTACAAAGGATTTGAACTGTCGAGCTATTTTTGACTCATCATCTCTTGTTTTTCATGACATAACCTCGGGTAAGGTGATTGACTGTGGCCGTGAGCAGAATGGTCTCTACCGTCTGGTCAATACTCCCTATATCGGTGCTTCTCTCCATCATACAGGACCAGACTCTCCATATACCTGGCACCTTCGTTTCGGTCATCTGCCTCTCCAGAAGCTATGTCGTGTCCTGCCCCAGATTTCTCCAAAGTCGTCTTTCCAATGTGAAGCGTGTCAGTTGGGAAAGCACCATCGGTCCACTTTCCCTAGTCGTCAGAGTCGAAGCAGTAGCTCCTTGTTTGAGTTAGTCCATATTGATATTTGGGGTCCAAGTCGTGTACCTGACCACCAGGGATACAGGTTCTATCTGGTCATAGTAGATGATTTTTCTCGTTTGTCTTGGGTGTTTTTATTGAAAAATAAATCGGAAGCAGGAAATGTGATTCAAATGTTTATCAATGAAGTTTAGAATGTCTTTTCTTCTACTGTGAAAATTGTGCGGTCTGACAATGCCTTGGAGTTCTGCACTAGAACTTTATCATTGTTCTTCTCATCTCGAGGAATAATTCATCAAACTTCATGTTCTTACACTTCACAGCAGAACGGTGTTGCAGAGCGAAAACATCATCATCTGTCGGATATCACTAGAACCTTACTGATTCAGAGTCATGCTCCAAACTCATTCTGGGGTGATGCGGTTCTCACAGCCTGCTACTTGATAAATCGCATGCCCTCATCTGTCTTGAATGAGAAAACTCCTATCTCCCTTGCCTTTCCCGAGAAGGAGTTGTTCTCGATACCACCTTGTGTCTTTGGTTGTGTCTGTTTTGTCCATCAGTTGATACCAGGTCTTGATAAGCTCTCTCCCAGGGCTATCAAATGTGTGTTTGTCGGGTACTCCAGGACTCAGAAAGGCTATCAGTGCTTTGATCCATTGTGTCGAAAATACTTCGTTAGCGCTGATGTCACATTTTTTGAATCTGTCATGTTTTTCTCTCCTACAGGTGACCAAATGACTACTCCCCATTCTGATACTGAAGTCTCCTACATGCCACCTCCTCCTCTGAGTCAGTCACCTTCTACGTCATCTCCACCACCACCTCCACCCTTACCACCTCCAGTAACTATTGTGCCACCATTACCAAAGTACTATACTCGTCAGTCCTCCTCTGCTCAAGGTCATGGCCAGTCATCCAACAACCCTCAGGTTGGTTCTGATAACTTGATTACTAATTATGAGTCTGAGGATCCAGTGATACAGGTACCACAGCAGGATGATGCTCATGAAGACTTGGACGTGCCTATTGCTATCAGAAAGCAGAAGCGTACCTGTGCTTCCTATCCACTTGCTTCTCATGTCTCATTTCATCGTCTGACGGGCGACTTCCAGAGATTTGCATTAGCCCTATCTGATGTCGAGATTACACGCAATTACCAGGAGGCGCTCCTTGATAGCAAATGGCGGCTTGCTATGGAAGAAGAAATGGCTGCATTGCAGTCCCGTGGTACGTGGACCCTTGTTTCTCCCCCACTTGATGCGTCTATTGTTAGTTGCAAGTGGATATTTACTGTGAAATACCATGCCGATGGAACTCTTGAACGGTAAAAGCAAGGCTTGTGGCACGTGGTTTTACTCAGACATATGGAGTTGATTACTTGGACACGTTCTCTCCAGTTGCTAGACATTCTACCTTACGTGTCTTACTTTCAGTTGCAGTGGCACGAAATTGGCCAATATTTCAGCTTGATATGAAAAATGCATTCTTATATGGAGATCTACATATGGAGGTCTATATGCAGCAGCCTCCGGGATTTGCTGCTGAGGGGGAGTGTGCACAGGTTTGTAGACTCCATAAGGCGATATATGACCTTAAACAGAGTTCTAGAGCGTGGTTTCAAAAGCTTTCAGAACTGATTGAAAGACAGGGCTTCAAGAGGTCAAATGCAGACCATTCCTTATTTGTGCAGAAGACGCCTAGAGGTTGTGTCTATCATGGTGTATGTTGATGATATTATTGTTACAGGAGATGATGAGCAGGGAATCAAGATGACTAAAGATTTTCTGGGCACTCAATTTGTGACGAAGGATCTGGGAACTCTAAGGTATTTCTTGGGGTTGGAATTTGCTAGAAATGAAAAGGGTCTTGTGATGACCCAAAGGAAGTATGTTACATATATGCTTGCAGAAACAGGAATGACAGGATGTCGACCGTCCGCGACTCCTATGGATCCTAGTATGAAGCTATATGATGATGATACGGATGAAGTTGATAAGAGAAGATACAGAGAGATGGTTGGAAAGCTTATTTATGTTACAATCACCAGACCTGATATTGCATTTGCAGTGAGTCGAGTGATTCAGTTCATGGAGCAACCTCGACAGATACATATGGATGCACTACATATGATTTTGAGATATCTGAAATCAACTCCAGGCTCAGGTTTACTATTCAAGAAAGGAGACACACTCTCTGTATCTGCATATGCTGACGCAGATTATGCAGGTTGTCCTAAGGACAGGAAATCAACTTCAGGGTTTGTAATATTTGTTGGCAATTCTCTTGTTTCTTGGAAAAGCAAGAAACAAACCGTTGTTGCGAGATCTAGTGCTGTGTCTGAATACAGGGCTATGGCTCAAGCCAGTACAGAAATGATGTGGGTCCGAGCAGTGCTATGTGGTCTACATGTTGAGATTCCTCTACCCATGGAGTTACACTGTGATAACCGGCTGCCTTATTTATTGCAAACAATCCAGCAATCCATGAGCGAACAAAACATATCGAGGTGGATTGTCATTACACCAGAGACATGATTCAGAAGGGACTGATCTCTACTTCCCATGTTAGCTCTGGAGAGCAAACCGCATACATCTTCACTAAGCCATTGTCCAGAGGATCATTCCAGAAGTGTTCATCCAAGCTGAGCATGATTGACATCTATACTCCAGCTTAAGGGGGAGTGTGAAGATATTTATGTTTTTATATTTATATATGTACTTCTCTCTTATTTTCTTTTCCTGTTGTCTACGTTATGTAATTTACCCATAGGACTCTCTACTATATAAGAGAGCCTAGGGTTCTCAGAAATAAGCAAGTACTCTTATTTTCTCCAACAGTAACCAATTGAAAGTAACCCTTGGAGTATGCATTTTATTCGAACAAATCTGATATGAACTGTACATATAATATTACCTATTTCTTAAAAAAGCATCTGTCCTTTGATTTGAGTTATGAAATATGGAATGGCTCTCTTTTTTCCTTTGATCAAGCGAGTTGACGCTTATAATACATGTCTTCGAAATATTACTTCCTTTGATTTGAGTTATGCTATTGAGAATCTAACCATGTTTAAACGCAGAACTATCACATTAAAATATTGCATCATCAAACATATATTCTAAGTAAACTTAAATGATAGTCGTGGCTACTTTATAATCATTTATTGACTTCTTCAAATACTAATTAAGATTGTGTGTCTATCTCAATTTAAAAAATAGTAATTGTAAAAAATGTGTTTCATAAAGTATTTGAAATCTTGGCCAAAATACCATTATCATCTATTCTGATCGTCGTTAACATTAATTAATCTGCATAGCAAGAAAAAAAACCTTGATTTTTGCGTTCTGTTGTGCAATTATCCAAATTATTTTCTTTGTCATTTTTTTTGTTTGCATCTGCCATGGTTATTAAGGCGACAAGAAGACAAGGCATTCATCCTGGCCGCCTGGGCGCCCAGGCGCGCTTAGGCGCGCCTCGGCGTTTAACAAAATGTGACCTATATCGCATTTGAGACATGCGACATATAATTATTTAAAACAAATGGATGTCGCATGTCTCAAATGCGACATCATTTTTTATTTTTTTAAGTGCATGTCGCATTTTGAAGATGCGACATAAATTAATATATATTTTTAAGAAAAATTACAGTAAGTATTGAATTTATTTTTCTGTCAAGACCTTTTGTATTTATAAATACATAGTAACTAGAGTGTTAGAGTACTAAATATCATTTAACCAAACATTAGTGATTAATCACAAGAATGAAGAATCACAACACATAAAGGAATCAGAACATAGATAATTAAACAAGCTATGTTTGGCATACAGACATTGTTTGGCAAAAAAAAGGTGGAAAATGTACTAAAAATACAGACAAATTGTTTGGCATAACACAACATTTCAAAGACTGAAAGACAATAATCTAATACAGCAATGCTTCAATCATCATCATCACACAGGTTAGTTTCTTCTTCATGTCCTTCATCTTGCTCTTGGCCATCATTATTTAGATCCATTCAATCATCTTCCTCGTCTTCTTCCACCTCATCGTCCAGAACATGAGGAGGTACATATTGTCGCCTAATCACATGTGCACGACGAGTACCACGAGACCACGGCCACGAAGACCACCACGTGCTGAAGTGCTTGGTTGTGCTTGTGGTTGACTCCTTCTAGGACGAGAACCTTCATATGCTTGAGAAGCACATAATGCTTCATCAATGGCCCTCAGTGTAAGCCCCGGTACAATCTCTGGTTCCACGTAAAGACCTGTCATCCATTCACTTGACCAATCTAACTCTGAAAGAGCAATTGGATCAAAATCTTTTGCTAAATTCCCGAGCCTCCTATTTTTAAATCTCTCCTCAAGTTGCTTGTTGTATTGGATGTAAACAAGCTTGGAAAGTCTATCAACCTCCAACTTATTCCTCCTCTTTGTGTGGATCTGCACATTTATTCAAGTATTATGTAAATTTACAAGTATAAAGTTGGCATTTATATTTGTAAATTTTAAGTGTTTTTTGATACATACAAAGTCAAAAGCACTCCAATTGCGTTCACATGAGGAAGATGTGCAACATAGTCCCAAAATACACTTTGCCACCCGCTTCAGAGCGGGGGTGAGACTTCCATAAGTATCCAACCTTTCCACTACACAATAAGTCTATAATGTAAACACATGTTACCATTAAATCATTCAATATAAATAATAAAATGTAACTTACATGGTGGTTTTTTTTCCATTTGCCTAATAGCAATTGCACCGCCAAACATATCACGAGCTCCTTTGTAGACCTCCATTTCAGAGCATATCACGTCTTGTTGATTGGGATCATCAACCATCCTCTCAAGGCAAAATATGAAATCACCTTCATACCTTCCCATCAATGCCTTATTGTTGTCCTTCACTTTATAATAAAATGCAAGATTCAAGAAACATCATGCACCATACAAAGGACGAGCCATCTGATTATCCCAGCGAGAATCAATAATTTGTAGAATAGGCATGTAATCTGTTTCCTTTCTGCCAAAGTTTTCAATAATCATTTCCTTTGCAGTGTCAAAAGCCCTAGCAATGTATCCCATGGGCGGCTTCTCGTCAGCATCCACTAAACGCAGCACAGTAACGATGGGTTGCACAGCTCTAAGATAATCTTCATTTTTTTCCCAAAAAGCATTCGCCATCACAGTTTCATAGACATTTCCCATCCTGTGTCTTCGACCAAGAACTAGTGTTCCACACCTTAGAAATAAACAAAGACGTCAAAGCTTTCCTTTGCTTGAGCAAACTACTAAGGGTCAAGTAGTTGGTAGCAAAGCGGGTAACTCCACTTCTAGACAGCTCTTGGTGATCCTCACTGAATTGTAGAAACGCATCATGCAACCGAATATGCTGGTAAATATAAGTTGTTACTTTTCTGGCCCTCTTGATAACTCCTGCAAATTTTTGTAACTTGGAAATATCCTCAAGCATCAGATCCAAGCAGTGTGCATCACATGGAGTCCAAAAGAGGTTTTTCCTCTTCTCCATCAGTAACTTTCCTGCTAAAACAAAATTGCTTGCATTGTCGTGACAACTTGTACAACATTCTCCTCACCCACCATCTCCACAGCCTCGTCTATCAATTTGAACACATACTCCCCGGTGTGTACATCGGATGTTGCATTCTTTGCATAAATAAAAAATGACCCTTCTGGAGAATTAACAAGGAAGTTAATCAGACTTCGTTGTCGTTTATCAATCCATGCATCACACATAATCGTGCATCCATATGTCCTCCAATGGCTTTCATGCTTCACCTGCAAATTTTTGGTCCTTGCATATAATCTTTCAAGTAGGGGCTTTCGCAATTGGTGATAAGATGGAGGAACAAATCCTCTCCCAGCTTGGACAATAGCCTCCACTGCCACCTCAAAAGCTTCTCGTTGTGCAACATTAAAAGGGATGCCCCCTGTATAGAATAGCTCGGCTATGGCATCATATGCCACCTGTGTAGCATCCTTTTTTAAAGCAAACTCAATTGTAGTTTGTTGTGCTTCACCACGAGCCCTTGCTGCCTTCCTTTGTGCCACAACCTCCCATGGGCTAGCAGAAGTAAACGAGTCCATAGGACCCTTGCCGTGTGAATCCTTCCGTACAGGTGGCCTATTTGCAGAACATGAACCAGAACCAGATTTAACGTTTGTACCTGTTGTAGCCGTAGGATGTGAGTCATCCAAGATGACTACATGTTCACCATGATCACCATCATCTGCATCTGGAATGTTTGAATCAGCTCCACTATATCTGTAATCAATCCTCTTCTTGTTACGATTTTTGAAGTCAGCCATCTCTTTCTTAATCTCCACAGTGGCTTTTGGACACATAGATACATCTTGATATTGGACACATAGTTACATCTCGATAACCACCAATCAAGTGTTCTTTCTGCCTTTTGATTCCACCATTAGTAATGTGGCCGCACAATGCACATTGCACCTTATTCTTGTCTAGTGTATTCGGCCAAAAAGAGTACTTCCAACCGGGATCCTTCGACGCCGCTTTCAAGCATGGATCATTCATCCTGTCGGTGAAGCGGGGATCAATTTCTCCAGGCCTTTGCACAGTAGATGGGGTTGGTGTAGTAGTGGGATTAGGAATGGCATCCCCATTCAAGGATTCCATTGAAGTCATTCTACAATGGGGGAGCAAGAGAACGCAGGGAGGCTGCTGGAGGAGGAGGGAGGCCACTGGAGGAGGTAGGGAGGTCGCCGGAAGAGGAGTGAGGCCGTTGGAGGAGGAGGGAGGCCGCTGGAGGAGGTAGGGACTCGGGAGGGCGTCGGAGGAGGATGGAGGCCGTCGGAGGAGGAGGGAGCCCGCCGGAGGAGGTAGGGAGGCGGCTGCGGAGGAGACAGGGACGATGCAAGGGGTTTCTCTGTTAAACAGAGTAATGAGGATCGGGTCGAATGCGGTGGGGTAATACAGGGTCGATCGGGTATATCGTATTTCCAATATGCGACATGTATATCGCAATTTGAAAATGCGTTATGTATATTGCAATTTGTAAATGTGTTATGTATATCTCATTTTGAAAATGCGATATATATGTAATACGCATAAAAACAAAGTCGCCTAGGCGGCGCCCAGGCGCGCATTGACGCCCAGGCAATACAAGGCGTGCGCCATTTTTTATGAAAACAAGGTGTGCTTTCTAGGCGCACGGCTTGGGGTGCCTGGGCGCCTAGGCGGCCGCCTAGGCGCGTGCCTTAACAACACTGGCATCTGCACGATATTATATTTCATGGCTTAGTGAAAAAATAGAGGTCTCCATAGCTCGTCGAAATGATTGTTAATATCAGAAATGAGAAATGATTAGTAACATCAAGGAGATTTTGTATTAATGATCGATGCGTAAACTAAGAGATATTTAATCTTGATGAGGATGCCCATTTAGGCTACTTAAGTTGATTACTATCTGTGTCATGATTACAAAGATTATCTCATAATTAATGGTTGATAAGCTTTCCGTTATATTGATTACTCTTCACATCATTTTATGCATTTTCCGTCATTAGTGGCTGACAAGTTCGGTGCCAATGTTTCGAAAATTTTGCTTATGCCTGATTGTTGCTGGTTTGCTTACACTATCATTTTTCCTCCAGCTGTTGCAGCTAAAAGAAACCGTTACCAGCGACAGAAGTCTCTGATGCTTATGGAAATGGAAACACAAAGTCCAAATGGATATCATTCCACTTTACATCCCCTCTAGCTTTACATGGCAGAAGGTACCAACTTCAGACATCCAGGAGAAGCCTCTGATCGTGTATTGTCACAGGCTCCGACCTGTGGTCGCCCAAAGTCACATTCAGGGGACTTCAAGTTGCTTCTTTTCCCTTCTCAGATACTTCCTCCAGAATGGTGTGACTGCATAAACTCGAGGAAGAACATCGTGCTGCCTCAGATGAGAAGAGATGAGCAATTGTTTGAGCTCGCCATTTATCATGCGGTCGTAACCCAAGAGATGGACAACTAATTTGCTTGAGCACGCCCTTGGATGCTCGTGTTTAAGGACTTCATCTGTTTATAGCCACAAAATGGATATTTATCCTGACTGTAATTCTCATTTGTATAATATGTACATTGGATTTTTAAATTTTTATCTCGATTAGTACATTCTGTAAAAAAAGTTTCCCTATTTTTTTTAAAGGATCATGCATATATTCATTGTATACTAAGTGAAATTGATGTTGTACATGGATTTGTCGGTTATCCATGCTTAAAGTTAATTTTGTTTTTCTCATAGATAAAAAATATTCTTCAACCCTATACTTCTACTGACAATGTCCATCCTTGACTTTACTAATACTGATCTTATGTATTTATATGGTGGCTATTGATATTTAAAGCAACAATCATGCACAAGCTATAATTTATCACATTCGTTGAATCCAATATTTACTTGGTGTTATAATTAAAATTCAGATTGAGATTATAGTAGCAGCACCTTGTTTCAAAGAGATCAAATGTTTAACTGTGTTATCCTTGAGATATTTAGATCATAATTGCGTATTTATTATAATAATGTTCAAATTGGTTACGAACATTATGAATATGAGAATATAATACTGGAAAACACGATACCAAAATAATGACTATATTTCAAATAGGACATGGTCATTCTTATGTTCACGAAGGTTATCTCTTTTTTTTGTGAAAGATAACAGCAATTTTATAAAATAGGTATGCGCACATGTGTGTGTGTGCGCGTGAATGTGAATAATCGGAGGAACAAAAAATAGGTAAAAGCAAGAGTAAATTACGAAAGAGTATCTGAACTATATACTCGATTTCAATATCATACCCGAACTTTAAAAGATAACAATGTCATACCTGAACTTTACCATTTGCCTCATGAATATTAAAATTAAGATTAGAAAGACGAAATGATCGATAAAATTTCAATAGTCACGGACCACATTGAAACAAATCGTAAAGTCGGATATCACATTATTACCTTTTAAAATTCGAGTATAACATTGAAATCGAATGTGTATTTCAAGATTTTTTTATGTAATTTACTAAAAAAGAAAAACGGAGAGTAGTGAGAGTTGGGTCTTGTTCACATGACCGTGTTTCCCCACTTGCGACCATCACTAGTGGTGGATGTGGTCCGCTGGTCCTCCCTTTCTGTAAACAAATTCACCTCATTTTTCTTCCTCTAGATTGCATTGGAAGTTCTTATATTTTCTTCAAGGGTGGATCAAACCGTTTCTTCCTACTGTATGTGTTCTTAAGGGTCAGTTTGGTTGCCAGGTTACCGGAATAACCTTGCATATCACATGCTTTATCTTTACATTCTTGATTTCAAATTAGTTTGATGAACCATATAATTTCTTTGTTATAATATTTTTTAACCACATTCAAATAAAAATAATAATATGAAAATTATAATATAATCATTAAAAAAGTTAATATAACACATAATCAATGTCACATCACATTTTTCATTCCAATCCTCTCAATCATCCAAACAACTATTATTCACATGAGAATACCCCAGACCAACCCAACCCAGTTACCAAACATGCCTTCAAACGGATCATAAGCCATTGATTATAGTGGTCGTCAATTAGCCTACATTCATTGCTACATCAAACTCTCGTATTTGTTTATCAGAAATTATTGGTTGGAATACAATGAGAGGCTGCCTCCAAGGATTCTTTTATACGCCAACCCTAGGGTTCAGGTTATAAGGATGGTTGTTTAAAATTACAATATACTCATTTTACATCGCATCGAGGTTGATCGACAAGGTCGATTCATTTGCAGGTTAAATCTAGACAGTGACATAATGGATGATCTAATTATGATGCGATTGTTTTATTATAAGATAGTTTATTCCGAGATAAGATAATGTTATCCCGCGTCTAAACGAGAGGCCAGGGAGATAAGATCTCATTATTTCGAGATAAAGTGACATAATCCCCGTATAAGTAAAATCCTGAGTAATCGCTCATCTTTCAAATTTACAAAGCAAGAACGAGCGATAAACTTCACTTATGCCATGTCCCAGTTTCTTCATCGTTGCACATGTTTGGATGCGAGATAACATCTTGTTGTCTCTAACTTTCTCATAAGATAAGCTATTGCACGAAAAAGTGGTCATATCATTGTTACATGATCCATTCTCAATCTCTCAGGTCAACATTTATAAATTACACTTATGGTTTAACCCTACATATTTCTTATCATTAGTGGTATAAATTTCTTTGGAAATTCTGTGGGCCACCACTTCATTATTAGCAAGGGTTGGGGGGGGACAGTTTAATCTCGAAAGCTTTAGGAAAAAAATTGCAAAGATAGCACGAGGCAGCTGACATGTCAGATCAACTATTTATGCCATTTCTGGTTTCTCCAGAGAGGAAATTTACTCTCTTTATCCATTCAATTTTAAAAAAACAAGAAGTATTGATATTTGAAAGGAAGGAACAGGTTTGTCAAAGGCAACTTGCTCCGGAACTTTAGGTTTCGTTTGGTTGTTGGGTCGGATTAGGTTGGGGTATCTCTGTGAATAGTAAACTGTGAAGAGAATTGGGAGGGTTGGAAAGAGGAGTACACCGGTGTACTCCAACCCAACCCTGCAACCAAACGAAACTACATATCAAAATAACAATAATAATGGAGAACTTAACTTATCTCAAGAGTTCGACTACTAATCTCCCTTTAGCCATTCATAATTACTTGTCACTCGTTCGTACCATTTTATCCTAAAGTAATTATCATTTATCGTACATCCTCTGGATTAGCAACAATTTCTCGAGCAATAGACGCTTCTCGATAAATAGGATTTTTATTGTCTACAACGCTTCAAGATTCTGCAATATCAAGTATATCTCTTCTTTTTTTGGATTATCGAGTATGCTTATACCTTCTTCTCCATTTATCACTTGTACCTCTCGAGTCAGTTGCCATCCATTCACGTTAGAAATAGAAATTAACTTTTGGGACACAATGCTAATTAGATTGAATGGCTAGGATAAATATGTCTTTTTATGTAAACGTTCTTCTCTTTTCATCTCTTCTCCTCATCCTATAGAAACCTACCACCACATCCATCGGCCCCTCCCCCTATATCCCCTCTTTCTGTCGTCACTTCCTCCGCCACCCTTCACCTCCTCCACCACCCCTCACCTCCTCCGGGCCCCTCCGCCTCTAACCCCTCTTCCTCCAGCTCCCTCCTTCGTCACCCACACATGTGAGTCTCTATCTCACGCCTAGATCGATGCACAACATCTGATCTGAATGACTAAATTTTCATAGATGTTCAAATTCAAGAAGAAGATCCCCTATTAAGATCCTTGTGGTCAAATTTCAGGTTGTGGCATCAACATCCGCATACACCATTATCTCTCCAAATGCAAGTGCGAAGGAAGGAGAGGACCATATGAGTCCTCAATCCAAGAACAAGCAGAGCAAGCACCTAATCGAGTAGAGGAAGAATGAAGACCTAGACCTACACACAAATAGTCCATCTCCAGATTTGATCGACAACAAATAGTATCGACACCAGCAAATTGATTCCAAGATGATTCCAAGACATACAAATTGTCTCCGGATCGAGCAAAATAACTTCTAGAGTCATAACACCAAGATCCTCTAACCATTGCTTGTGCGGAGCTGCTCTAGACAGACGAACTGGAAGCTTTTTGATGGAAGATGTCCTCTCATGTGCTCTTCCACATCAAACAAGAGAAATCTCATCGCAAATATCCTCCAAATGCATCAACGCCTCACCATATATGCTCGAAATGATCTTAGGACCCCCATCTCCTACTGCATCCTCTCATTAATTCGATGCTCCTCTGGTTCCTCCTCATGGCCTCGCCACCGATCAAATCAAGGTGGAACGGTCTAGGTTTCGCGGGGAGCACACGACGAGCAGTGATTGGCTAGCATGATAGTGGATGGAGGACAAGAGGGCATGTGAGGGTAGGAAACTAGAGGAGGAGGTCAAGGCAGAGGGTTGCGTGGAGGAGGAAGGAGGGTGGGTTGGGGATTCGTTTCTGCAGTAGCCATCAAGTCCGTAGCTACTCCATTACCAGAACCCTATCGAGGAGCATCCCATACTCCATTGTGGTGGACGTTGGGATCATGGATGGGGCGAAGTGGAGGGAGTAAGAGAAGATGAGGTCAACATGGAGGGGTAGGAGAGGAGAAGGGAGAGGAGTTTGGACCGTTATGCCCCTCTTAATCGTACCTTGGTATGAAAAATCATGGTTTAGTTCAACTCATTGACGACCAAACTAACAAAAGGACACAACTGATAATTATGAAAGAATGGTGTAATTGATATTCCAAAAAAGCTGGGCATGACTGATATTGCAACATCTTAGAGGGGCGCAAGTGAGAAAATCTATAAAAAAGTCTAATCGTAACCTTCGATTTAACTTGGGAAGTTAGTCTTTACACCTTATTTGGATCAAAATCTTTCATACTTTGCTTATGGTCTAAAATACATCAAAATATGTTATAGTATGAACTCATCCAACTTGAGCATTGTAGGGTTATTGCACATTAAGTTTCTAAGAACTTGTGATGTTGTCTTGAAATCAAGCACTAGAGGAATGTAATCAGCTTCTGCATCTACTAAACATGTAAAAACCTAAGGGTTGTTCATTTGAAGAATACGGAGGGATATCCATCCTTATTCCTCTCCCTCAATCTACGATCAACAAGTTTTCCTTTTTTAAAATAAAATATTTTGAATGGAAAATTTTGTGGCAATGTATACGATGAAATATAAGTAATATGTTTTTCTTTGGAACTTTAGAAATAATTATCTATTTTTTATGTTTATTTTGTTATTTATTGTTTCTATTGGTCTTTGAATTTCGAAAACTTCAAACTATAACATTTGTAAAACTAAAATTGAATATAAGTACTACATAGTAGTGTTTTTTCATAGCCAATTTCTTTAAGAACTAAACGAACTACATGAATTATAAAGGAACTAAAAATAATCGTAGATAAACATCTAAATATTAATTAAAAAGAAATTGGAAAGTTTGTCAAAAGCTTACAACAAAATTGTATATGAAATCATAGAGGTAAATTATACAATCCCTAAATGTTATGCAAAAGATATGAAAATCTTAGCAAAAATAAAATGTTTGATGTATCCATGGTCTTCTTTGTAAAAAAGGGTTAGTCTAGTAATATTGTTGACGTTACTATTAAGGGACTTTAATTAGCAATCACAAGTCTACTAGAGTTATGCGTATAATGGCCATGGAGGGGGTATTTTGATTGAGTTATTAAAGTATGAGGGTTGAAGTGCAATTTTCACTTCATTTGGCTCAGCTGGTGTGGTGTTTTAACACACGGGGAGTCTCCAACGTGTATCATAAATGTATTTCATTATCATAAATGTACTACATTGAGAAATAATTAATCACCTAAATCTTTTCCATTGAGAAAAAATAAAATACAATTTGGGTATAAAATTAGAGCTAAATTATAAATCGAATTTAAAATGTGGGAAGCAATTATTAGTTGATTCACAAGCTCGAAGCTGTTGCTAATCACAAGGATATGTGATTGAAAACCATACATGAGATTGAAATCTTCTCCTAGTAGAAACATTTATATTTGAAATACACTGTCAACTTAAAACTTCAATTAAATTTATGATAGCGGGTCATAATACAAACAAGATACAAAAAACTTTTATTAAATCGAATTGTTCACCGCGGAGATAAAACAAGTAGCCAAGTCCGAGACATTGAGATGCTAAGCCTAAGGAAAAGTACAATAAATAACAAGGCATAATGTCAATTGACGATATTCCACAAGACGAAAATGTTGAGATGTGAGGGCATCGAGACGGAGATATTGAAGTCGAGATGCAAGGGATGACACAAGAGATTTTATATGATATTAAGTTGTAGAAATACAAGAGATCCCTACTCTGCTTATAGAGTAGGGAGAAAATAATGTGCAGTATGATCGTGAGAGGGAGGGGGATGCTCACTATGAGCTATTTTAATGTGAATAAAATCGAAATCCTTATCCGTATAGGAAAAATTGTGTTGTGAAGGAGACAAGAGAAAAGCTAATAGAGTACAAATATTTCTAACAAAATTGAAAGATCAAAGGAGTTGGAAATCATATAATGTTTGGATTGTACAATACTAAATAGACTTTGCATTCCATTTAAGGAGTGCCTAAGAAAGATATAATTGATACTTCGATAAATTTCATCTATATTTTAATTTATCAAGCTCGAGAATTAATCAATTGTCAAGTAAAACGTTACATGCAAATATTGTTACCTTTACTTGGAGTACGAAAGGACCAAGACAAGGTGTAACGGGGAGTTACATGGCCTTAAGGCAGACAAAGCGCATATGGAGTCGCATGCGAGCCCATGGCGAGCCATTATGTAGTAAATGTTATTGCAAATATCATTCATTGATCTGAAATGAAGTAGGTCCCTTAGTACAATTAAGGTTATGTACCATGGTCATATTAATGATCATACAGTTGTTGATTCAGTTGTTGAATAATAGAGGCTGGTGCTTAGATGGATATCTAAAGAGTTAGATCGGGACTCATCAAGCACCGTCAAATGATTAAGAGAGGATCTCTCGCTTGAGAAAGAGATGGTAATCCTTACTCTAAAGGATGATATCTAACCGACCTCTTAATGCAGGTCCACTGCAGAGGAATATAGATTCGAAGATGTTAGATGAGTTAGGACAAAGAGTTGACTTAACAAGATCGAGATAACCAAAGTCCTATATTGTATGCTATCAGGATATAGGCACACATCCTCTAAGCAGAGATAGATGTCTTACTATATGCCTGAGTATGTACATTTGGCAGACTAATATGTTGATGACCTAATCAAGGTCTATACACCAGCATGCTAGTGTGCATACAAGGGCATGAGTAATACGATCTCTCAAAGAGATCATACAGGTTCATTATTGAATCAAAAGACATGAGCTCACATGAGCTCACTCATGAGATTGGAAGGATCAAATTCCGTGCAAGGTCGTCTCACTTTGGAAGCTTGACTGAATTTGTAAGGTTTGATATATGCTTTTGGAAAGTATATGGTCAATACCTAGGTATGATATATGCTTTTGAAAAGGATATGATCGATACCAACTCCCAATGATCAAATGAGAAACTTAATGATAAAACCCTGAAGGAGACAGTCTAAAAGAGATCTAGAACTCGGGTTTACTCTGGGTCTTCCAGTATGCAGGATGTACGAGTATTAAGAATACATGAAGGTGATGTGATCATAAATATTATATAATCATGATGCTTCCATTCCTAAGGAGTGATGAAACGGGTCCGGATTTTAGTGACTCCTCTCCACCGAGAAGTGATCTGATCTTGGCCCAAATTTTGAGCATTGATATGAATGTAATTCAGATGCAATGAGAAGATTAGATTTATAATCTTGATTTAATCAAGCATCTATGAGAGGTTCACAAGATCTGGATTTGAGATGTGATCTTAATATACAAGTCATTATACGTGGACCAATACAATCACCATGTCTTTATCGCCAAGTATCTGTGGAGAAAGTGCATTATCCTTGAAAGAGTTTATGGATAATTTCATGGTTGATACATGTATCTGAGCATTTAGAAAAATGATAATTAAACTTGATTTAATTATGATGTTTAATATGAATTGAATTCATATTATATGGAGAGTTATCTAAGATAATTAAATGTGATTTAATTATCAAAGACGTGAATAATATGAATGTGATTCATATTATTTGGGCACATGAAAATAGAGATCCAAGATGATTAAATGTGATGTAATTATCATGGATATGAATAATGTAGATAGCACTATCCATATTAGTCATTTATATTATGTGATTTATAATATAAAAGAGAGAACTATTTGTAAATAACATTTACAATTTAAATGTTGATGTGAATTGGATCCACATTGGACAATTAATTGAAAATGTAATTTACATTTTATTTTGGGTTGTGAATGTGATTCACATTTTTCCAATGGCAAGATTGCAATATTCATAATAAATTATTTTTATAGAATAATTTACGACAAGTATTGTTGTAAATATTGAAGATTTTTATATAATAATGTAATCTCATGAGATTACCTCCTTCCTAGTTGGGAGGGTGGACGGCCACTAACTCCCATTAGGGAAGGGTATCCCCCACTCCCCTCTAATAGAAGGAGGCAATCCCATTCCATAATCTCCATGCTAGATTGATTTAATTTGGGATTAATTTATATTATTTCTTCAATATATATGTAATCTAAACTAAATTAATTGTTGTATTTTTACAACAAAGCCAATGAAAGAAGTACAAATCAATCTCATCCATTGATTTTTCATAATCCATGGATTGTGATCTATAAACTCCCAACATACTATATAAGAAGACCCTTGCTCTTCAAGTTACATTAAGTGACAACAAGAACATATGCTCTCTCCCTCTCTCTCTCTCTATCTACACATCATCTCTCTCTCTCTCATTATGGTCATCCACGATGGAGCCCTAGAGAGAGTCGTCATTGCCCCAGCATCACCGTTATGCTGTCGGATTATTTTCTCGTGGATCTTCGTCTCCTTTGGTACACCTATCTTGTGAAAAAATGTCGGATCTTGTGTGACAAGATCAAGAGATTCGCTGCTTGAATCATCAACATGGATTGCTAGGAGTACGTGTTTCATTAACGTACTCGCAAGCATCTCCTCAGTCGGATCGAACTTGAGACAAGATGTCTCTTCGTTTAGATACTCGATCTAACCATACTTCAGAGAGGTAATCATAATAATTGTTTGTGGTTTAGATGAAATGATCCGAGAAGTGTTCTTGGATCATGTGATTTCGTCGTTTAAAATTTTTTAAATTCCGCTGGCCGAAGCAACAAGTGCGACTAGTCGCTCCTGATCACATACGATGCGGTCCTCATGCTTCCATGATGCGCTTAAGGATCTTCCCATATTCTTCAAGTGGTATCAAAGCCAGGTTTGAGGATTCGGATACGACCCAAAAACCTAAGATGACATGGGCACTTTAGGGTTTGTGAATTTTTATCGCATTTTGTTCGTGCGGTCTTGTTTTGTTCACCATGTTTAAATTGTTTAAACTTAAAATTATCACTTATATTATGTTCTCCATTAAATAAGCAAACCGTGGGACTTAAATTTGCGTTATTTGGATTCCGTTTTCTCAAGTTATGATCTTTTTAATGAACATGTATCCAATGTTTCAAGGATGACAAATCTTGACGTAATTAAAGAGTTAACTACGATTTTAAAATGCTTAAAAATGCATGTAAATCACTTGAGATGTGTTTTAAATCAAAATATCAAACTATAGAAACTTATTTTTCTTTATTCGGATTTAAATATATTTAGATATGCTAATTTTAGTATGTGAGGGATCTTCTGAAAATCACTTTTCTAATCAAGAACATTGTGATTGTCATTTAAGAATTTGATGAAATTAAATGATTTAATTTCCTGAAATATTTATGGATAAATACTTGAAAAATATTTGTCTGTGATTATTTCCTTAAATAACATTTTCCTTAACCAAAATTGATTAGATATGATCTAGATCACAATTGGTTACATGAACCTTCCAACAAATATTGTTAGTTGAATAGGATTGGCGATTTGTTTAGCAAATCTCCTTATAATGTTAATAAAAAATGTTTTGATTATTATATGGTATAACTTCGATTTAAAGACTGATTATCATCTCAAGTACAAAGTGATCAATTGGCGTTATCCTGACCTGAAGCAGATATGGTGTCTAGTCAGGGAGCGTTGGGGTAGCAGGTTGCTCAGTGAACGGTTTAACCCACTCCCGTCAGAATTGACCATGACATTGGGTAAGGAAGGAATAATGTTTGAAGGTATCATGATATTTTTCTAATTACTAAAATTCGAATAATATGTACTTGAGATAATACCATATTTCAAGTAACAATAAAGAATGTTTGTTGGATATTAATTGGATAATTGATTTAATGTGATTAGATTAATTGGAATCTAGTTAAAATTAAAATACTCTATTATGAATAGAGTTGTATTTTTCTTGGAAGAATTAATTGTAATGAATATGATTCATAATGATTAATTAGAATTTGAACATGATATGGATTATGGGAATGAACTTTCAGTGTTGACAAGGCAAGACAACTTTGATATAAAAATTCCTAAATCAAAGTAATCTATTTATATATATTTATGTAAATTTCTTATTTCAGATAATCATCATTAAACCCACACAATACTATACTCAATAATAACCAGTAAATCATCATGGATTAGATCCATGATCAAGGCAGTTGGATACATAATGTATGTGATTGCAATGTACAAGTTTCCTCATAATAATGAGGAATGACAATTAAATAGACAATAGGACTACAACCCTAGGGTCTGTATGTCTCTATAGTCTTGACTCTCTCATCGAATGTACTTTGGAAGTGACATGTCGATGATGATCGTAATTGTCAAATAATCCTTATAAAATTTAATAAGATATTTTTGCAAACATATGTGCTCTCGACATTTAATCATGAATGACATGGTTCTCTACATTATGCAGAATGGTGGCTCGATATGAGATGATTTACTCAGAATGTTTGAGTGCCTACCTGAACCAAAGTCTTTAAGAGTTAAGATGGATGTAGATACGATGAGTGCCATCATTCTATTGTCTATACTGTAGTCTTTCATGAAACTTCATAATATTCATATTGTATGAATAGAATGAAGCATGTTGAAATACTCTTACATTGGAATCTTTTGAGTTCAACATAAGAGATCATTTGTCTTAAGAAATGATTTTTTATAGATGAAGGGAGCACACTGGAAGCATGGGTCTGACCCAAGTAAGAAGGAAAGTGAAAGAGTTGATTGTACTTATATGACTTCCATATGACATCCAAAGAGTAGCATGAATGCCAATACTGGAACAAGCTGATGTGTTGTTAGTATGACTATCAAGTCTATGTAGGATCCTTAGAGAAGGATCCAGATAATACATCAGGAAATTAAAACATCAACATATAATCATTGAAATTGACTTGATTATTAGATAATATCAAAGTCTAATAATTTTATTTCTGTGACTTCCATATGACATTCAAAAAGTAGCATGAATGCCAATACTGGAACAAGCTAATGTGTTGTTAGTATGACTATCAAGTCTATGTAGGATCCTTAGAGAAGGATCCGGATAATACATCAGGAAATTAAAACATCAACATATAATCACTGAAATTGACTTGATTATTGGATAATATCAAAGTCTAATAATTGTATCTCCTTCTTCTAATGACATTCACAATTGGTTGCATATCTTTGAGAAGATTAAAAATTTTGATCGTAAGTATAACAGGCATCCACATGGATATTGATGCAAGTGCTACAACAATCTCTGTTGGATAGATAAACTTCATAATTTCAATGAGAGAGATTTTAGTCTTGGAGAATGTCTCTATGACCTACATATTAGAGTACACTCATTGTTTATTTCTAAATGTTGGAAATAAACATGAATTCTGGAATAAACCTATCATAAAGAGTTATGATGGATATATTTCAGATAGTAATCTGACATCTGGAGGACTCTGCTAAATTAGAAAATTAGGGATGATTTGTTAACATTTCTTATACTGAAAAATTAAACCTTTAAAGATTGATAAGGGGATGACATCATTTGACAATGATCTGGCCTTCGACATATGTTTGTTGATGTGATCAATAGACTAGTAAGATATTGAATTTTAGATTGTCTGAAGATCCAAAATCTTACATACTTGTGAATATTGTATTCAAAAGTAAAAATGTCCAATGTACCCTTCTCTACGAATGATGTAAGATGTCAAGGTATTCAAGATCTCATACATATTGATGCATGTGGATCATCTATATCAAAATAAATAATAATGATATGTGATACCAATTGATTTTTATTTGTGATATGAGATTTCTTCCCTTCATCTTAGAAACCTTTGAAATTTTCAAAGATTTCATTTTTTATTTAGAATTAAAGTTTTGAAGGAAGATGAAATGAATTTGATCTAATATAGGCAGTCGGCACCTATTAGATGAATTCATGGAATCCCTTATGGAGAAAGGAATATCATTCCTACCTCACTCCTCCTAATGCACCTAAACTCAATAGATTTATAGGGAGGTACAATTGGATCAAGTGCGACATGATTTGATCAAATGATGAGTCTTATCATAATTACCTCTTAGTTTCCAAGGTATATATATGTTGTAGATATTGTAATATATATCTTTAATAAAGATTCCATGCAAGTTAGCCGAAATCTAGCACTAAAGAGTACTACTCCATTAGGAAACTAAAGGATGATATTGGATGCCTACTTTATGACCTTGAGATTTTTAAAAGATCTCATCTCTGAGAATGTGATAGTTAGAGGATGAGACTGTTGAGAATCAAGATGAAAATGAAGTAAAGGATCTTATTGAATCTTGAGAAGGTAATGAGACTCCTGAAATCGGAAACTTAAAGGACAATTAAAGATGAAACACTCATACCTCTTTAATGAGTTTGAGTTACACACTGAAGAGAAGGCATTGCTTGCGATGAGATTTTCTCTTCAGTGACCATGCTTAAACCCATCAGAGTATTGCTAACTATAACTACAAAACTTGACTATGACTTCTACAAGATGGAAATCAAAATTGCATTCCTCTTTGGATACCTCTCCGAGGATATTCATATGAAGTAGCCCAAGGCTTCATAGTTGAGGAAAGCAAGGTGTGCAAGCTGAAGAACTCTATCTATGGACTGAAATAAGCTTCTTATAGTTGGAACATCATATTGATGAAATTATAAAGGTTATGATTTTAGATAGAATCTTGATAAATCATGTGAAGCTTAATGGGAGTGCCATTGTGTTCATTGTGCTAAATGTAGATAATATCCTAATCATTTGGAGTGATGTGTGGATGATAATAAGTGTATTATAATCTAGTTATTCCATACCTTGAGATACGATCTCAAGGATACCTCTTAGGATCTTAGTTCTAAAAATATTCAGAGTCAAAGAAAAGAGGGTACTGGGACCATCACATTAGTGGTGCACCTTGGACATTCCCATTATTTGGAAAATTCTAAGAAAAGTTTCTTTTCTTTAAAATATGGTACCGACCTATCTAAAGGAATAGCACCTCAAAGAGTTGAGGATGTGAATACGAAAGCTATATGAACTAGTGCGTCAGCTTTGGGAAGCTCAGTGTATGCTAGATGTGTACGAAAGCCAGATGTCTGCCATGCTGTGGGAGTAGTAAACTGTTACTAATCCTACTATGGAAATAAAACACTTGATTGCAGTAATAATAATATCTTGAAAGAGGACAAGACTTTCGAGATAGTGATCTCTAAGTCCTATCTTCAAGAACTTAAGAGTTTATAGATAGTGATATGAAAGGTCTTAAATATATATACCTTACGAGATAAGGATCTTCGAGAACAAGGGTATTCTGATAAGGATAATAAATATATTGGTTATAATAATTATTAAGTTGTAGTGTCAAGGACACTGTAACTGACAATATTGAGTATTTGGTTGCGTAAGATGCAACATTCGCATTGGATGTAAGCATTGTTATTAGTAGATATGCAAGTATCGTAAAAACACTTGATGTAGTCTCTTGGGAACAGAGTAACTGATTAGCTTACCTAGCTATTTTTCTAAATAGCTAATGATCGTAACATGAGTGAGGGTTTAAAGATTAGCCCATTAATGGCTCTTTGGGCTAGTGGGAGATTGTTGGACATGCGAGCCCATGACGAGCCATTAAATGTTATTGCGAATATCATTCCCTGTTCTGAAATGAAAAATAATTAATTTATATAATAGATCCCATACTATAATTAGGGTTATCTTAATGATCATTTAGCTGTTGATTCAATTGTTGAATCATAGAGGATGGTGCTTGGATGAATATCTAAAGAGTTAGATTGATGACTAATCAAGCACTGTCAAATAATTATTAAGAGAGGATCTCCAGTCTGAGAAGGAGATAACAATCCTTTCTCTAAAGGATGATATCTAACTAGCCTCTTGATGCAGGTCCTCTGCATAGGAATAGATATTTGGAGGTGTTAGATGAGTTAGATCAAAGAGTTGACTTAACGAGATCGAGATAGCCAAAGGCGTATGTTGTATAATGTCACAATATAGGCATACATCCTCTAACCAGAGATATATGTGTTACTATATGTCTGAATATGTACATTTGGCAGACCAATTGATTGATGACTTAATCAATGTCTATACACCGGCGTGATGGTGTGCATACAAGGGCATACGAGTAATACGATCTCTCAAAGGGATCATGCATGTTCATTACTGAATCTGAAGACATGAGCTCACTCATGAGATATTGGGAAGGATTAAATTATGTGCATGGTCTCCTCGCTTTGAAAGCTTGACTGAATTTGTAAGGTTTGATATATGCCTTTGAAAACTATATGATCAACACCTAGGTATGTTATATGTTTTTGGAAAGTATATGATCGATACCAACTCTCAATGCTCAAATGAGAAACTTAATGATAAAACCCTGAAGGAGATAGTCTAAAAGAGATCTAAAACTTCGGGCTAACTACGGGTCTTCTAGTATGCAAGATCTATGGGTATAAGGAATACTTGAGGGTGATGTCAACATAAAAGATTGTATAGCCATGTCACTTCCATTCCTAGGGAATGCTGAAACGGGTATGGATTTTGGTGACTCCTCTCAATAGAAAAGTGATCTAACCTTGGTCCAAATGTTGGACAATCATCTGAATGTGATTTAGATGTAATTAGAAGATTAGATTTACGATCTTGATTTAATTAAGCATATATGAGATGCGCAAGATCTAGATTTGAGATGTGATCTCAATATCCAAGTCACTAAACGTGGAACAATACAATTGCTCTGTCCTTATCTCCAAGTATCTGTAGAAAAAGCGCATTATCCTTGAAAGAGTTCATGGATAATTTCATTGTTCATATATGTATCCGAGCATTAAGAAAATTGATAATTAAATGTGATTTAATTATCATGAATAATATGAATTTAATTCATATTATATGAATAATTATCTAAGATAATTAAATTTGATTTAATTATCAAAGATGTCAACAATGTGCATGTGATTCATATTATTTGATCACATGAGAATAGACATCCAAGATGACTAAATGTGATTTAATTATCATGGATATGAATAATGTGGATAGCACTATCCATATTAATCATATATATTATAAATGTGATTTATGATATATGAGAGCTATTTGTGAATATCATTTACAATTTAAATGTTCATGTGAACTGGATTCACATTAGACAATTAATTGAATATGCAATTTACATTTTATTTTAGGTTGTGAATGCGATTGGCATTTTTCCGATGGCAAGACTGCAATATTCAAAAAATAATTGTAAACTATTTTTGTAGAATAATTTACCACAAGTGTTGTTGTAAATATTGGAGATTTCCATGTAATAATTTAATCTGATGAGATTACATGAGATTGCCTTCTTCTTAGTTGGGAGGGTATATGGCCACCAACTCCCATGAGGAAAGGGTATCCATCCACTCTCCTATAATGGAAGGAGGCAATCTCCGTTTCATAATCTTATCCATTAATTTTGTGTAATCCATGGATTGTGATCCATGGACTCCCAAAATACTATATAAGAAAGGCACCCCTTGCTCTTCAAGTTACATTAAGTGACAACAAGAACATATGCTCGCTCCCTCTCTCTCTACATGTCATGTCTCTCTCTCATTATGATCGTTCACCATGAAACCCTAAAGAGAGTCACGATTGTCGCAGCATCGTTGTTATGTTGCTGGATTATTTGCTCATGAATCTTTATCTCCTTCAATGTGCCTCGCTCGTGAAGAAGACATCAGATCTTGTGTGACGAGATCAGGAGATTCACTGCTTGGATCATCAACATGGATTGAGAGGAGCAATCATTTCATCGACGTATTCGCAGGCGTCTCCTCCGTCAGATTGGACTTGAGACAGGAAGTCTCTTCATTTAGAGACTCAATCATAACCACGCTTTAAGAAGTAATCCTAATACTTATTTGTAGTTTAGATGAAACGATCCAAGAAGTGTTCTTAGATAATGTGGTTTCATCGTTTAAACATTTTTAAATTCTGCTGCCTGGAGCAACTAGTGCGACTAGTCACTCCCGATCGCATACAATGCAATCCTCATGTTTCTGTGATGCGCTTAAAGATCGTCCCACATCCCTCACGTGTCATATCAACAAGTGATCAGCAACTTATTCGAATGGCAATGTTGATATGCGAGAGGAGTCAACTACTGCTCGATGGAGCATCGCATCTGATAGGATGATCTTATACCCTAAAAACTGAAGAATAAATAAAGAGTTCCACACAAAAAGATAAAAGCTACACAAAAGAGAAAAAAGTGAAACATATAGTCCCATTGTTCTCTCATTTCAATGGATGTGAAGGTTATTTATGCACTATATAAGGTTGCAACACTCTATTACAACGATAACTCATGCGAGGCGGAGCTTTAATGGTGGTGGAAGAGAATAGTATTACACAACCTTGCGAAGGTGATGCTGGCTCTAAGCATGATTCTTCGATGAAGAAGGTGTTGTTGCTCATCATGACCTCTCTCTTGATCTCCATTTGGTGTCGTTTTATTGTTGCAAGCAATATTGGAGCATGCATATGGTTTCTTCTTCAATGGCGGTGCAGGAAACCACATTGCAAAGCTGGATTCTTCAATAGGAACCCCAAATTTGCAGGCATTGTATGAAGATGGTAGTGCCCTAATGATCTTTGGGCTTGTTTTATCTCTTCTTTCTTCTTGGTGTAAGCACTATCAATGGGCTACCACTGATTTAAAAAAACTAGAAACCAAAATGAATGAACCCACCAAAAAAATGAAGACTAAAATAAAAAGAGAAAAATCTATGAGAAAATGATAGGATTCCAATAAAAAATTAGAGCTTGAAGAAAGAAAAAATGAAAATGTCGTTGTTATGTTACAAGTTATTCTTTTAATTCAAAAAAATATTGAGAGAGGTGACTAAAAAAAGATGGTATAAAAAAGGAGTGAGAAAATTTTCTCCTTTGTTCTCCCAACTTGACCAATGATTCTCATGTTCCTGATAAGTATTGGAGAAAGGTTAAGTGCAAGAGTAGGGTATTTATATTCTTATACATGGTATTGCCCAACATAACTTGATGCAGTGTCCATCATACCATCTACTCATGGCCATCAACGAGATTTCCTCTTCAAGGTTCTTATGGGAGAGAACCCACTTCTTGAGGTTCTTATATGATAGACACACTCGTTGAGGTCCGAACCTATATGAAAGAGACCCATTTCTTAGAGTTTATGTATAAGAGAGGTCCAATCTCGAGATGTTCATACGGGAGAGGACCACTCTACTATTGATGATCAGCATCACTTACTTCAAATGGACTTCTACGACTACTTGAAATCATCTCAAAGTCTTGTTGTACATCAACTTTGTATGAAGATAAATACTCCAGCCCATCCACTACTTACCAGCCATCTTCATTAGCATCACTCCAAGCACATGTCTCCTCCTAGTGTGACTTCCTATGAGTGTTTCTCCTCCCAGCAACAACTATTCCATGTGGGTCTCCTCCCAGCTACTTTAAAGATGTATCGAGTGAAGATGAGTTGATTATTTTAGGGATATTTACACCCATAACCCTGAGTAATATGGTAATTACCCCAGAAATCCTGCGTAATCACGAATTACATCCAGAACCCCGAATAAATACTCTGTTTTACACACGTAACCTTCCGTTAGTTTAGTACATTAACTCAACCATATGGATGAGTTAATCTAACCAATACTAGATCTAACGGTTCGGATTAATCAAACTTAAAAAAAGAAAAGAATTTTGTAGGAGGATGGATGCTGGCTATGGGAGGGGGCCTGGCGGTTGACCGAGGGCGGAGTTCAGGGTGGGTTTTGGCTGCGGGGCTTCGACTGCCAGATGAGGAGGTGCTTGCGAGGATCGAAGGGTGATCGACGAGGGCTGATTTGCAGGCGACGATGCCGTGGGTAGGGGCTTATAGGGCAGAGAGGGAGGGGGGTTCCAGGTGATGGCGGCGGCAAGGGGAGGGGCTTGTAGAGGCGGGGGGGAGGGGGTGTCAGGTTTGCAGGCGGCGGCGGCGCGGGTACGAGCTTGTAGGGGGGTGGTGGTTCCAGGCGACAGGGGGAGGGACTAGCAGAGGCGGAGGGGTTGGGTTTGCAAGCGACAGCGGCGCGGGTCGGTGCTTGCAGGGGGTGGTTCCAGGCGACGGGGGAGGGGTTTGCAGGGGGGAGGGGGCGGGTCGGGTTTGCAGGCGCCGAGGGGTTGGGGGTCGAGGAGAGGAGAAGCAGGAGGAGCTGGGCATGGGGTGGCGGGGCTCAGGTGAGTGGGAGGGCTTCCAGCAGTCAGGGGCAGGCAGGTGCGGGAGAACGCAGGGGGAGGGGGGGAGGGCTTTGCGGAGAGGAGGAGGAGATGGGCACGGGGCGACGGGGCTCAGGGGAGTGGGAGGGCTTCGAGCCTGCGCAGGAGGGCGTGGGGGAACGTGGGGGAGAGGAGGGTCGGGGGAACGCGGGGGAGAGGAGGGTCGAGGGAACGCGGGGCCGGGCGACCGTGGGGGGGAGCACTTCGAGGAGAGGAGAAGGAGGAGGAGATGGGCATGGGGCGGCGGGGCTCAGGGGAGTGGGATGGCTTCGAGCCTGGGCGGGCAGGCGCGGGGGAACGTGGGGGAGGAGGGCCAGGGGAACGCGGGGGAGAGGAGGGACGAGGGAACGCAGGAGGAGGAGGAGCTGGGTCGGGGGAACGCGAGGGAGGGGGGCTTCGAGGAGAGGAGAAGCAGGAGGAGCTGCGCGGCGGCCGGGGCTCAAGAGCTCCCAGGAGGAGGCTCCTCGGCGACGAGGCCCGAGGGGGGGGGGGGCTTCGAGGAGCTGGGGCAGTGTACGCGGCGGTGTTCACGCAGGTGTACGCGGCGGCGGAAACAATAAGAGGCGAGCAGAAGAGGGACTGGAGCTCGCATACGGGGGCGGAGGCGCGGGGAGGGGGAGGGCTGGAGTTCTCATGCAGGGGAGCAGGGGCGGAGGGGCAGCTTGCCCGGGACAAGGGTTTGAGGCTTGATGGGGGTGGGGGATGGGGTATCATTTTATTTGTCAATTGGCATCATGTTATAAATATAATGTATTTGGAAGGGTAAAATGGTCAATATCTAACTTTTCCCGTCATACTTAACGGAGAATGAAGACGGAACTTAACACAGGGTTATGCCATGTAAAGGTTAAGCATTATTCGGGGTTCTGGATGTAATTCGTGATTACACAGGGTTTATGGGGTAATTACAATATTACTCAGGGTTATGGGTGTAAATATCCCATTATTTTATTATATAACAAGATGCAACCTTTTCATATCTAGCTTGAAGGGGAGTGTGATAGACTTATTTAGATGAATAAGTGGATATCTCCAAGATCCAGTTATGATGCTCTCATGTTTAATCCCCACTGAATATAGACGAGATGTTGGCATGTTGGTCAGCCAATCTCCAAAATCCAACATCCCTTGTATCCATTGAGAAAATCGATCATAAATACATCCCTTCATGGCTTTCTCTTGTGGTCGCATCCCCCACTCCGTAAAGAGTAGGATTCCAAGTAAAATCAAAGTTTTACTTATTATGTTATTTCGTTCCGCACATATATTTCATGTTTTCAACAAAAATCTATTTAGAGAACTTAAGAAGGAGTTGTTGTAATATTTTGAAATTTCTAACAAACTCCAATGCTAGGTGCTAAGTGGGATCCGAAAGTCATTACATCGATGACGTGAACATGGCTAGACAATGTTAGGGTTATGAATAGGGGAAGACAAAGTTGTCACTTATTTACGAGGGGATGATGAATATATACCATTAAATCTCAATCAAATGGCGGTGAGTACGCCATGGAGCGACGAGGCATGAAAGATGTTGGTTGTTGGAGCAACCCAGTAGCCTTGCTTAACCCTAAATGATAATGCTAGTATATTCAAGCTAATTTTGGCGACTTGATTTGAAGACCATACTATTGTTATATCAAGTTGATGATGGATATTATTAAAAGGGTATTGTATCATGTTGTGATTGAATGTTCAATTATATAATAGAGGTGAAAGATGGATTTAATATAAGGCTCTCAATTGAGTAGGTCTGAGTGGGTTCAAAGGTTGGACTGAGATAAAAGCTAAATGTTTCATATATGTACATTTTCCTTGAGTGTATATGTATATATCATGTATAAATTACCAATCATATATTTTACATATTAAATAATATTACAATTTTGTGTGCTTAATATATTTACAAGTATTTCATAAATATACCATGTTTAAAGTGTATATGCATACACACTTTGAATATTTTGGGTATATTAATACTTTGAGATTTTGTATTTAAATGTTTTTTATTTATTCCTTTTATTTTACTTATTTTTTATGTATTATATCTATGTAGTTGTATTATGTGATGCCTAGTACATGCATAAAACTACTTTATAATGTAAAATAATATTTCTACAGTTTTGTGAGAATTGTACAATAAATATTTTTTCTATATTTAGCAATTTTATTTTGTATCTTTTTATTTTTAATATAACATGACCTTTATATTCCACTTCATTTGCTTTTATCTTGTACCTTCTAATTAATGTTTGTGTGCATTAGCACTTATTTTTGAAAATTCATGTCTTATGTTTAATTTTTGTCTGATTTAGGCCTATTAACATGATGAGTTGTATACTCACCCATGCATGCACATGTTGTTATCTATGTGTTTGCACATGCTTGGTTGAGTGTATGGGTGCACATACACTATTATATATGTAGCAATGGTTGAAATAAAGATGGGATAGTTATTCACTTGTCTACCTAATTTAAGGTTATTTTTTTTAATTTAGCAGTTAAGATGTAAATTTTTAGTGTCAAACCTTCAAATAGGAATCGAGCATTAGTGGCTACTTAGTCAAATGATTCCGCTAAATAAAATTCATATCAAGCTTTTTGTTATATAATATTAATCTTGATATATACATCTAGACTATTGAATATATTCAACTCACACTCTATTTATGTGGTCGATCTTAGGAAAGCAAGTTGGCCAGAAAACTCTTCTTATGTGATCAAGTGAAAGGTGATCGTCTGCTGTAGGAGGGAGTGCAACAGAGTTTGCTGCAGACATGTGTGTCGCTCGATCTTGATCGAGCAGTTCACACAATTTTGCACTTTTTGTGAGCATGTACCGTGTAAAATAGTATGAACCGCTCGATCAAGATCGAGCGGCTCCCACACCTACAGCAGGCACAACACTACAGCAGAGGATCGTGTCCCGTGATCAAATATGTATCTCCGATTTAGAGTTGTCAAAAGAAAAGTAGGGTGTATGTGAAATCTCATAGCTTGTTGTTTTACCTTCTCCTGCAGTATTTTTTTGAATTTCGTACTTTCTGTCAAGTGGCACATATTTGATCTCGAATTGACAATATCGATCTTGGTTAAGGGTAATCACCACTAGATCAACTCGTAAGATTTAACCAAGTTGAGAGGCATACACGAAGCAAAATGTGGCCAATTCTGAATGGTCGTCAATGCAACTCGCATTCATGATAACCTCACTAATGTTGAATGCTTGGAAGAAGGCGATGTGGTGGGTGGGTCACAAGCTAACTCGCGATCGACGAGTATACCATCAAGGAGAGTCGCGAGCCTATTCTCAACCATGATTAGCATATTGACACCATCCCCTTCTTCCCAACCTTCATCGGCCATGTTCATACTTCATTCCATAATAAATCCACCGCATAGGAAGGAGGTGGAGTATAGAGTAAAAATGAAGACAATAGGAGAAAGAGGGAAAAGGAGAACAATAAAAAAATAGGTTTTTTAGAGTTATGCCCTTTTAAATTCTGCAATATCAATTATGTCGTCTATTTTTTTAGTCATTAGTTGTGCCCCTAAATTCTTACAAAATTTAGAAGAATTCACATTATGATAAATTAGGGCGTAACAATATTGCAAAAGAGCACAACTGTAAATTTTGTGGGAATATAGGAGCACAGCTGATATTTCAAAAAAAAAGGAAGGACAATAACTGATATTGCAAATCTAAAATGACCTTACAAGTAAAAAAACCAAGAAATTATACTTGTTAGGAGTGATTAATTAAAAAAAGTGGTATATTTTAATCATTAAATTCCAGCTAAACTCGGTTAGCGGATATTAACAGCAGAGATTATCAACACAAGAGTAGTCCCTTGTTGTGTGATGTAATTATGAACTACACAGAGTTCAGAATGTAACCACTTCATTTACACAGCAGCATGACATGAAGAACAATCACCCTTTTTGTAAGCACCATTTCTTTTTTTTCTTAAACCAAAGCAAACCTTATATAAGAACACCTCATATGCGTACCCATTAGAAATTATTTCCCAAAAGTTTTTTTCATAAAGCACGGCAAATGATTTGTCATCGATGCCACATCACCACGGCAAACCGTTTGCCGCGCCACATAAACGATCGGCAAACGGTTTACCGATACATCTCCATTCTCGAAAAAAGTGTTGGTCAATACTCATTTTGGTAAATAATTTCTCATGGTTACCCATTACGAGAAACAACTCTTTTTGCAAGCACCATTCCTTTTTTTCTTAAACCAAAAGCAAACCTTATAATTAATATCTGCACCTAACTCCATATCTACCCCCCACTCCTCTCCATCCAACATTTATATCACTCACACCCAAACCCCCCATAAAAAAGAGGAAACGCTTCAATAGCAAGAGGACGAAAAAGGGAGGAGGCAAATAATAAACCTCAACACTTATTAGCAGCAAACCCCACCCGGTCATTCTCCAGGTCGAAACTGACACGTGTCCCCTGCTGCTGCACGTTCCCTATGATGGACAGGGCCCCCGTCGACGACGTCGGCGCGAAGGCGAAGCAGAAGGTCCCTGCGCTGTCCACCGGTATGAGGTAATTCTTCGCCGGTAGCCTCAGCTCCCTCCCCTCGGGGAAGTGCATGCCCACCGTCGGCACCTCCACCGTCGTCCTCCCGGAGAGGTCGTAGCACGTGTCGAATAGCGCCACCTCCGCCGCCGCCGGCAACCCCCCGTTCCATCCCTGAACGCATCCCGTAGAGCCGTGTACGCGTCCGGCTGCAGCCTCGTCACCGCCGTCCCCGAGTCCACTATCACCCCCCCGTTACCCGACTCGTCCATCGCAAACGCCGAGTCGGGAATCGCTAGGACTCGCCCCCCGACGCTCAGTCCCGACAGACCCACGTAGTAGAACGTGTCCAGCTTCTTGTTCCGTAGCAGCGGCGCCGTCACGGCGTCAGCGGTGGCCGAGGCCGCGGCCACCTCACCGCCGGAGGAGCTGTTCATGGCAAAGTCGAGCGTGGACGACGCGGCGGAGTCCCGGTCGACGAGACAGTAGGAGAAGGACGAGGCGGAGACCTGCGAAGGGAAGGAGAGTGACCCACCTCCCAGTCCGAGGAGACCTGCTGCTCCGACAAATAGACCCTCGTTGTCGTGGCCGCAGCCGAAGGCCACGTTGGTTACCGACGACTGCTGCTCGTCGGCGCCGAAGGAGACGGTCTCCGTGGCGAAGTCGCCAACCGTGTACGACCCATCTCCGTAGGAAACCTGGTAGAGGCAGGAGGAGTTCCTGCACGCGGAGACGTCGAGGGACCGACACTGCCGGAGTCGCAAGGGAGTGGAGAGTAGGTAGTCGAAGCCGAGGGGTCGTATATGGGATCTGCCTGTTGATAGCAGTCGGAGCAGGGCTGGCATTGGACCCACGTCACGTCGCTGCCGGTGTCTAGTACCATGTAGAGGGACTTGGCAGGTTTGCCGATGCCCACCTTGGAGAAATACTCCCCACTGCCCTGATGAGTGCCGGAGATGACGGGTCCTTCCATGGCGGCCTCCAAGGCGAGTTGCGTTTCTTCCTGTGGCTTCAGATCTGACTTGCTGACGCCAGAGAGGGCAAGCTGGAGTACGGCGTTCAGGGCCTCCACACGGTCAGCATCACGGTGGAGGCGGGAGAGAGTGAGGTTCTTGTAGTCTTTGTGGGTTTTCAGTAAGGAGGCGCGTGGGTGGAGGAGGAAGCTTAGATGTTGTGCCCTGTGACGGTGGACGCGGTCTTCTTTTGCTTCTTGGAGAGTGAAGCTGGGTTGGTCGGAAACGGCGGAAGACGCCATGGCGAGCGCAGCGGAGACGTCGAGAGTGGCGGAGGCGGCGGGTGTAGAGTGGTGGTGGCGGGAGAGAGACGGGGGAGGAGAAGGAGATGAGGAGGACGAGGAGGAAGAGGAGAGATGTGACCGCCATGGTTGGCGGTTGTGCGGGGATGATAAGAGTGAGGTGGGAGTGAAGTGGGGGGTGCGGGGGTTTAAAAGGAGGGAGTGTGGGGATGGGGGTAAAAGAATAGTAATTGGTGAAGAAGGGGTTTTGAACCTAAAGAGGATAAGAGGGGTTTGGCGTGTGGGGATTAGTTTAGTGGGAAAGGAGGGACGACTATTTATTTTGTTTTCATGGGCCGTTGGTGGGGGGAGGGACAGAAGCGGAAAAGGGAACGGCTAAACTTCGCTATCGTCACCGCGGTGATGTGCTGGCAACGAAATGATTTTGTTTTTTTTTTCCATGCATCGGAAGTGACGCTCGGTGGGTTTTGCCCCCGAGTTCGTATTGAAATTACGGGAGGTGTCCCGATATTCCCATTTTTGGGATTAATTTCTTATTAATGATAGCTTTGTAATGCTTGGATGAGGATACCCCTTTTTCTTATACATTATTTTCTCTCGGAGTGATCATTTTATGATAAAGTGTCAAATAATATTCAGATAATTTGTTGTATCTATGTATATATATATATATAGCAAGGTCTTAAAAATCGGACCGGATATCGAACCGGTTAGTCTTCGGTTTGGTCTCATCGGGTCAGACCATCGGTCCAAACCAGTCGGACCGGTGATGAAGTCAGCATTATGTCATCATTCCTATCGACTCGGAAAAATCGGACCGGGCTTAATTTACTGGTCCGACCGGTCGAACTGATTTTTTGAACCGATAAAACCGGATACATATATATAAATATATATTTATATATCAATGAAATAATCATTTAAATGTCAAATCTTTCAAAAGAAAAATATGATTGTCTATTTCGAATAAAAATTTACAAAAAGTGGTCACATTTTCTAGCATTATATATGAATATATTATTGTAATAATTTATTTATAGTTACTTCTAGAAAATTACTCCAAGAAAGTAGTGGCACAAGTTTTATTCCAAAAAAGAGAGGTGCATAACTGAAATCGTAGAAGTTAAGAAGGGTACAAGTGATAAAAACCTAATTATTTCATTATTTAAATCTTTATTTTTAAAAAATATACTAAACCATCAAAACCAGATCAACTCGGTCCAACCACCCAGGTCAACCCGGTCTGACCACCGGTCCGACACGGTTTTTTATTTTCTTTTTTTAAAATTAATTACCTAAAACCGGCCGAACCGACCGGGTCGAGGCGGTTCCCGGTCCACCAGTCCAACCGACGGTCCGGTCCAATTTTTTAAACCCTGATATATAGTATTTATAACTTTATTTATCCTCGATATCAACTAATAAAGGCAAAAAAAATCTTTGTTAAGGTTTATTCCTACTTATTTCTTAATCACACATCTGCATGAGACCTTCTTGGAGAAGGTTAACAAGATTCACTTTTAGCACTCTATGAATACAAGGTAGTGTCTATACGCCTAATCTTGCATCACATTTGTTAAAATCGAGGTTATTGATCAGATAAATTATGTTCCAAGAGGGAGATGAACTTTGTACTCGGTCAAAGTGGTTAGTGGGTTCCTCCTAAGAAGTTATTGATTAGCTCTAATCCCATGGGTTTTAGAATTTAATGCACTCCGTGTATTCTCATGCGCGTGCCTATAGATGATCATTATTCCTTACTCGAAGCATCAATGCAAGAGATAAATCAAAGAGAAAAATATAGCGAAAAGAGAAACAACTAATGTAAACCCTAAAAATCAACTTTTTCGTATCCTAATGCGCATATGGATATTAGATATGACCCGATGAGACGAACCAGTGGAACTTACGGTTAAGCTGTCATTAATATGTAATCATCATTGACACTAATTAATCATGATTAAGGAGACTAATAATGATTAAAGACTAATCATGATTAAGAAACATTGATCGTATGTTAGTAGGTATTAATCATGATTAAGATTTATCAATCATGATGAATGAAAATTAATCATGATTAAGATTAATTAATCATGATGAATGAATTAATCATAATTAATGTTAATTAAGTGTTATTAGCAAAACCATTGCCGTAAGATAGACATGGCAAAAGTTATGGGCTAGATAGCCCATGATTTTAGCGATGACATGGTAAGTGACTTGGACCGTCCTAGCAGCATGGAAAAGGTGATTCCATGGTCTTGTTGACGGGTGATTAATCTCATATTCATCAACATTGTCATTATTTAACCCTCTATCTTAACATATTTAACTTATTAACAACTAACTAGATATAATTAATAAAATACACTTTGTAGATAATTAATGCAAATTATTGTAAATAAATAAAGTATCTAATTATTGCATTTATAAGTTTATTCTATTTAGTTTTTGTGTTTCCATTATATTTAAAATCTCATAAAAATTAGTGTAATATTATAAATAATATATTGCATATTGATTACTCTTAAAAATAAAAAATAAACAAAGAATTAAAATAGGTAATTTTATATTCATAAAAATATTTACATAAATAATGCTATATATGTGATGTATTTTGGTTTTGGATTCTACATAAAAGTTGTAAATCTTAAAAAATAAAAATCTTTCATCTTGACCACTTTTTATTTTGACTTCATTTACTAGTTTATCTCAATTTATATTTATTTTTTCCTATTCTTGGATAGTCACATGGTTGGCTATTTATTCTTTACTGCCTTCAATATCCACCTGTTTGATCAAGTGATCACTCCATCATCGCCTCATCAGGGCAACTTGATCAAATGATCAAGCAGCTCTCTAATAGATGATGTATCTTTACCCTTCTTATTTAGTGAGAGATGCATTGTAGTCGGGAAGAAATTAGTCGATCAAAAATAACTATACTAATAATAATAATATGAAAATTAATTTTTATGTGGTTGATTATTGCTTTTATTTGAGCAAGTCTCAAGGTCGAACTAAGGGAGGAAATGTGAGAGTTTAGAATAAATTTTCATAAAAATTTAGGAGTTAGATTATCAAGAGGTGAATTTTATGGTTCTTTGAATTTTAAAATTTTTTTATGGATTTTTAAATAAAAAATGCAATTAGTTAGAGAAAATACGATGCATTAATTTTTTTATCTTTTCATTGCAAAAAAATGCTACGTAAATGTAAGAGAATAAATAGTGCACTATCTTTTTTAGATTTTTTAAATGATGGTGAATGGATGTAAAGATGAAATGTAAGAAATCAAGCATGCCTTTCTCAACTTAAATACACAAGCCCTGGAATTAATTTCAGAAAATAAATAATCAATCAAATATCAAATTAATTCCAAAAGAATTCCTTTCAATTTCCACAATTTTTATGAGCAATCAAATAATTTCAAAGAATATATGTGCTCACAAATTAATAACTGGCTTCTTCAGATTTATTGATGTCAATGATGTCTCAAAATTTAAAATTAAATACTCTATGTGATAGAGAATGGTGTGAGCTTCAAATCAATAGAAAGAACATGAAAAATAGACTACAAACGCTTAAGTTATGAAGAAAATAAACCTAGGGGCATAAATGTAACAAAATTAAGTAAAAAATATTATAAAACATACCCTTCCAAAAACTTATTTTCATATATGTAAAAATCTAGGGCATCTATGTAAATTGCCCAACGATGGGGTACGCGCACGCATGGGTGTAGGTGTAAATTCGCCCACACATGTGATAGACCTCATGTGAAGGTGCTAGCTTCAGTTGGGGAGCATCCAGAACCTCCACATGGCTGATTCCCCTAGCTCTGCACTAGGATCAGGGCGATTAGATTCGAAACATATTCAAGTCATTGGACAAGACAAAGGAGGAGGTTATCAACGGTGCATGTAACTTGAATCCTCTCCTTCCTTCGATGGACCCCTTTGTTGAGAGAGGCTCTTAGCTCCAGTGTGAGGAGGAATGATGGTACTTTAATGGCCAACACACGATCGAGGGTCGTTGGGGTAGCTACTCGACTTCTCGTGGATCTGGAGGTTAGAAAGGAGGCTCAAGTGTTTGAAGCAGGGAAGTTGCTCGACTTCTCGTGGATCTAGAGGTTGTAAAGGAGGATCAAGTGTTTGAAGCTTGGCCTTAGCGTAAAGCACAAAGGGGAGGATGATGGGTTACTAGCATATGGTAGAAGGGACCCAAGTCCTCCAACCATAGTTTTGGCCAGAGTTGGATAGGTATGGAAGGGGAGAACAGTGAAGCGGAGAAGGGGGAAGATGAGGTGATCCTTTATCAGAGTTTGGTGGTTTGAAAATGAGAAGGGAGCAATGTCAATTGGTGAAGAAGAGCTACAAGGGTTATTAAGTAAGTGAAGAAGAAGAAGAAAGGGTGCAGAAGAAGATGTCTTCGCTGATAAGATGGAGGATACCTGGACTTGACTCCGGTATTTTCTTCAAAGAGATTGGGGGCTCCAAAGCTATTATTTGCTCTCTCTATTTGATAGAGGTAGATAAAAAGATTGAAGGTGGTCGGAGAGAGGTTTAAATTGGAGACAAAATTAGGGAGAGGCAATTGGGATTAGGTTGTTGGGTTAGAACTGGGAAGGGGATAGAGACATTTGAAATAAAATTTTACTATTTATGTGATTTTTACTTTTTATGTGATGTGGGAAGAGGTTTAAATCATTTTTTATTGTTTATTAATTTTTAGAATTTTTAATAATTTGTATATATTTCTAAAGTCATAAAAATATTCCAAACATGGATTAGTTAGATATTCGAAATTGAAATGAAGATTAAAAATAGAAAATAGGTCCAAAATTCTTCAAATCAATTTAATAGTTAAATAATATTATGAAGAAAATTATAAAAATAGAAAACAATATTTTAAAAAATAGGATTTTTTTTAGATTTTTATAAAGGTTTTGAGGATGTTTCAATTTGTAAGAGTTTTCTTTTTCTATTTTTATGGATTTTTGGTATGAAGGTTAAGAACACCTAAATAAATGGAATATATGTTTTGGGGATTTTTTTCAAGATGATTTTATCTTTTGGTATTTTATAGGTTAAATAGAGAATAAAATTGTCATAAATAAGTAAATTATAAAAGATCTAAAATGCTAAAATAAAATTAGGCATGAAAATATAACCATCCAAGAACCTAAGCCTATTTTTTGGAATTTTCTGAGCATAATATATATTTTAAATAAATACAAAAACCAACAAAAATGCAAGGCTTGGTAGGGGTATAAATGTAAATAAAATTAGCTACAGGGCCATGATGCAATTTATCCAAAATATTACAACTATTATTTCAAAATTTTCGACTAAACAATAATAAGCAAAACCCTTAAGGGTTTCAATGCAATTTCTTTAGGTTCTATCGGCTGACGTGGACAAGGACTAAAATGTAAATACTAAAAGTTTACGAGTTTACAAATATAGACAACGACAGATGAAAGTTTTTGCACTAAATATTAAATACAAAATGGCTTAGGTTATGTACGTAAAATACCCAGAACATGACGCGAATGAATGGCGATGATCGAACCACTTATCCACGTGGCGGCACTTCGGTTGGCGATGACGGTCCGCGAACAACAACTGGGATTAGGTCTCCACTTTTGATCTAATGGTTGAGGTGAGGAGGATCCAACGGTTGTTGTTGTGCTGGGGCAAACGAGGTGATCCAATGGCTGATAGGTACATAGGAAGAATAGCATAAGAACATGCATTTGATGAACTTTGATTGGTCGTTTCTCCGGGTTCTTTCATCTCCAGGAGCGCGGAAACGAGGCAAAATGCTCCAGGAGGTCTTCCGTGTTGATATCCAGAGTCAAAATGGGCCACGAGTTCCTGGTTTGGTTGGACGAATGGACGGCACCTGGAGGTTCTCCTGGTTTTGACAAGCATCGTTAAGGGTCCTGTCTTGTCCTTTCCTACAAAAGATAGTTAATGGCCAAAACTGAATATTGAGGGAGCTTCCTGCATCGGAGATGAGGCATATGGGTGTCAGGCGGTGTCCTCCGACGTGCGACGGAGATGGAGGATCTGATATTTGGATCTGGATGATATCGCGATGATTGGGGTATGCAGGGAGTAAAGGAGATGGAGAGAAAGGTGATGGGGTGAAGTGGAGTGGCTAAGAGTGGTCGGAGTGGTCAGACTCAGGTGACGGAGCTGGAGCTCCACCGCACGAGAGACTTTGATTTTTACAGAGAATCACGGGAAATCGAGAGAGACTAAATCACAAACTAGGCTACCGATATGGTAAAGAACGAAAAGAACTAAAAGGATAGAAGCTTACCGTCGAAGCACGACCAGAGGTAGGAGCTCCGGGGAGGTTGGCGTCGAGCAGCGGACCGGCCTCGATTCAACGCCAGATGCTTCGCCAAGGGATGGAATCAGATCTTGATGTCACCAAGACGTCGAATCCAGGCCAAGAACTAGGGAAAATAGGCAAAAGAGGAATCAAGTTTGAAATTTGGATGGATGTGGTTTTTTATATGAATGGTGGAATGACTCTAAAGAATGAGGGAGCACCGATGACACAATGATGTGATCCTCGAGGAAGTGCTCGTACATAAAAGAGTGTTCCTCAAGTAGAAAAAGTCATCGAGGGCTCGATCGGAATGGATGAAAGAATCAGCGGGAATAAAATTGAGAAAATGGGGTTAACCGAGGTTCTGACAAAGATCAGGTCTGGGGAGAAGAGTTGACCGAGGTCAACTCTTGACTCCTAGTTGGTCCGCATGGATGAACCAAAAAAAAGGTTGGGCATAATTATTTAGAAATTAGAACATAAATAATAAATTATATTAATAATTTGAGGTTATAAAATAAAAAAATGTTTATTATTTTCTATATTATTTTATTACGATTTTTATTTTTTAGAGGTATTTAATTACAAGTTACTTTTTAGGATTCCATTTATATGTACATTTACCTATGTTTTAGTCTTTTATTTTTAGTTTGTAAATTTGATTTTATTATTTTATTTTATTATTGTGTAAAATTATAAAATATTTTTGTACACATAAATATATTTTTATTTTATTTTTTGATGTAATATATACACTTAAATAAAAATAGATGCATAGTATATAGGTATGTATATTGTATATTCATTTATTTATTTAGTATTTTATTTTAGTGTTTTATTTATTTTTTGTTTTAATTTTAATATGTACATATATTATACTAATATTTATATAAAAATATAAAAGTATAAAAATAATAAATAATAAATAAAATGACTATTTTAATAGGTCTATTTACAATAGACGTCCAAAACCTAACTTTCACATCTTAACTCCAAAAAATATGAAACCACCTTCATTAAATAGCTTATTAAAAGTTATATACAATTAATGGTGATTGTGATATATTTTGAGTTTTTATTTGAGAGATATGGGTCTGGGAAGTTGGGATTTTAGAATCTTGTTTAGAATATATCTTTTACACTGTATTGTATTTTTCTATATATTATTATCTACAACTTTCATGTACAAAGTTTCTTTATTTGAAGTATAAATAATAAAAAATAAAATAGGTCCCAAAAATGAATAAATAATGAATTGATAAAAGGGATTTTCATTGTATAATTGACCCTTATCTCCCCTTACTTTATTCTTTGTCAACCAGTCATCAAGATGGTTAGGTCTCATGGGTTGGGGTCATAAAATAAATTTGGAATTTTATTATTTTCCTTTTCTTGTCTTTATTCTATATTTTTGGCATTAAAACAATATTTTATACACCATTTGTACAACAAATAATTAATGTTGATATCCCGAGGTTGACACATCTCGTTGGGCGTTGTGTAAATTAAAGTATTTACATGCATGAACTAGGATTTTTAAGGTCAAAATGATGAAATAAAGGTGATGAAATGGATATTCATCAATGTGTCATATGAAAAAGTGTTGAATATGAAAGTTGTAGATCTTTTTGAGATCCACAAGTTTCATGTATAACATAAAGTCAGAATACATAATTTGTTCACAATAATATTTTTGTAATATTTTTTATTAATTAAAACAATACTTATTTTTATTTCTTTTATTATTTTTGGTATTTTTATTTTTTATTTAATGTCAAGACAATAATGTACAACATTAATATATTTTTATATGATGTTTAATATCTTGAAAACATAGAATTAACAGCATACTAATAGGATTATTTATATACATTAATTTGGATTACTTATATACATTGGGTTAGATGTTAATGTTAATGAATTAGGGTTAAATCTTATTAAATAGTTTATGTAAGATGAATAATAAATAGTTAATATGATGATAAATCACGGATTTATCAAGACGTAGAATTTACTGTTGTGATAGAAGGAAGTAAAAAATTCTTGAAGATGAATAATTTCATGTTGCAACGTGATATTGTTGAAGACAACTATATCCTTTATTGTGATAGTCAGAGTGAAGTACTTTCTTGAAAAAATTCAAGGTACATTGGATAAGGAATGCATTAAAACCAAAATAACTTATACTTAGTAACTTCCATATAAAAGATAATAGTTATGATATGATGAAAAAGTCTTTTCCACTTGGTAATTTTAAGAAATGCCACTCTATCACATGTTTAGAGCAGTTATAATATCATCAGCGAAGATGAGATATGTTGGGTCAATATCCTTCCATGTTGAAACTCACCCCATGATAAAACATTTAGTACTAATTCAAGTAGCAATTCTTATTTGTTGGAATTGAGTAATTTTCTTTATATAATAAGAATGCACTGATCCCAAGAAATTTATAATTTCATGCACTCCATATACTCTAATGATCATTTTGTAATTTCCTTTTTTACAACTTCTCGAATATTAGGATTCAACCTTTGTTGAAACTCATGGACAACTTGTCATCTTCATTTAGATAGATATGGTACTAACATAAATATTGACCACTAATGCAATAGAGGTATTATATGCTCCAACTTTCTACCTTACATTTTTTTCTCAAAAATCTCTAGCGAGCAAGATTCTCAATCATCAATCACCTATGAGATGATGATGACATGATAATATTTGTCTGCACGAGTAAGGAATACTTGAGGTTTGGAGGTAAGATCTTGAGCTATGGTATTGTATAATCTAAAAGTCCATGTTGTAATTATTGCAAGGTTGCACGATTAGTGCTATGTCAATCCAAAAATAAGGCTACTACCTCTGAGTTTTTCTCCTTCACCCAGACGCACTATTGAATCACATTTCATAATAGTCGAGGATTTTCCTGCGCTACTACTTCCTCTCGAGTGAGATATCAAGTTAAGGTCAACAACAAAGAGAAAGATCATGTAGAAGCCGCTTATATATTAGAGGCTTGGTCACACGATTGGTTTTTGGCTTTTCTAGCATGTCAATCAAGGCAATTTCACCTGCTAGTAGTCTGACTATAGAGCAACTAGCGCGAGAAAAGTCGTATTAGAGGTGCGTCGAGGGGGGAAGTCCTTTTCAAGATTGATCTCGTGGGAACTATGTGACACCTTCACCTAGAAGCACCATATTTCATAGTTTATTGACATGGAAGCTCAACCTCCTCAACTTCCCCCACAACGACCAAGAAGCTTTTCCTCCCTAAAGTCGTCTCTCTACTATTACTTCCTTTTGTCCTCACCTAATCTTGCTTTGTGTTTAAATTATTCTTTCAATTTGGATGTCAACCATCTTGGATCTTGCCAATGACAGAAGCTCGAAAACATCTATCATGACTAGCCAACTTTATAATTCAAGACATGCCCTTTAGGACATGTTTGGTAACTGGGTTGGATTGGAGCAACCTCATGTGAATAGTAGATGTTTGGATGATTAGGAGGATTGGAGATGATTGTAATGGTAAATATGATGTTATGTGACATTGATTATGTGTTCTATTACTTTTTTAATGATTATAATCTATTTTTTATGTTAATTTTTACTTGAACAACAACAACAAAACCCTTTCCCACAATTAAATAGGGTTGGCTACATGGATTCTTTGCCTTGATTCAGATCTATCTTGAATAAATCTTGGGCTTATATCTAAAAAACTAAGATCCCTTCGTATAGTCTCTTTCCAACACTTCTTAGGTCGTCCTCGCACTCTCTTAGCCAGATCAATATCCTCACACTCGCATCTCCTAACTAGTGCATCAGTTGATCTTCTTTGCAAATGACCAAACCATCTTAGGCGATTTTCTTGCATCTTATCCTCGATCGGAGCTACACCAACTTTCTTTCCGATTACATCATTCTGAATTTGATCTTTATATATATATGTGTGTGTGTGTGTGTGTGTGTGTCGACACATCCACCTTAGCATTTTCATTTCTACTGTAACCATTCTCTGCACATGTTTATGGTTCACAGGCCAACATTCAGATCTGTAGAGCATAGCAGGTCTCATGGCTACTTTATAAAACTTTCTTTATTTTTTAAAGGAATTTTCTTATCACAGAGAATAGCATAGGCTTCTCTCAACTTTAGCCATCCTGCATTTATTATATTAGTAACATCTCCATCAGTTTTCCCATCACGTTGCAAAATAGATCCCAGATATATAAAAGATTCTCTCTTCTGAATGTTATCGTCACCAATCTTTACCTAGATTCCTTGACCATTGCTTCCGTCAAAGGTTCACTCCATATATTCCATCTTAGCCCTACTTATACAAAATCCTTTAGTCTCCAATGCATGTCTCCAGACCTCAAACTTCTCATTTACTCCATCTCTAGTCTCATCAATAGCATACATCAGATAACTCCTCATGAATGTGACTTGTCAACTTGTCCATAATCAAAGTAAAAGGAAATGGACTTGAAGCTGAACATTGATGTAAACCAATGTTGATGTCAAAATAGTCATCCTAGATGGGATCTTTACACAAGATAAAGCCATATCATACATATCCTTTACAAGATTAATGTATAGGACATGTACTTGTCTCTTCTCCAAAACTCTCCACAATATCTCTTGTGGGACAGAACCATAAGCCTTCTCCAAATCAATAAAGATCATATGGAGGTTCTTCTTTTTAGCTGTATAAATCAACATTATTTTCCTCAGTAAATGGATGGCTTCAATAGTCGAGCGACCTGGCGTGAATCCGAATTAGTTTTCTTTTACTTTGAAAACTTTCCTCAACCTTCTTTCGATCAAACATTCCCAAATTTTCATAATTTGGCTCATCTGCTTGGTACCCTTGTAATTTGAACATTTTTGAATGTCTCCGTTATTCTTATAAAGATGCACCACTATACTCCTCCTCCAATCTTCAGGTATTTTCTCGCTTCACCAAATAACATTGAATAGATTTGTAAGCCAAGACAAACACCTAAAACTCTCCATACTTCTACAGGATGTCATCCGATCTTACACCTTTCTCAGATCTCATAACCTTCAAACCCTCCTTTACTTCCTTTCTTTGTATTCGTCTATAGCTTGCACGATTCAAGTAACTTTCACTACTAGATACATCACCCAAAGTGATCTTTCTATTTCCTTCCCCAGTAGAAAGTTTATGGAAGCACTACTCCCATCTAGTCTGTATATCCTTCTGAGTAACAAGCACGTGACCTTCCTCATCCTTTATGCATCTCACTTGATAAAGGTCTTTGCTCTTTCTTTCTCTTGCTTTGGCTAACCTGAATATATCCTTACGGCCCTCCACAAAGTCGAGATTTTTATACAAAACTTTATAAGCTTTTTACTTAGCTTCGCTTACAGCCTTTTTTGCTTCCTTCTTCTCTATTTTGTAGTTTGTGACAGTTTCCTCTGTTCTATCCTTAAACATAATTTTAAAGCGTGCCATTTTAGCTTCTTTTGCACCCCTTCACTCCACCACCAAGTTTATGGAAGCACTACTCCCATCTAGTTTGTATATCCTTCTGAGTAACAAGCACGTGACCTTCCTCATCCTTTATGCATCTCACTTGAGAAAGGTCTTTGCTCTTTCTTTCTCTTGCTTTGGCTAACCTGAATATATCCTTACGGCCCTCCACAAAGTCGAGATTTTTATACAAAACTTTATAAGCTTTTTACTTAGCTTCGCTTACAGCCTTTTTTGCTTCCTTCTTCTCTATTTTGTAGTTTGTGACAGTTTCCTCTGTTCTATCCTTAAACATAATTTTAAAGCGTGCCATTTTAGCTTCTTTTGCACCCCTTTATTCCACCACCAAGCCTCCTTTTGACTTTGAGATCCTTCCTTTGACTTGTCTAGCATCTCTTTGGCTATCTTTCGAATACAAGGTTGAGTTGTTATATTTAGTCCAGTCATTGAATAAGTGATGGTCAAATGGTTCTTACTCAGAGAGTCTTTGAGCTTAATTTTTAACTTTGTTAAATCATCAGGGTTATAGTATAAATCTTAAGTTTTAATTGATTCATAGGATCTCAACAAGAGAATTCCTATCAATAATAAAACAATAAATAAATAGTAAATTTGACTTATGAGAAAAACTACACAAATAAACAATATATGATAGGGGAAAAGAAGACTCAAGAGGCCTATAACAATATAAAGAAAGACAAATGACTGGCTCACACATATCGTCTGGACTTCCACTACAATCCCAAGATAAGTCTTCTAAGACCTTCTCCTGAAGCTTGATTGCTTCAGTGGAAGATTCCACCATCTAGTTCTAGTGATTTTAGGAACTTGATGAGTCTCCGTTTCATCACCTTTATTATATCGTTTTGACCTTTAAAACCCTAGCTAATGCATGTAAATAGCATTAATTTGTAAAAAATAGGATTCATTAAGTATTGCATTTATTGTGTAAATAATACTGGTTTTGATGCTAAAATTATAGAATAAGAGAAGAAAAGAAAAAGAATAAAATACCAAAGGTATTTTATGACCCTAAACCTCAGACCTAGACATCTTGATGACTAGGTCGACAATGAATGAAGTAGGGAGGGATATGGGCCAATAATACAATAAAACCACTAAGGAACCATTAAAATAAAATATGTATATACATAACATAGATGCAATACCTATAACTATATACATATATACCTTTTTAATTATAGATACAAATAATATCATAGAGATATAATAAAAATATATTTGTTTCTAAAAATAAGCTATAAATATATAAAATAAGAGAATAAAATAATAAATTAAATTATACAAAATAAAATAAAAGAGTTAAAATATAGATGAATATACATATAAATGTACCCTTAATAATTAACTTGTAATTAATAACACTAAATAAAAAAATATTATAATAAAATACTACATAAAATAATAAAAATTTATTATTTTATATTAAAAAATTAATAAAAACATTTACTACTTTTAATTAATTAACTAATAATTTCGAATAAACACATTATTTTGTCCTCTAGTAGGCGATGTGGACCAATCATATCGTGCCCTTTGTTGACCGCCAATTAACTCAGCCTCCTAGCGGTCGACTTCTATCACCTATCTTTTCCTATATTTTCTCCCCTATTTCCTAAGCACACCATCACTCATATTGATCTGATCTTTCACCAAAATACTCCTTGATCAACCAATCCACGCCCATGCCTTAGATTCTTTGTACATAGCTCATACTTCTCCTAATTAACGGTGAATAAGGATGCCTTACATGTTTATAAATAAAGAATCTTCGACCTCCTTATCTTCTTTGGTCACTATTTCGAGTCTTGGAGCCTTATTTCTTGATCGAGAGAGTTTCCTTGTGACAGGAGGAGCGTCCTTGCAGTTCAGATTGGCTCCAAGAGGACGGAGATGCACCCCACAGTGGCGCTTCAGCCACCCTGCTCCCTGCCATCGTCGACAAGTATAAGAGTTATCTCTTTCACCTTTGTAAGTTATATTTAGTTGTAGGTTCCATTTTCTGTTCTTAGATTAGGTTTTTATTAAGTGAAGTAGGGCAAAATTCCATCACGTAGTTTGCCTGAGTTGAGCGCCGACGAACTCCTTCATGCGTGATCTATCATTATCCGCCCCTCCGATCACCACCATTCAGTTCCCCTTCCGCTGCTCTTCGCTTCGCCACCTCTCATTCACCCAGATCTATCATGGATCTGGAGATCAGATCTCCTCCACCACAACTCTACCGGAGATCTCCTCCCGCAGAACCTCACTTCCATTTCACTCCCCCAAAACCCCCAGTCCCTTGGTTGTCTTCATTGAATCTTCATGCAGGTATGGTGGGCGTTGTTTGAGTCGATTTCAAGTGCAAAGAAGGTTTCTGGAGCCCTTGATCTTCCTCGACCATGTTCTACTTCGCTTGAGCTCCAACATACTTCTTGAGGGAGAGTTCTTCCCACATTCTTCTTGAGACCCTCCTGGCCGTTCGATCACATCACTATAATGGATATTTGATTAAAATGAGAGAGAGTGTGTTTGTGTGTTGGTGGAGCCCGCGAGCGAGGTAAAACCAATGCCCTAAATGTCGGTTTCGATCATCCTTTTGGTGACTGACCGAAACGGAATTTCGGTCGAATTTCATTCAAAATTTCTCTCATTTCGGTCATTTTTTGTACTAGGACCCCCATATTTCGATTTCGTCCATTTCAGTCGAATTTCGATTTAGACTAGATATTGATATTTGACAGAAATGCTGAAATTTGAGGCCATTGGTAAAAGTAAGGATAACTTGATGTAAATTTGCAGGGTAACCTTTTTTTTGGAAGGGTAACATTCCAAGAGAACGGACCGTTTTAGTGTAGCAGAGAAGTTTCTGATTTTTCATGTTACATCTTGCAATCCAAATCTGATAGAATATCGCGCAAGCTATATTGAAGGTAATTGATAGTGCATCTTTGGGTTTGGAAAGGGGGAACAAAAAATCATGTATTCCGATATCTGATTTCTCTTTCTTGAGGCCTACAATGAATGAGGTCGTCTTGATGAAAGGGAAACTAGCAAAAATGTGATTAATAACTTCCACCTATTTTTCACAAAGTTTGCATTAAACATCATAATTTGATATTGTGGAAGCAACATAGATTGCTTGGAGTGATATGTGTGGGCGTAAAAGTGTCAGTATTGGCTTTAAATGAAATTTGTAAAGTGTGTTAGCTATCGGTAGAAGAAGAGAGGGCATGTTTGTTTTTTGGAAGATCGAAATAACTTTTGTAGTTTTCATCTTAATTAATTAATCATGTAATTGCGTATAGAACAACGATAACAAAGCTTTATCTCACATTAAATAGGATAGGATACATGGATTCTTTACCTCTATTCGGATCTACTTTGGGTCATTATCAAGCTTAGATCCAAATAACTAAGATCCATTTAAATAGTCTCCTTCCAACACTTCGTAGGCCTTCCTCACTCTCTCTTAACATGCTCAACATCAAAAAACTCCCATCTTTTAACTAGTGCATCACATGATCTCCTTTACAAATGGTCAAATCTTAGGTTGTGTTCGGAGTGTAGGGTGCTCCTCTATTTTGAAGGATATATTGGTGAAGGAAGTCACACACTTTTTTATCATTTTTTATGGAAATGGCTTGTTCCACCACTTTTTTATTATACATCAAGTAAAAATTTTGTTATATATTATCTTTTAATTTTATCGCATAAAAATAATGATAAACTTATCATTTTATAACATTCACAAATATTCCACCAGAAAACAAACTTATCATCCAAACACCAAACCATACAAAAATATTATCCACCAACTTTAGGGGTGTCTATCGAGTTCAACGACCCGAGTTGGCCTCAACTCGGACTCGAACTCGATGAGAAATCTAAGGCTCGAACTAGGATCGAGCCCTGGATCACCAACTGGAACTCGAACTCGTCGAGTTCGAGTTGACTCACGAGCCTGTTATTGAGCCACGAGTTTCGGAGCTGGCTCACGAGCCTCAAAATGAGCTGGCTCACGAGTCTCTTATCGAGTCATGAGTTTCTGAGCTGGCTCATGAGACTCAAAATGAGCTGGCTCATGAACCTCTTAATGAGTCATTGTTCCATTTTATACATTAAATTATGCAAATGACATTTGTAGTTTTGATTTTGTATACTCTTTTCTGTAGTTTTTTGGGCAAGAAGAATGTTAGCTTCTATTTTATATTAAACTCAATGTGGAAATTTTTGTATATATGTTTTTAATTTTTTATTAAGAGGAAAAATGAGTTATCGAGTCGAGTTTCCAAGTTGAAGAATGCCCAACTCGGACTTGACTCGATAAGCTAACGAGCCATAAAACCCAACTCGGGCTCGGGCTCGTTAAGGTTTCGAGTCCGGCTTGCGAGCCCTTAACGAGCCGAGCCTGAGTTGAGCTCATCGAGTTCGAGCTTTCTTGACAGCCCTAACCAACTTTCTAAAAACAATTTAACCCAATGTTAATTTTATCTTGCATTCAAATACATCAATCTATTCGATAGAGGGAGAAGATATAAAGCGGGATAAGAGATAAGTAAGGTTTATCTATCGTTATTATTCCATTGATTTGAGAGATAAAGAAGAGAGGACTAAATAATGTAGATAGAGATATATGACTAATGATATTTAAAAGGGTTCGATGAGATTGCCCCCAATGGACATCCAACGAGCTGCCCCTCACCATTTTTCTATTATTTTTTTATTTTTTTGAAAAACATTACCATATATACGAAGGGGTTGATGGAGCTGCCCACTGGGGGCAGCCAACATGGCTGATCCACCCCATTTTTAGGCAAATTTTTTTATTTTTTTGAAAAAATCGTCATGTATATTCATCCCTATATTCCTCCTATATGCCATTCGAATTTCGTCATAAACAGAGACTCGTAGGGCCTCCATCCAGACATGGTCGATTTAAAAAATCTCGCGACCGATAAAAAAATTACATCTAGATGGAGGCCGTAAGAGTCTCTGTTTCTGACGAAATTCGAATGAGATATAGGAGGGATATAGAGATGAATATACATGGTGATATTTTCCCAAAAAAATAAAAAATTTTTGTGAAAAATGAGGTGGGAGCAACCATATTGGCTACCCCTAGGGCAGCTCCATGAAACCTTATTCTTGAGCTTGGACACATGCATGACATCTAAAATAAAGAAAATGCACAACATGGTGTCAGAAAATCCACTTTGCATGACTTTACCATGAGTAGCAACACATGTGATCGGCTTTTGACCTCTATTCCTTTGCATTAAGATGGCATGAAAAGCACCGCTACTTTTAGGGCCTGTTTGGTTGCAGGGTTGGGCAGGGTTGGCCTAACCCTAGTTACTATTCACAAGGGTACTTCCTCCTCACAGATTACTATTCACCCATCCCAACCCAGCCCAGCCCAACCCAGCAACCAAACAGGCCCTTAGAGCCATCTACAGTTGTACGTTTAAATATGCCTTACCCTTCTTTCTCTCTTCCCATAACTCCATCCATTCAACTTCGGAAGAATTAATAGCCTCCAGGACGAAGTACATGAATACCATATTCTATCCTTCTTGCCATATGCAGAAAATACAACTGTTATTAACGACTGATTTAACTTTTAAAACTTTTTTTTGTTAAATTCACATTAACCACTATTGACTTATGTTTCATTTCACAATTACACATAGATTTTAACAAAAAATGACCTATATGCTATATCTGAAAAATAGGGTTAAGCATTTAGAGAGATTATTTGGGCTCCACTATAAATGTTCTTTATATTTTTAAACGTGTAATCCATTACTAGGCTTTTCCGCCAACCATTCATTATTATTTGGCCAAAAAATTCAAAATTTGCACCTACATGCGTCGTTACAACTTTGCTCTCGACAATCTTAACTATTGACTAGGGATCATATCCCTCGTATCTGCATTCATTAAATAGAGTATATGGATGTTATTCTTCTCCTATCGGATTAATACGAATGCAAATACAAATACAAATATTCAACACTCGTTGAATACAAATACGAATATAATATCTTTAATTTTTTTTGAATATAAATGTGAATACAAATGTTCAAATTTTTGAGGATACAAATATGAATATTCATTTCTTTAAGGATACAAATATAGATAAAAATACGAACATTAATATGAATATTCAAATTATGGATGATACCAATATTTACATGGTACACAAAAAAGTAAGTTTGGTAAATTTTCTTTTATTATTTAGTTATATCTTTACATTTTCATTTATTATTTAATTTTTTTATGCATACATTCATTATTAAAATATTTAATATATTTTTTATGTATTTGAAGTTGTATGAATCTAAAATGCTTATAGTTTTTAAATAGATATAGATATGTACATTATATTCGTATATTAATTCGTATTCGTTTGTCAAATTTCTATATCTAAATTATCAATATTCGTTTTGTATTCGTATTCGTACTTTGAGGATATAGTTTTACATTTTACAGATTCATGTCATATTCGTATCCATATCTGAATTTTAAAAAAGGATAAATATATGATAACACCTTTTTTGTATCTATATCCTACCATTTTCATCCCAACAACAAACATTGTTATCTCCTTACTCTCCTCAATGCCCTCTCGACACCTGGCGCCCCTCTGTCCTCTCCTTCACACCCCATTGAGAATGCCCTTGCCTTCATATCCTCCACGTGCCTCCCACTTGTTGTCCCTTGACCGTTGCGATGCCCCCTGGGGAGACTCCATCCAGTCTCACCTTCTGCCTCATTTTCTCCTCAGGCACCCATGCCTTCCACCCTTTTCTTCATAAAATCACATCATCAAGAGAATCTATTATAGACAATCCAGTTCTATCATCGGAGTCGAGCTGCATCTTCAACATTGGTCTTTGTCAAGTCAGGTCATTTGGAGAATCGAAGATATGAGCGCTATTGAAGCGTCATTGCCGAAGATTTAACATGTAGCTGCATCGAGGAGCTTCACATATGATCAGCTTCCTTCACTGAGCAAATCCAAGCATCGACATCCACCTGAAGCACTCGTAGATCATATTTAATGAGAAATCATCGAGCATCAAAGAGCACACTCAGTCACGATCACTTGAGGAACACTCGAGCACAACACCATTTCTAAGAGGTCTGAGATTCGCTGCTAATTGATCACCATTCCTTGAATAACAACATTTTCAATTTGGGGAAGAACACCTCGTCGCTCTAAATGAAGCAATAGCCATCTAATATCTGAAGAGGTATCCGATAAATGGACGAGATTAAATCTGGGATCCCTTACACGACCATCAGATCACATTAACATTCAATGCAAGAGATCAAGACATATGTTTAGATATCAAGGCCCTACGATTTGATCAAGTCACACAATCGAGACCGCACATCACTTAAGGGCAACCACATGCTGGCACGTGACCTCTTAGAATCAATTGCACAAAAACTATTCATAGTTTGAACATTTTCATATAGACCCATCATCTACAGGTTCATGTGCAATATCAAGTGTTGTGGATATTTTGTGTAGATTGCATCCATATTTATTGTAATCCCTAGCAGGGGACTTTTTAAAATAATTATTAAAATAATCATATTTAATTAAATAGACAATATGTTAAGATAATTAAAAATAGACATCTATCATCTCAGGTGCGATTTGGAGAGCCAAGACTAAATGGGCATCTCATGTGCCGATTTGGAGTATAATCTCCAAATCGGGATCCATGAATTTGGGGATGACGTTGGTGCTCTCCCCAGGTGTCAATTTGGAGGGGCGACTGTTGGTGAAAATGAATGTTGTCCCCTCCCATTTCTCCATATATAAACCCCCGCTCACTCTCCATTTCCTCACATATCCTCCCAACCCCACTTTCTCCTTATTTCTTCTTCTCAACCCTCTCAATATCTCTCGAACTGCACTTCTCCCATCTGCTTCCACTATTCTTTTTTAAATAAGAGAGAATAATCATTCTTATTTTTTTCATAACCAATTTTTTGCACGTTTTTTGATCGATAAAGGAGAATATACTTTTACAGATATTCAACTATATATCATTATCTATTGAGATATATTTGCTCGCTTTGAGATTATTCCAAGTAATTTTAAATTTATACATATAATTTTTCAATTCTAACTATTAATGAGTTGTGCAAATCTAGTTAATATCAAATAAATCATTGCCATATGAATAGGTATTATTTTTGTGTGATTTAAATATTCTGATGTTAAAATAAATGAATCATAGATTAAATTTAAATTACATTATTTAAAAAATAAATATTAATATCATAGAGTAAATTAGATATTAGATCAAGTATTCATCTTTGTGTGATTAAAATATTCTCATGAATGTAAGTGTCATGTTAAAGAAAAATGTGCAAAAATTAAAAATAATTATAAAATTTTAAAAATAAAATATTAGTATTATAGATTCAATTTTAATCATTACATTTAAGATAGAAAATGAGAAATTGTATGAAAATGTATGATTGTTGTTGTTTTACTCATAAATTAGATCTAATAATAAATCCATGCGATTTTATTTAAATATGACATCCAATAATATCCCCTTGTTATTATATTGGGATGGATCATTGAGTGTGTCAGATGATCACAGACTATATTGGGGGACGAAAGTGTATGGTTATATTCTCACGCTAGATAACTTACTTTGATCTATGAGTCGAGTTTCCAAAGCCACTAGTATTCCACTCGATCTATACACCCTTATATTAATATGTAAGTGGTTGTATGAAGGATCCACATTCTACTCAGTACCAATTTAAGATGATGAATCCATTTTAACAATGACGGATTCAATCGACAAAGAGAGGTTCATTTACCTTTTCATAGAAGCTACCCCTCTTGTTCATGAAAACATACCATCATCATTGATGTAATATAGTCACATTTATATTGAGGAATAATTATGTCTTTGCTTCTTCTAAATTGACAAATATATAATCTAATCAAACTAACAAATGATTTAGTGATTGAGAATATCGATGGTCCCTCACAATTATATGACGATGATGATTTGTCGACAAAAATATCTGAAGAAGATAGTGTTGGAATTGATATTGAATTTCATTCGTATGACGAAGGAAACATAAATAATAATATATGTCATGAATTCGGATATAGTTCATTAGCATTGACCTTAGACAATGAAGATAGGGGACACTCTTGTTGGGCGAATAATGAGGATGCTGCTGAAGTATCAATGTAGGAGTTGCCACATGTATTTGACCATGAAATTGTAGAGGCCGAAGATGTTGCCTTTGTAGAGAGAAGGTGCTCCTACCAACGATTCGGAACTAGATTATTGGTTGGGTAGGAGCTACAAGTCGAAGAAGAATTTGCAATATGATCTTCAAAAATAGAGTATGGAAAAACATGTCGAATATAAATCCAAGACCCCAAACAAGCAAACTCTGTCTATTGTATGTTTTATGAAGATTGTATGTGGCATTTGCATGCATCTGAGAGGAAAGCATGTGGGGACTGGTATGTTTCAGGGTATAGAGGAAAGTACACATGCAAAAATCCCGTACTCTTACACAAACATCGTTAATGCACATCAGTATTTGTAGCAGAATATGCATTATCCTTATTTAGAACACATGTTAGTATAACCTCGGATGTAATTTTGTATAAAATAAAAGATGAGTTGCAGACAAAGATTAATTACTTAACAACTTGGAATGCAAGGAGACATGCAATGGATATTATTTATTGGAATGAGGATGTATCTTATCACAATATTCGAAGATTCAATTGTGCTTTAGAATAATACAATTCCGGAACTTGTACATGGTTTCATACAGAATCAGGCGAAACCACGATGAAGGTACATTTTAAGATATTATTTGTGGTTGAATCATCAATTCATCATCTTTATTCTTTCATTTTGTCTTAAAGTACTTAGTAAAATATATGTAAATAATAACTAATTCTCATATTTTAACCATCTGACATCATTTGTTAACATTGTATATTTAGCATTTATTTTTGCCAAAATAAAAGAATAAAGAAGAAAAGAAAAAGAAAGAAGGTTGTATACATGTATAGATAAAGACTGATATGGAACTATGAGAACATGTCAAGTTATGCTCGTCAAGAAATAAAGCAGGGGGTGACAGAGTCAATGACTTATACAAATATCAGAAACTCAAAGTCACATTGTACATATTTATCCTATTCACTTTGCACATATTTTGTACTATTTTATTTATCATTAAATAAATCTCAAATAAAAATATTTTCATGAAACTTGTATATAAAAATATTGTAAATAATAAAAATATTCACAAAAAGAATCCATGTACAAAATAAAAGGGATAACACTCTGAAAAAAGCCACAAAACCATAATTTAAAGATCAATATCTTCTCCATATGAACTCAAATGGATCAAACTGACTTTCATTGTGTTTGAGATAAAATAAACATTAAAATGAAAGCGGTTTCATAAAATTTGGAGTTAAGATGTAAAAGTCATTTTTGGGGTGATATTGTATATGTATGTATATATTATGCATATTTATTTATTTATTTTAAAAATAAAGTATTTTTAATATTTTAAACATATTTTATCTTATTCATATAAAATAAAATTAAAAAAAATAAAATTAAAAATAGCCATAAATAAATAATTGTATTATATAAGTCTAGTGTACATGTACTATACATATCTATAATTATTTATACCATAAAATTAACATTTAAAAATAAATAAAAATTTATTTAAAATCATTAAATTATTATTTAAATATATAAAATATAATTCAGTTATATTTGTGTAATTTAATAATTAAAATTATGAATACAATGTACACAATCTATTTAATTAATGTAAGTACTTGTATTTTAATTATTTAATTCTTAAATTTATTTATTTAATTGATTAAGAATAACTAAAAATAGTTTGTTAAATTATGTACAATTTTTTCATAACGTTTTAATTTAAAACTATTTCTAATTTATTTTCATTTCTTTCATTTATCTAATTTCTGATTGGTCAATCAGGGTTCGTTGACCGACCCGACTCTCCCCCCTCTTCCTTGATCCATTTTATTCATTAACTCGCTTACTTTGTGTATTTAATCCTCCCTATTCTACACCCAATCATCATAAATTTTTCACCCGATTTGCAAACGTGGATCCTAGATCCACACTCGATCAAATTTCACCTAGATCTAGCCTCCGTTCGTGTACTTTCCCCTTTTGAATTTCACCTTTATCTCACCTATATAAGACCTACAACCTCATTTCATCTTCCATCTTTTGGCCATTCTCCTCACATGTGAGATCTGAGTGTCCATATGAGTGACATGCATATAATCTTTGTTGTAGTGAGGTTTCTATAGTGATCGAGCCTTTGATTCGACGATCTTCATCATGCTCCACCTCCAGAGGGAGCTCAGCCTCTGCAAGTAGCCTTGACATTGAGGCAATGAACCAAATCTTCTCGGAGCTTCAATACAGGTACCTCCTCCATACTATATTATGTTAGCGTTATCTTTCCATTTTGATTGCAGTTTTGTTAATTTTGATTCTATTTTTCCGAGCCTTTCTAACTGAAGAGGAATTCTCGGGTCTCTGTACCATCCATGATAAAAGCAAACCTCTTTAATATATGTGGATAGGTCATAGTCCTCGGAATCAGTTGACATAGGTAGACTCTCATTGTATGTGGGTTCTTTGGCTTGCAGTGGTTGTAGTGATCTTTTCTATCAAAATGCTCTCGTTGTCAGAACAAAAGCGTGACAACTATCTTGATCCATAATCAATAACGGCTCCCATAGTGGTGAGAAAAGGTTGTCCCAGGATGATTGGTGTGCACTCCACAAAGGTTGAAGTCTCCATGCGATATAAAATAAAATCTACAATGAAGCTCATGTCCTTGATTTGAATGACGACATTTTCAAGAATTCCCATCGACCTCTTTATTGATCCATCAGCGAGTTGACAAATCATCTTGGTTTTCTTGAGAGTCCCTAGACTAAGAGATTGTACAAGCAAGAAGGGTATTATATCAACAATTGCACCACTGTCAAGGAGAGTGTAACCACAATGGTGGTCAGCAATGGTACATCTCACAAGGGGTGTACTAGTGTCCCCTTTCCTAGTGGGAAGACTGTGGGTGATGACATGGGCATTAGCCATAGTGAGAAGGTGTCACTCGATTCTACGTTGTCTCTTTCTCTTTTTGGGTGTGGGCGCAAATAATTATTCGTGGCCTTTTGAAGTGGGGCTTCAATAATATCCTGAATAGTGGCCACCACTTAAGGGTTAGTCAATATTTTTTTTAAGATTTTCTATCTCTTCCATATAAGGGAAGAGATCGAATCATCATCTACACAAAGGATGACTAAGGGCAGTCTATAAAATGTCATCCGTGGAGGTGAAGGAGATGGAAACTGTGGTGAATGTATGTGTGGGCAAGGAATGAGGCATCTGTGTCCTTTCCTTGCAAACTTATCCATCTAGGTGTCTCCCATTATTATCTTTTGTATTTATATTTTTTTCTCATTTTTTGTATTTTGGGCAATTGCAATCTCTCATGGGTGTCCTCATGTGAATCCATGGGTCTAGAGAATGAAGTGACAGTATGGCTCTTATTTATACTATTGAGGTCATCTATCCTCTGAAGGATATGGTGAGATCCTCAAACGCATCATGGAAGTGTGGGCATCGTATCGAATACGATGAAGAACGACTAGTCAAAATAGTTGTTTCATGCAACAGAAATTAAAATTTTTCATGTGACGAAACCACATGATCCAAGAACACTTCTCGGATCATTTCGTCTAAACCACAAATAAGTAATAGGATTACCTCTTGAAGCGTGGTTGCGATCGAGTCTCTAAACGAAGAGACCTCCTGTCTCAAGTCTGATCCGACGGAGGAGACGCTTGCGAGCGTGTTGATGAAACACGTGCTTCTCGCAATCTATGTTGATGATCTAAGCAGCGGATCTCCTGATCTCAACACACGAGATCCGACGTCTTCTTCACGAGCGAGGCGCACCTAAGGAGACGAAGATCCACAAGCAGATGATCAAGCAGTATAACGACGACACTGTGGCGATGAAGAACCTCTCTAGGACATCCATAGTGGACGACACAAGAGAAGAGGAAGAGAGGGCGTGTAGAGAGAGAGAGCCTTATGTTCTCTTGTGTTCACCTAGAAGAGCAAGGGTGCCTCTCCTTATATAATATTTTGGGATCCATGGATCTCAATCCATGGGACAACACAAATCCGATGGCTCTCATTGATTGTGTTTCTTTTAATGGCTAAGATTTGTGTTGGTAAAAACCAACAACAATTAATTTAATTGAGATTAAATATATATTGATAAATCAATATAAATCAAATCCAATATTATATCAACAACATATGGAGATAATGGAAAGGAGAGTGCCTCCTTCCATGTATATGGAGTGGACGACTACACTTTCCTAATTGGAATTGATGGTCGTCCCTTCCATCCAATATGGAAGGAGGCTCTCAAATGTAATCTTCTTAGATTACATAATTTCATGTATCTCCAATTTTACAACAACAATTGTTGTAAATTATTCTACAAAAATAATTCATAATTATTTTTTGAATATTGCAATCTTGCCATTGGAAATTTGTGAATTACATTCACAACCCAAAATAAAATGTAAATTACATTTTCAATTTAACGTTCAATGTGAAATCCAATTCACATTAACATTTAATTAACAAATGTAAATTACAAATCGCTCTCTCTTATATATTATAAATCACATTTATAATATGTATGATTAATATGGATATTTCTATCCACATTATTCATATCCATGATAATTAAATCACATTTAATCATCTTGGATCTCTTATTCTCATGTGTCCCAATAATATGAATCACATCCACATTATTCACATCTTTGATAATTAAATTACATTTAATTATCTAAGATAAATCTCCTTATAATATGAATCAAATTCATATTATTCATAATAATTAAATCACATTTAATTATCCATTTTCTCAATGCTTGGATGCATAATATCAACAATGAAATTATCCTGAACCCTTTAAAGGATAATGCGCTTTCTCCGTGAATACTTGGAGATAAGGTCAGGGCGATTGTATTGTTCCACGTATAGTGACTTGGATATTGAGATCATATCTCAAATCCAGATCACGGGCCTCCCATAGATGCTTGATTAAATCAAGACCGCAAATCTAATCTTCTCATTGCATCTGAATCACATTCAGATCAATGTTCAATATTTAGACCAAGATCAGATTACTTCTCTGTTGAGAGGAGTCACTAAAATCCAGACTCGTTTCATCACTCCCTAGGAATGGAAGCATCATGGTTATACAATCGTTTATGATCACATCACCCTCAGGTATTCCCAATACCTGTACATCCTACATACTGGAAGACTCAGAATAAACCCGAAGTATTAGATCAACTTTACACTATCTACTTCAGGGTTTTTATCAGTAAGCTTCTCATTCGATCATTGGGAGTTGGTATTGATCACATACTTTCCAAAAGCATATATCATACCTAGGTCTTGATCATATACTTTCCAAAAGTATATATCAAACCTACAAATTTAGTCAAGCTTCCAAAGCGAGACGACCGTGCAGGGAATTTGATTCTTCCCAATATCTCATGAGTGAGCTCATACCTTCCGGTTCAGTTTCTGAACCTGTATGATCCCTTTAAGAGATCGTATTACTCATATGCCCTTATATGCACACCGGTGCGTCGGTGTATAGACCTTAGTTTGGTCATCAACCTATTGGTCTGCCAAATGTAAATACTCAAACATATAGTAACACATCTGTCTCTGGTCAGAGGATGCATGCCTATATCGTGATAGCTTATGTTATAAAACTTTGGTTATCTCGATCTCGTTAAGTCAACTCTTTGACCTAACTAATCTGACAACTCCAAATCTCTATTCTTATGTAGAGGACCTGCATCAAGAGGTCGGTCAGATATCGGTCTAATTGAGAAAGGATTGCCATCTCCTACTTAGGCTGGAGATCATCTCTTAACAATCATTTGACAGTGCTTGATGAGTCCTCAATCTCACCCTTTAGATATTCATCCAAGCACCAGCCTCTATGATTCAATTATTGAATCAACAGCTATATGATTATTAAGGTGGCCATGGTACATAACTCTAATTGTACTAAGGGACCTACTATGCAAATTAGATATTCTTCATTTCAGATCAGGGAATGATATTTCAATAACATTTATTGCATAATCGCTCGCTGTGGGATCGCATGTCCAACAATCTCCCACTAGCCCAAAGAGCCATTAATGGGCTAATCATTTAAACCTACACTCATGTGACAATCATAGTCTATTTAGAAAATAGCTAGGTAAGCTTATCAGTCACTTTGTTCCCAAGAGAATATGCCATGTCCTTTTACGACACTTGCATATCTCCTAGTGACAGTGTTCGCATCCAATGCGAATGTTGCATCTCATGCAACCAATACTCAATCATATCAGTCATAGTGTCATTGACACTACACATCAATAATTATTATAACCAGTATGTAATTCCAATTATCCTTATCAGAATATCCTTATTCCTGGAGATCTCTATCTCCTAAGGTATTCATAGTTTAGACCTTTTAAATATCCATAATAAAGTCTTAATTACTTGAAGAAAAGACTTAGAGATCACTATCTCTGAAGTCTTGTCATCTTTGAAGATATTGTTATTACTGCAACCAAGTGTTTTATTTCCATAGTAGGATTAGTAACAGTTTACTACTCCCACTGCATGGCAACCATCTGGCTTTTGTACACATCTAGCATACACCCAGCTTCTCAGAATTGATGCCCAAGGGTAAGTAGTTCTAGCATTCACTTCCTCAACTCTTTGAGGTGCTATCCCTTTAGATAGGCCAGTACCATATCTTGAGGGAAATAAGCCTTTCTTGGAATTTTCCATAAAATGGAATATGTTCAAGGTGTACTACTAATGTGACAGTCCCAATACCCTCTTCTCTATGCTTCTGAACACCTTCAGAACTAATATCCAATAGGTATCCTTGAGATCATATCTCAAGTTATGGAACAACCAGATTATAAAACACTTATTATTTTCCATATATCATTCCACATGATTAGGATATTATCTACATTTAGCACGATGAACATAATGACACTCCCACTAAGTTTCACATGGTTCATTAAGATTATATCTAAAATCATAACATTTACAATTTCATCAAATCTTATGTTCCATCTTCAAGAAGCTTATTTGAGTCTATAGATGGAGCTCTCTAGCTTGCACACCTTGCTTTCCTCAACCATGAAGCCCTAGGGCTACTTCATGTGAATATCCTCAGAGAGGTATTCATAGAGGGATGCAATCTTGACTTCCATCATGAAGATGTAAAAGTCAAGGTGTGTAGCTATAGTTAGCAATATTCTGATGGTTTTAAGCATGGTCACCGAAGAGCAAGTCACATCGCAAGCAATGTCTTCTCTTCCGGTGTGTAGCTCATGGCTAAGGACAGTGCTTTGAAGGTCTCTACCTTCTCATCAGGTTCCCTCTTCTCCTGAAGATCCATTTACACCTTAACAGGTCTTACCCTTATAGGTGGATCATCGAGGGTCCATACACACCATTTGTATATGAAGTCTACTTTAGACCATTATTGCTAAAATCCATCTTTTCACGTTATGATCCTCAGGAGTTTCATCACATGAAATCCGATCATTGTCAGACTTAACTGACACATGGAATGCATCCTCAAACTCATTTGAAGAGGTATTAGTGTTTCATCTTTAATTGTCCTTTTAGTTTATGATTTCAGGAGCCTCATTATCATCTCAAGATTCAATGAGTTCCTTTACTTCATTTTCATGTTGATTCTCAAGAGAGTCATCCTATAAGAATCGTATTATCAAAGATGAGATCTTTTAAGAATCTCAAGTTCATAAAGTAGGTATCCAATACCATCCTTTATATTCCTAATGAAGTAGCACTTTCACGTGCTAAATTCCAGCTTACTTGCTTGGAACCTTATTAAAGATATATACTGTAGTCTATGCTACATATATACCTGAACATTAATAGGTAATTATGCTAAAAATCATTTTTGATCAAAATCATGTCATACATGATCCAATTGTATCTCCCTACAACTCTCTTGAGTTTAGGTTTATTAGGAGGAGTGAGATAAAAATAATATTCATATCTCTATAAGGTATTCCATGAATTCATCTAATAGGTACTGACTACCTAGATTAGATCAAATTCATTTAATCTTCCTTCAAACATTGGTTCTAAACCAAACTTGTGAGATCTTTGAACATTTCAAAGGTTTCTAAGTGAAGAGAATGAATCTCATATCATACATAATCATCAATAGATATCACATTTCCACAGTGTTCATTATGATATAGATGATCCACGTACATCAATATGAAAATCCTGAATACCTTGACATCTTACACCATTCCCAAAGAAGGGTGTATTAGACATTTTACTTTGAATACAATATTCATAAGTATGTAAGTTTGAAATTTTAAACATTCTAAAGTTTCATATCTTACTAGTCTATTAATCTCATCAACAGACATATGTCCAAGGCTTGATGCCAGATAATTGTCAAATGATCTTCATCCTCTTATTGATCTCTAAAAGTTCAATTTTCAGTATTAGAAATCTTAATGAACCATTCATTAATTTTTTTATTTAGTAGATTCTACTAGATGTTAGATTACAATCTAAAATATATATCCATCATAACTCTTTATGATAGATAAATTCCATAATTCATGTTTATCTCCAACATTTAGAAATAAACAATAAGTGTATTCTAATATCTGGATCATAGAGATATTCTCTAAGATTAAGGGCTCCCACTGAGATTGAGAAATCTATCAATCCAACAGAGATTGTTGCAACAATGGCATCAATATCCATGTAGAAGACTATAAACCTTAAGATCAAATTTTCCAGTCTTCTAAAACATATGCAACCCATTGCAAGTGTTATTAGAAGATTGAGATATAATTATAATACTTTATCTTATTCAATAAGCAAGTCAATATCAATGATTTATGTAGATTATTCTGATGCTCTATCCGAGTCCTTCTTTAAGGATTCTAGACAGACTTGATAGTCATACTATCAACACACCAACTTATTGCAGTATCGGCATTCATCCAACTCTTAGGATGTCATATGGAAGTCATAGAAGTACGGTCAACTCTTTGACTATCCTTCTCATCTTGGGTCTGACCCATGCTTCCACTGCGTTCTCTTATGTATAAACAACCATTGCTTAAGACTAAAGATCTATTATGTTAAATTCAAAAGAATTCAATATAAGAGCATTTCAACATTTATACATACTTCATTAAAATTATAAAATATGAATATTATGAAGCTTCATGAATGACTAGAGTATAGACAGTAGAATAATGACATTCATCACATCTACATCCATCTAGACTCTTAAAACATAGGTTCAGGTAGGTATTCAAACATTTTGAATACATCATCTCTTACAGAGCTACCATTCTGCCTGATGAAGAGAACCATGTCACTCATGATTAAATGTTAAGAGCACATATATATGCCAAAAACATCTTCTTAGATTTTATAAGGATTAATTGACAACTACGATCATCATCGACATGTCACTTTAAAGTACATCAATGAGAGATCAAGACTATAGAGACATACAAACCCTAGGGTTGTAGCCCTATTGTCTATTTAATTGCCATTCCTCATTATTATGAGGAAACTTGCATATTGCAACCACATACATTATGTGTCCAACTGCAAGTACAATATCTGGATCATGAATCCAATCCATGATATTTTACTGGTTATTATTGAGTATAGTATTGAGTGGGTTTAATGAAGGATTATCTGAAATAAGAAATTTGCATAAGTCTATATATTTATATATTTATGTATACATATTTTACTTTGATTTAGGAATTTTTATATCAAAGTTATCTTGCCTTGTCAACACTGAAAGTTCATTCCCTTAATCGCTTTCAATGTAAGAGATATACTTACCATTTTATCTTAGAAAGATTTGGGATCTCCTTCCTTATCTTTGTCACATCTCAATAATATGAGAATATGTAACTCCGATAGAAAGAAGTTGGAACACATTCCACCTTGTAAGTCTAACTTGCAATTCCTAATTCGATCTTTAACACCCGAGCCAACAGCCCCTAAGGCGATGTTAGCCCGTCATTAATTGAACCAACCGTCAACAGGAATAGAAATCGCTATACGCAATATCGCCCCAATAATATGAGGATCCCATATTGGGGTCACTACGTATACGACCTTACTCTTTTGAGAAGCAAAGAGCCCGATCCAGATGTGCTTGCATACAGGAGCTATCACTTCGGACATGCATCTCCTACATACAATTCCTGGCGTCGGAACCCTCCGCCTTGACGGGAGATCATGGATGTCACTTATGTGATCCTCGATATCATATTCAAAATTAATCATTATGAATCATATTCATTATGATTAATTCTTCCAAGGGAAATAACATCTCTTTTCATACTAGAGTGTTTTAACTTTAAGGATTCCAATTAATCTAATCATATTAAATTAATGATCCAATTAATATCCAACAAATAATCTTTATTGTTACTTGAATTAAGGTATTATCTCAAATACGTATTATTTCGAATTTTAATAATTAGAAGTACATCATGATTTCTTAAGCATTATACCAACCCTACACACTGTCATGGCCACTACCGACGGGAGTGGGATAGACCGCATACGGTGCAATCTACTACCCCAACGCTCCCCGACTAGACACCATATCCACCTCGGGAAAGGATAATGCAAAATAGATCACTTTGTACTTGAGATGATCATCAGTTCTTCAACTGAAATTATACCATATAATAATAATCAAAACAATTTTGATTTACATTATAATGAGATTTTCTAAACAAATCCCAATCCTATTCAAGCAACATGTTTGTTGGAATGTAGATCATGTAGATCATGTAACCAATTTTGTGATATAGATCACATCTGATCAAATATTGGTTAAGGCAATGTCATTTAAGGAAATAATTATCATCTAATATTTCAAGAAATATTTATGTACAATTATTCCAGGAAATTAAACAATTTAATTCCGCTAATTGATTAAATGACAATCACTAGATTCTTGATTAGGAAAGTATTTCCAGCAGTGACCCTCACTTACTAAAAATACCATATCTCAATCAATTTAAATCCAAATTAAGCAAAGTAAGTTCTTAAAGTTTTCTAATTTGATTTACAACAAAACCTAAGTGATTTGCATGCATTTTAAGGCATTTCAAATCCGCAATTAACATCTTAATTACGTCATGATCCGCAGTCCCTGAAACAGTGGATATATGTTCACTAAAATGATTATAACTTGAGCATACAGAATCCAAACTACGTAAACTCAGATCATACGGTTTTCTTATTTAATGGGAAAAAATAGACAATTATTATATTCGTGTTCAAACAATTTAAAAAGTGCCGAAAATAATGACAAAACAGAGATGCGAAAATGAAATGCGATAAAACTTTCGCAAACCCTAATGAACCCAAGTTGTCCTCGGTTTGTGGATCACATCCAAAACCTTCGACCTAAAGCTATGATACCACTTTAAGGATATGATGAGATCTTCATGCGCATCACGGAAGCGTGGGCATCGTATCAAATACGATGAAGAAAGACTAGTCAAACTAATTGTTCTATGCAGCGGAAATTAAAATTTTTCATATGACGAAACCACATGATCCAAGAACACTTCTCGGATCGTTTTGTCTAAACCACAAACAAGTAATAGGATTACCTCTTGAAGCGTGATTGCGATCGAGTCTCTAAACGAAGAGACCTCCTGTCTCAAGTGCGATCCAACGGAGGAGACGCTTGCGAGCGTGTTGATGAAACACGTACTTCTCGCAATTCATGTTGATGATCCAAGCGACGGATCTCTTGATCTCGACACACGAGATCCGACATCTTTTTCACGAGCGAGGCACACTGAAGGAGACGGAGATCCACAAGCATATGATCAAGCGGCATAATGACGACGCTGCGGCGATGAAGAACCTCTCTAGGGCATCCTTGGTGGACGGCACAAGAGAGAGAGGAAGAGAGGGCGTGTAGAGAGGAAGACAGAGAGAGCCTTATGTTCTCTTGTGTTCACCTGGAGGAGCAAGAGTGCCTCTCCTTTTATAATATTTTGGAATCCATGGATCTCAATCCATGGGATAACACAAATCCAATGGCTCTCATTGATTGTGGTTCCATGGGATAACACAAATCCAATGGCTCTCATTGATTGTGGTTCTTTTAATGGCTAAGATTTGTGTTGGTAAAAACCAACAACAATTAATTTAATTGAGATTAAATATATATTAATAAATCAATATAAATGAAATCCAAAATTAAATCAACAACATATGGAGATAATGGAAAGGAGAGTGCCTCCTTCCATGTATATGGAATGATCAAGCAGCATAACGACGATGCTGCAGCAATGAAGAACCTCTCTAGGGCATCCATGGTGGACGACACAAGAGAGAGACGAAGAGAGGGCGTGTAGAGAGAGAGAGAGAGAGAGAGAGAGAGAGAGACTTATGTTCTCTTGTGTTCACCTGGAGGAGCAAGAGTGCTTCTCCCTTTATAATATTTTGGGATCCATGGATCTCAATCCATGGGATAACACAAATCCAATGGCTCTCATTAATTGTGTTTCTTTTAATGGCTAAGATTTGTATTGGTAAAAACCAACAACCATTAATTTAATTAAGATTAAATATATATTAGTAAATCAATATAAATCAAATCTAAAATTAAATCAACAACATATGGAGATAATGGAAAGGAGAGTGCCTCCTTCCATGTATATGTAATGGACGACCACCCTTTCCTAATAGGAATTGGTGGTCGTCCCTTCCATCCAATATGGAAGGAGGCTCTCAAATATAATCATCTTAGATTACATAATTCCATGTATCTCCAATTTTACAATAACAATTGTTGTAAATTATTCTACAAAAATAATTCATAATTATTTTGTGAATATTGCAATCTTGCCATTGGAAATTTGTGAATCACATTCACAACCCAAAATAAAATGTAAATTACATTTTGAATTTAATGTTTAATGTGAATCCAATTCACATTAACATTTAACTAACAAATGTAAAATACAAATAGCTCTCTCTTATATATTATAAAACACATTTATAATATGTATGATTAATATGGATATTTCTATCCACATTATTCATATCCATGATAATTAAATCACATTTAATCATCTTGGATCTCTTATTCTCATGTGCCCCAATAATATGAATCACATTCACATTATTCACATCTTTGATAATTAAATCACATTTAATTATCTAAGATAAATCTCTTCATAATATGAATCAAATTCATATTATTCATGATAATTAAATTACATTTAATTATCCATTTTCTCAATGCTTGGATGCATAATATAAACAATGAAATTATCTTGAACCCTTTCAAGGATAATGCGCTTTCTCCGCAAATACTTGGAGATAAGGACAGAGCGATTGTATTGTTCCACGTATAGTGACTTGGATATTGAGATCATATCTCAAATCCAGATCACAGGCCTCCCATAGATGCTTGATTAAATCAGGACCACAAATCTAATCTTCTCATTGCATCTGAATCACATTCAGATCAATGTCCAATATTTAGACCAAGATCAGATTACTTCTCTACTAAGAGGAGTCACTAAAATCCAGACCCATTTCATCACTCCCTAAGAATGGAATCGTCATGATTATACAATCGTTTATGATCACATCACCCTCAGGTATTCCCAATACATGTACATCCTGCATACTGGAAGACTCAGAATAAAACCCGAAGTATTAGATCAACTTTACACTATCTACTTCAAGGTATGTAAAATTAGAAAAATTGTATATATTATATATAGATTATAATACTTGTATACTTACTATTTTTAGTATTATTGCGTACAAATATATAATATATATTCAAAACTCTTAAAAAATAAAAAGGACTCTTCCTATATCTATTTTATTATATATATATATATCCTTATATATTATTTATAATATCCATATTATTATTACTATATATAGATTTATATTAGTTTAAAAAGTAAAAAAAGAAACAAAATATTAGTAAAATTAAAAGGGAAATAAAATTTAATAATTTAAAAAATATAAAAATCCAAAATAAGTAAAAATCCATAAAACTAAATATAAGTAAAAACTCACAAAAATCAGAAGATAGCTTAAAAGGTACAAAAAATATTATTATTATTATTATTAGTTTTTATTAATTGATAATAACTATACATATCCAATTTGCACTTAGTTGTTCGACCCCTACTACTTTGTCACTACACATCTTATGTAGGATATAATAAATTTCACCCCACATTTATTTATTATTTTGTCATATACCGTGGGTTAATTGTTGATTGGTAAATTATCGAGAGCCCAGAGGTTAGATCAGACTTGTCAAACATCGTAGAATCCTCCAAGACCAGACATTAGACACACCTCTTCTTATCACTCTATTAAATGTTGTTGTTGCCGGTGAGAAATGTAGGATAGTGTATACCTACTTGTACATAGTGGCAATTTTATTTCATGTTTTTGTTTCTTTAAATAATAGATTATGTCATGTTTTTGTTTCTTTAAATAATATATTATATGTTCTGACAAATCTCTTGTTTGACTTTGTGTGAGGGACCACAAAATGACGACAACTTTCTTAGGAGAGCTAGTGCACCCGAGTCATGTGGAGATCATCTCCCTCTTCACGAGCCGATTGGAGAGAGCATCATAGACAACTTGAGAGAGAGAAGAACAATATAGAATTAGTGTAGCTTTAATTTTATTTTCATAAGAGAGAGACTTTTATTTTTCATTATTAAATTGTAATAATAAAAGTACAAGGACATTTAGACATTTAGACTTAGCAAGCCTATTTTATAGGTATCTGCTCACCTGGGGGCTTGTCTCAGCTTCTATCATGTTTTTATTGCATTCCACCCTTTTATCCTCCCTGTTTTCCCACTTATTTTCTTTGTTTTCTGCGATTTATGTTTTCCGCCTCCTTTTTATTTGTTTTTTTTTTTGAATGATATTTTAGTTAGGATTTTTTAACTTGGTAATTTTGGTACAAATCCGTAATATATGCATGAAACTATAGTATCTGATATGTTTGGATCTAGATCAAATTAAAATTTTCTTCACGCTAATAGCATTTTTTGCTTAGGGCGATTTCATCAGCTTACATTTCATATAGGGTAATTTAGATTTCTATCTTGCATGCCACATGGAGAGAGCTGGTAAGTGCTTTAAGTCATTTAATTGAGCATGCATCATTAGACATAATAATGAGTTCTCCATCATAGTGTTACTTGCACGACTTTTCCGTCTTCTCTCCTGATTTTGTATCACTTAGGTTAAAAAGAAAAATGAAAAATCGTTTCGCGAATCATTTTAAAAATAATCATAAATGTGAAAAATCAAAAAATTAAATTAAGGAGATTGCTTAATAAACTCTGACCAAAAATAAAATTCGTAAAGAATATTCATTGTATTGGGCCATAAAGCCCACATTATTTTCAGGTACTTTCCAAGCAAAGTGGGGCACGACCCTAGGAAAGTCAAAATCTCAGCATGGGTACTGCCTTGTTGTTGACTAGATTCATGAAGTATTAGTGCTTATGTCGTACGTAGGCGAGTAGGGCTTCGTCTGCTTGCAGACTTAGTCTAAAGTATTGAACTTAGATCATCCCCTCATGGGGTTCTCTGTCTCATCATTCTACATGCACCCTGCAAGGGGGAAGTATTGGTTTCACCTATTAGCTCCCTCCTCTATTCTTTGATTAAGTAGTGGATCCGAACCCAATAACAAAGATTCTCTTAAAAAGTACATGCTACACGTTACAAAGGAAGTGAGAAGTACGAGATACTCTTCTTGAAGTACTCACTCTCCTATAGGGCTAGCCTCTAAGGACTTGTTATAATATTTCCTAATAACAAAATAAAATTTAAAAGATAAAATAACCAAACTCTTATGGCTTCATTGGTGTGAGTTGGTGAACCCATTTGCATTGTGTTTGTTTGAATTAGATTTAGGTCAAAGATCAATCCCACACACTTGCACCCTTTTTCATTTCAACTATTTTTCATGTCTCATACTTTGCTTACTTTGAGCCTTCTTCTACTCTTCTCTTCATTTCATCTCATTGTTTATCAGCATACTCCATTTTTCATCTACTCCGTTTCTCTTTCGAGATATCGACTCATGGATGGTTTAATTGAGACCCGGTCGACACCTACATCGATTCCATGAGTTCAACATCTTCAGTAATTCAAGGAGATGCTCAAGAAACCGGTTGGGACTTTGCAAACTGATCTACAAACTCCTCATCTTCTTTTCTAATAAATCGGGTGATGAATATTCACTTCACCATCTTCTTTCATTTTGGCCTTAAATCCATAGGTAAATGCACGAATATATCATTAATTTGTCAAAATAAGCACTCAATAGTTTGTATAAAATATTGTAGAAAATATTGTGTTAATTTAAAAATAAAAGAATAAAGGAAAGAAAAGAAAAGGAGGGAAGTGTCAAGGGAATTTAGTGGTCCTAGACCCCGAGACCTAGTCATCATAATGACTTGGTTGATAAAGAATAAAGTAGGGAGAGATAGGGTAAAGAAACTGTACAAAAATACACTCAAACCCACTAATTTATCCTGCATAGAAATTGTATTTTGGGAATTATTTTATTTTATTATTTTTACACCCTCAAATAACAAAACCCTCAACATGAATATTGTACAAAAAAATAAAAAGAAAAATATAAATTTGATTTCACTGAAAACATAATGTTGTAGGGACACATAAAATAAAAAGCCGCAAAGAAAACTTTGCAGGTACGTGTTTTCTCCATATTATATCAAAATTGATCAGACTCACTTTATTGTTCATAAAATTAAATAATCTATTTAATGAATCAGGTTCATTTAATTTGTAGTTAAGATGCAAAAGTTAGGTTTTGCATCCTCATTGTACAGTGTACATGTATATTATATTCAATATATTCATTATTTATAATTTTTATTTTATTTTTATAATTTTTTAAATGTTATTTAAAACACATGTCCATAATTAAAATAAAATAAAACCATTAAAATAAAATAAAAATAAATAGTATATTTCAACATAGATGAAATATACCCGTGTATACCAATAAAGAAAATGTATATAATTAATTAAGTACACAAATAAAATTGGAAAATACATGAAAAATTCCTAAATATGTAACTAAATAAATTTAAAATATATAAAATACATGTGTGTAATAATAAATAACACAAATAAAAAATAAAATACCAAAATACATGTATATTTACCTATAATTATACATGTAAATATTAACTTACAAAAAATGACCGTGTAAAAATAAATAAAAATATGCATAAAATACTACATAAAATCATAAACATTTTTTTATTTTAATCTCAAACTAATAATTCATTTATTATTTATTAAAAATTTTAATTGTATTTTCAGGTTGGATTTATCTCGTTACGAGATCACAACGACAGTTTGAAGGATATGGTAGATCCTTAAGCGCATCACGGAAGCGTGAGGATCGCATCGTATGCGATCGGGAGCGACTAGTCATACTAGTAGCTCGAGGTAGAAGAAATTTAAAAAAAAATCATGAGATGAAACCACATGATCAAAGAACACTTCTCGGATCGTTTCATCTAAACCACAAACAACTATTAGGGTTACCTCTTGAAGCGAGGTTGCGATCGAGTCTCTAAACAAAGAGACCTCCGTCTCAAGTCCGATCCATCGGAGGAGATGCTTGCGAGCGCGTTGATGAAACACATGCTTCTCGCAATCCATGTTGATGATCCAAGCAACGAATCTCATGATCTCGACACACGAGATCCGATGTCTTCTTCATGAGCGAGGCGTACCGAAGGAGACGGAGATCCACGAGCAAACAATCCGACAGCATAACAACGATTTTGCGACGAGAGCGACTCTCTCTAGGGCTCCATGGTGGATGGACACAATGAGAGGAGAGAGGACATGTAGAGAATGAGAGAGAAAGAGAGATGTTGTAAACTTGTGTTGTGTGTAAAGGAGAGAAAAGGGGGTGTCTCTCCTTTTATAATATTTTGGGATTCATAGATCTAAATCCATGGACAACACAAATCCAATGGCTCACAATGATTTGTGTTTTTTAGTGGCCAAAATTTTGTTGTAAAAGCACAACAACAATTAACTTAATTAGATCAAATATATATTGATAAATCAATATAAATCAATCCTAAAATTAAATCAATCAAAGATGGAGATTATGGAATGAAAATTGCATCCTTCCATAATATGGGAGTTGGTGGCAATCTCATGTAATCTCATGATATTACATTATTCCATGAAAATCTCCAAGATTTCCAGCAACACTTGTTGTAAATTATTATACAAAAATAAGTCATAATTATTTTGTGAATATTGCAATCTTTCCATACGAAATTTTTGAATCACATTCACAATCCAAAATAAAATGTGAATTACATTTTCAATTAATTGTCCAATGTGAATCCAATTCACATCAACATGTAATTAACAAATGTAAATTCCAAATAACTCTCTCTTATATATTATAAAATACATTTATAATATATATGATTAATATGGATAGTGTTATCCACATTATTCATATCCATGATAATTAAACCACATTTAATCATCTTGGATCTCTATTCTCTTGTGCCCAAATAATATGAATCGTACACATTATTCACGTGTTTTGATAATTAAATCACATTTAATTATCTAAGATAATTCTCCTTATAATATGAATCAAATTCATATCATTCATGATAATTAAATCATACGTAATTATCCATTTTCTCAATGCTCGGTTATATAATATCAACAATGAAATTATCCTGAATTGTTTCCAGGATAATGCGCTTTCTCCGCGGATACTTGGAGATAAGGACATGGTGATTGTATTGTTCCACGTATAGTGACTTGGATATTGAGATCACATCTCAAATCCATATCTTGTGGACCTCTCATAGATGATTGATTAAATCAAAACCGTAAATATAATCTTATCATTGCATCTGAATCACATTCAGATCAATGTCCAATATTAAGACCAAGATCAGATTACTTCTCTACTAAGAGGAGTCACTAAAATCCAGACCCATTTCATCACTCCTTACGAAGGAAGTGTCATGGTTATACAATCGTTTATGATCACATCATCCTCAGGTTTTCCCAATACATGTACATCCTGCATACTGGAAGACCCAGAATAAACCCGAAGTATTAGATCAATTTTACACAGTCTAGTTCAGGATGTTATCAGTAAGTTTGTCATTTTATCATTGGGAGTCGGTATTGATTATATACTTTCCAAAATCATATATAATACCTAGGTGTTGATTACATACTTTCCAAAAGTATATATCAAACCTACAAATTCAGTTAATCTTCCAAAGCGAGACGACCGTGCATGGAACTTGATTCTTCCCAATATCTTATGAGTGAGCTCATGTCTTCCGCTTCAATAATGAACCTGTATGATCCCTTTGAGAGATCGTATTACTCATATATCCTTACGTGCACACCATCGTGTCGGTGTATAGACCTTGGTTAGGTCATCAATCTATTGTTCTGCCAAATGAACATACTCAGATATATAGTAAAACATATGTCTATGGTCAGAGGATCAGTGCCTATATCGTGACAGCATAAGACATAGGATTTTGGTTATCTCGATCTCGTTAAGTCAACACATTGACGTAACTTATCTAACACCTCAGAATCTCGATTCCTATGCAGAGGACATGCATCAAGAGGTCGGTTAGATATCAGCCTATAGAGAAAAGATTGCCAATTTCTTCTCATGCTGGAGATCATCTCTTAATAATCATTTGACGGTTCTTGATGAGTCCTCAATCTAACTCATTAGATATTCATCCAAGCACCATCCTCTATGATTCAATTATTGAATCAACAACTGTATGATCATTAATATGGCCATGGTACGTAACCTTAATTGTACTAAGGGACCTATTATGCAAATTAATTATTCTTCATTTCATATCAGGGAATGATATTTGCAATAACATTCATTCCATAATGGCTCGTTGTGGCCTTGCATGTCCAACAATCTTCCATTATCCCAAAGAGTCATTAATGGGCTAATATTTAAACCCACACTCATGTGACAATCATAGGCTATTTAGAAAAATAGTTAGGTAAGATGATCAGTCACTCTGTTCTCAAGATACTACGCCAAGTCCTTTTACGGCGCTTGCATATTTCCTAGTAATAGTGCTTGCTTCCAATGCGAATGTTGCATCTTATGCTACCAATACTCAATCTTATCAGTTATAGTGTCCTTGACACTATAGTTTAATAATTATTATAACCAGTATTTCCATTATCCTTATAAGAATACCCTTATTCCCGGAGATCTCTATCTCCTAAGGTATCTACAGTTAAGACTTTTTAGATCACTATCTATAGATCCTTAAGTTCTGGAGGATAAGACTTAGAGATCACTATCTCTAAAACCTTGTCATCTTAGGATAAGATATTGTTATTACTGCAACTAAGTGTTTTATCTCCATATTAGGATTAGTAACAATTTACTACTCCCACTTCATGGTAGACGTTTGGCATTCGTACACATCTATCATACACTCGACTTCTTGTAACTAATGCACAAGGGCAAGTAGTTCTAGCATTCACTTCCTCAACTCTTTGAGATGCTATCCCTTTTGATAGGTCAGTATCATATCTTAAGGGCAGGAAGTTCCTTGGGGATTTCCAAGAATGGAATATGTCCAAGGTGTACTACAAATGTGACGGTCCAAATACCCTCTTCTCTTTACTTCTGAACACATTCAGAACTAAGATCCAAGAGGTATCCTTGAGATCATATCTCAAGTTATGAAATAATCAGATTATAAAAGACTTATTATTATCCTTATATCATTCCAAATGATTAGGATATCATCTACATTTAGCATGATAAACACAATGGCACTCCCACTAAGTTTCACATGGTTCACCAAGATTTTATCTGAAATCATAACCTTTATAATTTCATTAAATATTATTTTCCAACTACAAGAAGTTTATTACAGTCCACAGATAGATTTCTTTATCTTGCACATCTTGTTTTTCTTAACCATGAAGCCCTGGGGCTACTTCATGTGAATAATCTCAGAGAGGTATTCATAGAGGAATGCAATATTGACTTTCATCTTGTATATGTCAAAATCAAGTTGTGTAGCTATAGTTAGGAATAGTCCGATGTGTTTAAGCATGATCATTGAAGAGCAAGTCTCATCGCAAGTGATGTCTTCTCTTTGGTGTGTAGCTCATGGCTATAAGATGTGCTATGAAGGTCTCTAGCTTTTCATCAGATTCCCTCTTTCTCTTGAAGATCCATTTATACCTTTCTGGGTCTTACCCATATAGGTAGATCCTTGGGGCCCATATACAACACTTGTATAAGAAGTCTACTTTAGACTTTCATTGCTAAAATCCATCTTTCCATGTCATGATCCTCAGGAGCTTCATCACATGAAGTATGATCATTGTCAGACTCAATTGACACATGGAATACATCCTCAAACTCATTTGAATAGGTATTAGTGTTTCATCTTTAATTGTCCTCCTTTTAGTTTCCGATTTCTGGAGCCTTATTATCATTTCAAGATTAAATGAGTTCCTTTAATTCATTTTCATCTTGATTCTCAAGAGAGCCATCCTCTATGAATCACATTCTCATAGATGAGATCTTTTAAGAATCTCAAGGTCATAAAGTAGGTATCCAAGACCATCCTTTATTCCTAATGAAGTAGCACTCTCTAGTACTAGACTCCAGCTTACTAGCATGGAACCTTGTTAAGGATATATATTTGCAGTCTCTACTACATATATACCTTGAAACTAAGAGATAGTTATGCTAATATTCATCATTGATCAAATCATGTCACACATAATCGATTGTATCTCTCTACAACTATATTGATTATAGATGTATCAGGAGGATTGAGATAAGAATGATATTCCTTTCTCCATAAGGTATTCTATGAATTCATCTAATAGGTATAAGATACCTAGGTTTGATCAAATTCATTTTATCTTCCTTCAAACTTTGGTTCTAAATCAAAATTATGAAATCTTTGAACAATTCAAAGGTTTCTAAGGTGAAGGGAAGAAATCTCATATCACAAATAATCATTGAATGATATCACATATCATTAATGTTTATCATAATATAGATGATCCACATACATCAATATGTATGAGATCTTGTATACCTCAACATCTAACACCATTCCCAGAGAAGGGTGCATTGGACATTTTTACTTTGAATAAAATATTCATAAGTACGTAAATTTTGAAATTTTAGACATTCTAAAGTTTCACCTCTTACTAGTCTATTGATCAAATCAATAGATAAATGTCCAAGGCTTGATGCTTGATCATTGTCAAATGATCTTGATCCTCATATTGACCTTATACGGTTTAACTTTCAGTATTAGAAATCTTAATGAACCATTCATTAAATTTCTAATTTAGTAGATTCCACTAGATGTTAGATTACTATCTGAAATATGTCCATCATAACTCTCTATGAGAGGTTTATTCCATAATTCATGTTTATTTCCAACATTTAGAAATAAACTATGAGTGTATTCTAATATCCATGTCATAGAGACATTCTCTAAGACTAAGGGCTCCTACTGAAATTATGACATTTATTTGTCCAATAGAGATTGTTGCAACCATTGAATCAATATCCATGGATGACTATTAAACCTTAAGATCAAATTTTCAATCATCTAAAACATATGCAACCAATTGCAAGTGTTATTAGAAGATTGAGATATGATTATCAGACTTTGATCTTATCAAATAAGCAAGTCTATTTTAATGATCAAATGTAGATATAGATTATTATGGTGCATTATCTCAGTCCTTCTATAAGGATTCTAGATAGACTAGATAGTCACACTATCAATTCATCGGCTTATTGCAGCATTGGCATTCATCCAACTCTTTGGATGTCATATGGAAGTCCTAGAAGTACAGTCAACACTTTGACTATCATTCTCATCTTGGGACTGACCCATGCTTCCATTGCGCTCCCTTTATCTATAAACAACCATTGCTTAAGACAAATGGTCTCTTATGTTGAATTTAAAAGATTTCAATATAAGAGTATTTCAACATTTATACATGCTTCATTTAATTCATACAATGTGAATATTATGAAGCTTCATGAATGATTAGAGTATAGATAGCGAAATGATGACAGTCATCGTATCTACATCCATCTAAACTCTTAAAACATTGGTTCAGGTAGGTATTCAAACATTTTGAATATATCATCTCTTATAAAGCTACTATTCTGCATTATGCAGTGAACCATGTCATTCATAATTAAATGTTGAGAGCAAATATGCATGCTAAAACATCTTCTTAGATTTTTTATAAGGATTATTTGACAATTACGATCATCATCGACATGTCACTTCCAAAGTACGTTCGATGAGATCAAGACTATAGAGACATTCAAACCCTAGGGTTGTAGTCCTATTACCTATTTAATTGTCATTCCTCATTCTTATGAGGAAACTTGTACATTGCAACCACATACATTATGTTTCCAACTACAAGTACAATATCTTGATCATGGATCCAATCCATGATATTATATTGATTATTATTGAGTATAATATTGAGTGGAATTAATGAAGGATTATCTGAAATAAGAAATTTGCATTTACTTTGATTTGGGAATTTTTATATCAAAGTTGTTTTGCCTTGTCAACACTGAAAGCTCATTCTCTTAATCACTTTCAATGTAAGAGATATACTTACCATTATATCTCAAGCAAGATCTGGGATCTCCTTCATTATCTTTGTCACATCCTAATAATATGAGAACCTGTAACTCAGATAAAAAGAAGCGGTAACACATTCCGCCTTGCAAGTCCAACTTGTACTCCCAATTAGGTCTTTAACACCCGGGCCCACCACCCCTGAGGTGATGTTGACCCGTCATTAATTGAACCAACTGTCAACAAGAATAGCACCCGCTATGCACAATCCAATATCTCCCTAATAATATAAGGACTCAATATTGGGGTCGCTACGCATAGGTCCTTACACTTTTGAGAAGCAAATAGCCTGATCCAGATGCGCTTGCATACAGGAGCTGTCACTTGAGACAAGCATCTCCTACATACAATCACTGGCGACGGAACTCTTTGCCTTAATGGGAGACCATGGATGTCACTTATGTGATCCTCCATATCACGTTCAAATTTTAATTAATCATTATGAATCATATTCATTACGATTAATTCTTCCAAGAGAAATACAACTCTATTCATAATCGAGTGTTTTAATTTTAATTGTATTCCAATAATCTAATCATATTAAATTAGTGATCCATTTAATATCCAACAAACATGATTATTACTTGAATGGATGGTATGATCTCAAAGTACGTATTTTTTCAAATTTTAATAATTAGAAAATTACACCGCTCCCTCTCCCGACTAGACACCATATCCACCTCAAAAAAGGATAATGCCAAATTGATCATTGTGTTCTTTAGATGATAATCGATTTTCCAACCGAAGTTATACCATATTATAATAATCAAAATAATTTTTATTAACTTTATAAGGAGATTTGCTAAACAAATCCCCAGTCCTATTCAAGCAACTTTGTTTGTTGGAATGTAGATTATGTATCCAATTTGTGATCTAGATCATATCTAATCAATTAATAGTTAAGGCAATGTCATTTAATAAAATAATTATCATCAAATATTTCAAAAATATTTATCCATAATTATTTCAGGAAATTAAACTAGTTAATTTCACCACTTGATTAAATGACAATCACAAGGCTCTTGATTAGGAAAGTAATTTTCAGCAGTGACCCTCACTTATTAAAATTAGCATATTTCAATCAATTTAAATCTAAATTAAGTTAACTAAATTTCTAATGTTTGATAATTTGATTTACAACAAAACCTCAGTGATATGCACAAATTTCTAGACTTTTAAAATCAGTAATTAACTCCTTAATTACGTCATGATTCACAGTCCCCGAAACAATGGATACATGTTCACTAAACTGATCATAACTTGAGCAAACAAATTCAAAATCACGCAAATTCAGATCCAACGATTTCCTTATTTAATGGGGAACACAATCCAAGATTATTTTTGTGTTTAAACAATTTAAACAGGGCTTAAAAATTCACAAAAAAATAGGGCTTCGAAAATGAAATGAAATAAAACTTTCGTAAACCCTAATGAACCCAAGTCTTCCTAGGTTTATAGATCGCATCCAAAACTTCTAATATGACTTTGATGCCACTTAAAGGATATGATAAGATCCTTAAGTGCATCACAGAAGCATGATGATCACATCGTATGCGATCGGGAGCGATTAATCGCACTAGTTGCTCGAGGCTACGAAAATTAACAAATTTCTCATGCAATGAGACCACATGATCCAAGAATACTTCTCTGATCATTTAATCTAAACCACAAATAAGTATTATGGTTACCTCTTTAAGCATGGTTGCGATCGAGTCTCTAAACGAAGAGACTTCGTGTCTCAAGTCTGATCCGTTGGAGGAGACGCTTGCAAGCGTTAATGAAACGCGCGCTTCTCGCAATCCATGTTGATGATCCAAGCAACGAATCTCCTGATCTCGACACACGAGATCCGATGTCGTCTTCACAAACAAGTTGCACCGAAGCAGACGGAGATCCACGAGCAAACAATCCGGTAGCATAATAGCGACGATGCGGCGAGAGCGACTCTCTGTACGGCTCCATGGTGGAAGGACACAATGAGATAAGGAGAGAGGTCATGCAGAGAATGAGAAAGATAGAGAGAGATGTTGTAAACTTGTGTTGTGTGTAAAGGAAAGCAAAGGGGGTGCCTCTCCTTTTATAATATTTTGGATCCATGGATCTCAATCCATGGACAACACAAATCTAATGGCTCACATTGATTTGTGTTTCTTTTGATGGCCAAGATTTTATTGTAAAAACACAACAACAATTAATTTAATTAGATTAAATATATATATTGATAAATCAATCCTAAAATTAAATCAATCAAACGTGGAGATTATGGAATGAAGATTGCCTCCTTCCATAATATGGGAGTTGGTGGCAATCTCATGTAATCTCGTGAGATTACATTATTACATAGAAATCTCCAAGATTTCCAACAACACTTGTTGCAAATTATTATACAAAAATAATTCATAATTATTTTACAAATATTGCAATCTTTCCATTGAAAAATTGTGAATCACATTCACAATCCAAATAAAATGTGAATTATATTTTCAATTAATTGTCCATTGTAAATCCAATTCACATCAACATTTAATTAATAAATGTAAATTGCAAATAGCTCTCTCTTATATATTATAAAACACATTTATAATATATATGATTAATATGGATAGCGCTATCCATATTACTCATATCCATTATAATTAAGTCACATTTAATCATCTTGGATCTCTATTCTTTTGTGTCTAAATAATATGAATCTTATTCACATTATTCACATCTTTGATAATTAAATCACATTTAATTATCTAAGATATTTCTCCTTATAATATCAATCAAATTGATATCATTCATAGTAATTAAATCATATTTAATTATCTATTTTCTCAATGCTCGGATATATAATATCAACAATGAAATTATCTTGAAATCTTTCAAGGATAATGCGCTTTTTCCGTTTATACTTGGAGATAAGGACATGGTGATTGTATTGTTCCATGTATAGTGACTTGGATATTGAGATCACATCTCAAATCCAGATCTTGCAGACATCTCATAGCTGCTTGATTAAATCAAGACCGTAAATATAATCTTCTCATTTCATCTGAATCACACTCTGATCAATGTCTAATATTTGGACCAAGATCAGATTACTTCTCTACTGAGAGGGGTCACTAAAATCCAGACCTCTTTCATTACTCCCTAGGAATGGAAGCGTCATGGTTATACAGTCGTTTATGATCACATCACCCTCAAGTATTCCTAGTACCTGTACATCCTGCATACTAGAAGACCTAGAGTAAATCCGAAGTATTAAATCAATTTTAAATTGTCTACTTCAGCTTTTTATCAGTAAGTTTCTCATTTGATAATCAGGAGTCGGTATCGATCATATACTTTACAAAAGCATATATCATACCTAAGTCTTGATCATATACTTTCCAAAAGTATATAAAACTTACAAATTCAGTCAAGCTTCCAAAGCGAAACGTGCATAGAATTTGATTCTTCCCAATATCTTATGAGTGAGGTCATGTATTCCGATTCAGTATTGAACATGTACGATCCCTTCGTATTACTCATATTCCATTACATGCACACCTGCGCACCGGTGTATAGACCTTGGTTAGGTCATCAACCTATTGGTCTGCCAAATGTATATACTCAGACATATAGTAACACATATGTCTTTAGTCAGAGGATGAGCTCCTATATCGTGACAGCATAAGACATAGGATTTTGGTTATCTCGATCTCGTTAAGTCAACACTTTGACCTAACTTATCTAACACCTCCGAATCTCTATTCCTATGCAGAGGACCTGCATCAAGAGGTCGGTCAGATATCAACATAATTGAGAAAGGATTGCCATCTCCTACTCAGGCTAGCAAATTAAGATATTCATCCAAGCACCAGTCTCTATGATTCAATTATTGAATTAACAACTATATGACATTAAGATGGCCATGGTACAAAATCCTAATTATACTAAGAGACCTATTATGTAAATTAATTATTCTTCATTTCATATCAGGGAATGATATTCGCAATTACATTTATCGTATAATGGCTTGCTGTGGGCTCGCATGTCCAACACGGTTGACCTCCGATCAACTATCTTGCCACATTGAGTTGCCTTGTCAAATCACAGGCATGTAATTTTCTCCCATTTTTCACGCTCCGTCCATGTTGTCCTTCTCCTTGAACTCTCCACCTCCCTACAGCCATCAGACCCGCGCCTTCACCAACCATCCCCTACACACCAACCTCCTCGCCATCACACACAATCCAAGCCACCGCCGGAGTCCCACCAGTAGATTTTATCTTCTGGGTCTACGACTTTATTGAGGCCATTTCCTTTCGCATTTTAGATAAATCTCAGTTCCTCTTTTCATTTCCTACATTTAAGCTTTTAATCGTTATGATTAAGGTTAATCAAAGATCCCCAATTTGACCTAGAACTCAAGCTCCAGTCCAAATCCTCTATCTCTGATCATTGTTCCGCCTCCATGTTCATCCCACATCATTTCCCTTCATGTTCTCCAGTTTTTCCCCCATCTAGCCAACCCAGGTCCATCATGGATCTGGGAACCGAGCTCCAACCGTCACCCTTCACCGAGGCAACATTGCCATCTCACCTCCCTTTGCTCTCAGCTTCACAAATCGGTCGAGGAACAAGACCCTGAGCTGCTCGATGTTTTGGTGCAGGTCCAGGTCTCCATGAACCCTTCTGGAGACAAGAATCACACTTGGAAGAGTTCCAAGTGCTTGGAATAGGAATCGACCCCCAGATCCATCTCGAGGCCATCTACGCCTCATCGAAGAGAAGCAACAGCTGGAGAGGCCCACTAGGAATGTATACTCGTTGTCTAATCAAAGAATCACCACTGGAGCAAGGAAATATCCAAAGTCGATGCTCAAAGGAGCTAGAGTTCATCTGTGTTATTACAGACCCTTCCCCAGCCATCATATCAAGAACACGACCCAGCTATAATCTGGATTGTTCATTCTTATAGAAGTGGTACACGAGAAGGAGGGTCTGATCAGACATGTGGCAAGCACACGATGGCTAGATCTGGGCCGTATAAGTGGGTAAAATAGCATAAAACCCCTCTGCCTTTTTTATTTCATAAATAGTCTTGCAAATATTTTATTATGTGTGAAAGTTGGTGGAAAATTGCATTTAAGCCTCTGGATATTCTGTAATTTGCAAGTGAGTCCAATGCCAGTGTAGCATACATGATCCCCACCTGAGTTGGGTAAATTTCTTGTATACCCCTTCGACTTTGTATATTACAATTTAATATAAAACCCTCATTAAAAAATACAAAAAAACATATAATGTTTACTACTATATTTTATCACTACGGACCAATAATCACAAAAAAATATCAAAAGAAAATCAAAAAATCACAAACCATGCTAACACAAAAATGATAAAAATATTTTAAAAAATACATAAAATAGTTTTCTGGCCTATATTTTTAAATATACTTATTACTATATACTAAAATTAGTTTTGAGAAAGTTCGGATCCATTTTATATTTTTAATTCTCAAAACAGTTGGGCTTACTTAATTAATCCTTTATTTGTGATATTTTGGGATTTAAAGATGCATCAAATAGTAAAGTTACCGAAAAATTACGAAAAATATATAAGTATTTGAAACACACAAAAACATTTTATTTTGTAATTTTTGACTATCTGTAGTTATATTTATAAAACCCTATATTATATTCCTATATATAGATATATACATAGTTTATATTATTATTAATTATTATAAATACCTTAAATACACTTAAATCATTTAAAAAAGATTGTTCTTTCTCGTATTTTATTATTTTTAAATATTTATTATCTATATTATACATATATACCCTATATTTTACTTATTATTATATATAGAGGTATATATACACATTTATTATATATTAAAAAAAGAAATTATAAAATTATAAAAATAAAATAAAAACTTATAAAATTAAAAGAAAAAATACAAATAAAAATAATTAAATAATTAAAAGACCCCACAAAAATATCAAGTAAAGAGAATAGTATACATCTAAGTATATACATTATTATTTAGTAATAAATAATAATAATGCTATGCCAGGTTTGTTCCTTGAGTTCAATAACTCAGTGTACTTGTCTAATATACACATTTACATGTATGGTTTATAATAAATTTTGATCCACTCTCTGATTTGCATTTCTTGTTGATTATATTTATTGTGGATTAATTATTGATTTGTTCAATTTTTATGTACGATCACCTCGACGACTGTGCACTCGTATTGTAGTGCATATGATCGCTTCCGAAAGTTGGATAATCAAATGGCACCTCTAATTTGTAGGGTTTATATTTACTGTTATTACTGGAAGCACTTGCCTCTAAATATAGACGAAGTAGTTACCGATGTTTTAGTAGGTGTGCTACGCCGAATAGAGCACAACCATTTTTGGTGACTACACCTGTGAGTTTATAAGTATTTGTCTTCTCACCTAACTCTAGAAATAAAAAGATAAAAGGTCGACCTTTCATAGTCTTCACTGTGTTAAGTTGGTGAATTGAGGGTTTATTTGTATTTGTTTGTGTGCATACTCAATCTACTCTGCGCATTTGCACCTTTTTCTTGCATATCTTGACTTGATTATCATGATCTCTTAATCCCCATCTTTTGTTTCAGAGATGGCAAGAAGGAGCCACTTTTATTCGTACTTTGAGGATTCTTCTTCCTCTCTAGTCGATCCACCTCCATTTTATCATGAGGACTTTGTTCCTTTTCTTTTTGTGCATATCCACCTCATCCTCAGTCTCAGGCATCAGATTTTGATTTTTACGCACCACCACCATCACCATATACACCATCTCACACACTCGATACTGAGCAGTTGCAGTAACCTCTCATGGACACCACTCTGTGAGTACATGACCCAACTAGGTGGAGAAATGACTAAGAGGAGGTTGGACATGCGAACCCACGTTGAGCCATTATGCAATAAATGTTATTGCAAATATCATTCCCTGATCTGAAATGAAGAATATCTAATTTGCATAATAGGTCCCTTAGTATAATTAGGGTTATGTACCATGGCCATCTTAGTAATCATACAGTTGTTGATTCAATAATTGAATCATAGAGGTTGGTGCTTGGATGAATATCTAAAGGGTTAGATTGAGGACTAATCAAGCAATGTCAAATGATTGTTAAGAGATGATCTCCAGCCTGAGTAGGAGATGGCAATCCTTTCTCAATTAGGCTGATATCTGACCGACATCTTGATGCAGGTCCTCTGCATAGGAATAGAGATTCAGAGGTGTCAGATTAGTTAGGTCAAAGAGTTGACTTAATGAGATCGAGATAACCAAAGTCCTATAACGTAAGCTCTCACGATATAGGCATGCATCCTCTGACCGGAAACAGATGTGTTACTATATGTTTGAGTATGTACATTTGGCAGACCAATAGGTTGATGACCTAAACAAGGTCTAGTTACATAGAGTCAAAATTCAGAAAATGAATTGTTTATATGTTTTGTATATTTTATCAATTTTTATGATTTTTATAGAATTTTTATTCATTTTTGATGTTTTTAAGGTATTTAAATATGCAAAACACGGAATATAATATATAGGCCGAATTATTTTGTGTTTTAAAAATTGAAAAAATTTCGAAAACTTCCCTAAACTATATTTAAGATATACTATATAATATAAATAAAAATAATAAAAAGAAAACTATTTTGGGGGATTTTTAGATATTTTTATCGATATTAATGAGTTTTTTCGGGCTTTATGGTTTTTTATGTATTTATTTTTATATTTATTTTTAGTTTTGGTCTTAAGTTATAATATAAAGTAATGTATAATATATATTTTTAAAATTTTAATGATAGTCTTATATTTTCTGTTATTTATCTACAAATATGGGATAAATATCTCTTAAATGATTTTTAATAAATAGAAAAATACAGTAAAAGCATAAATAAAAATTATAGCGTAAATAAACAAGTCACAAGCAATTTACCATAATTTTCTAGTCAATAAAAATGCACAAGGGCTATTTAAGAAAAAATAAAAGACATGAAATAAAATACACATTTTGATAGAGGTATTTTTGCATATAAAATATAAGTAAGGAGGTTGCCTGAAAAATATCACTAAACTTTACACTTGATTTACAATATTTTAGACTAAACATAAATACTTAAACCTAGCAGGGTTAATATGCAAATACACAAAGCGCCTCATGTGGGAGACCACACGAGGTGACCTGGCAAGGACCTGCTTCTAATTTACAAAATGTATGGGGGGGTCCTTTGCAATATTACAAAAAATTAAAGAGTGCACATATATTACAGGACTTATATGTAAATACAAAAAATGAGGGGTGACTTAAATATTTACCACGACCACTTCATCAAACAACGCAAGGCACACCACGTAACTCTATCAAGCAGCAGATGGATGCTTCATTTCGCCAATATTAGATGGTCCATATTAGATCTGGGTCGTGTCTCTGATTCGAAAGTGAGGAGTCTATCTCGAAGAACTCAGAAGAATACTAATTGGGTGAGCTTCGATCGTGGATATCCCCTTCCTCTGAGATCCTCCTTCTCCTCTGACGAACCCATAAGGTTCTCGAGGTGTTCTCACACCAGCAAGGAGATTCAGATTGGTCCTAGCCCCATCGATAGGAGACAGGAGATCAGAGGTACCTAGAGCTCTGACTTAAGCTTTGATTCATCTCCAAGTGGTTCGTCAAGGCTAAATATATGCTCAAAAATAATCTCTAGCTTGAGGCAAAGGTCATCAGCCAATGGCTGAAGCTGAAAACATGTCCAAGGAGAGGGGTGATGAGCTCCGGCAATGGCGGTAGAAGGGAACTCGATTGACCTCGATTCTTGTAGAATCAGGGGTGGAAACAAGGGGCTGTAGTGGAGAATGTGAAGTGGGATGAAGAGATAATGTGAACTATGGAGATATAAATTTTAAAATTACACTAATGGGTCGATATCTGGTACTAGAGCTGACAGCTCCAGCAGATTGCGTCCATCGGCCCTTTATAGGTGGCTGGAAGCTAGGCGAGATCAGTGGGGGTGGGGGCGATAATTGGTTGGCATAGTGAAGAGTTCACAATGAATTTGGTGCTAGAGCTGAAAGCTCCATCAATAAATTCTAAAATTACACTAAGATGCAAACTAATTGATTAAACTAACATCTAAACTATGCTAAGGAAAGAAAATACGGGTTAAGTATGACAAGAAACAAATCAAATGTAATCAAGAACAAGGAGCAGAGGGGCTCATCAGAGCTAGCTTCCAACGGACCTTGGATCACCTCCTCCATCGCCTTATCCACGCCGACAAGGAGGGTAAATACTTGTTTTCACCAAGAGCTTCTACTCTAAGGTTCCTAATAGGGTTACAGATAAGCGAGAGGGATAAACACTCAAAAAGTTGGGTGGAGGTCTTGTTTATACACAAACGATTGGGCTCCGATGATCAAGATATTGGAGATGGCGTGTGTATATAGGGGATTCAGATTAATGGTGAGGTTGAGGGATGCATGGGAAAGGATTTTGGTGAAGGGCTCGAGGTTTTTCGAGCAGTGGCCTTTCTCTAAAAATTGGATAAACATGAAGGTTAGTGAGGTCTGACACGGGCGACCGTAGGGGAAGGACAATTGACCTAGATTCAACTTATTGTGCATCGTGGTTGGTCCACGTTGACCAACTAGAAAATATGAGTGTGGAAATATATTATTAATTAAACTGAAAATATTAAATAATTTTACTTTTTTGTTTAAAACATAAAAAAGTTATTTTTTATGTAGTGTTTTATTATGATTTTTATTTATTTTTACAAAATAACTTATTAGATGCTCATATTTACATGTATATACATAGGTATAAATACTTGTACTTGGTATATTTTATTTTTATTTTGTATTTTATATTTTAATGTTGTATTTACGTATTTTATATATCAACTTATTTAATTAAATATTTAGATATTTTCTGATTTATTTTTTCGATTTTACTTATTTACTTAAATAAATATGTAAATATATAATATATGTAAGTTAACATATATATTTTATTACTTTATTTATTTTAATGTATTTTTCTTGATTTTGTTCTATGTTTATTATTGAAATGTATTTTAAATAATATTTACAAGTATATAAAAATATAATATATGTAAAAATATAAAGAATGAATATAGTAAATATTATATACAAGTACCCAAAAACCAAATTTTACATATCAACTCCAAATTAAGTGAAACCACCTTCATTAATTAGATAATGTAATTTTATGCATAATAAAGATTTGGTCAATTTTGAGTCTATATGGACGAGATATGGGTCTGAAAAGTTTTATTTGCGGACTTTTGTTCTGAGTGTCTCAGGTGCACTGTGTATTTTTTATGTGAAATATTTTTTTATTTTTCTTTGTATTTTTATGTACAAGTTTCATATCGAGGGTTTTATTTTTTAGGTGTAAAAATAGGAAAATAAAATAGGACCCAAATACATTATTATTGATGAATACAAATTAGGGTTTCTGAGTGTTTTCTGTATAGTTGGCCTACCCCATCTCTCGCTACTTTATTCTATGTCGACCAAGTCATCATGATGACTAGGCTTCGGTGTATACGTCCATTTAGTGTCTTTGACAATTCATTTCATTTTCTTTTCTTTATTTTGTTTTTTATTTTGGAATTCAATACATATAATTATATCGTATTTATTAGTCAATAAATGAATGTTAATATGTGCCAATAAAGGCTATATACATGCATTTAATTAGAGATTTAAGACCAAAATGAAAGAATAAAGGTGATGAAATGGAGATTCATCACATAGCGTGTCAGAGCTCATGAGCGTCTTTCTTCTCCATTTTCTTAATAATGAATCACTGTTCTAGGAACCTTGGTTCCTTCGTAGAAATTGCACTCCTCACCCTCCTCCATCACATTATCCTCATAGCCTCCACCAACCAAATACATTCTTCACGCATACGCCTTGCCCCTTTTGCCCTTCACCTTATGTGTAAATAAACCCATATCCTCCATTTTTTGTTTTGATCCTTGTTTCTCATCTGTAACACCAATAGAAGCTCCTAGGTTGAAGATCTTGGTGACAACATGCTTTCCCTTTCCTTGTCGTCATGTATAAAGTCAAGATCAATGTGATCCAGGACTCATCGAAGCTCTTCCGACGAAGCCTTCTTTGCTCCCTGGAATACTCAGGCATGAGCTGATTTTTATGCTTTTATTAATATAATTTCATTCCGGTACTTTAGCTTAGCCTTTAAATTTCATTTAGTGGAAAATTGCAGAGAAGCACCTTGCTTATTCAGTAATTATAGAAGCGTGTTTTGCACTATTTATTTTCATTTATTTTAATTATGTATTGTATTTTGTCCCCTATCTTTGAGCATCTGTTTGAACAGTCATTTATCATCATTTTCTAGTTCTAAAAATTGCATCCTGTAGAACTACTTATGCTTATTAAGGGGGATACTTAATTTAATTTTTGTGGTATGTGGTTGATTTAGTATAATTAATTAGATGGAAAATAATATATTTTATTCACAGCATGATCTTAAATTAATATTAAATTAGTCATTACTCAAAAAACTATTAGAAATTCAAAGTAGGTATATTTTAGTATTTTCTACATCATGTCCAAATTTTATAGCATTTGCATGCATATCATGGTTGGAATGAAATAAATGGTGATTTTAATAATTAATTTTTAATAGACTGTAGACCCATCATTTTTAGGATTTTTTAATGTTTATGAATTCCACTCACATAGACTTATCGAGGATAATTATATTTCTAAGAAATAAATTCGTATTCTCTTTACTAAAGATAATTTACAAAAAAACATCCTACATATATATTTAATTTGTAATTAATTCATTGTACGTCTGAAAATTCCAAAAAAATATCAGAGCATTAAGTTCATCATTCTTCATATTGCGGTAAAGTTTTAGGATTTTTGGACATTATTTGAAAAAAAGGCATTTTAGCCCCTAGACTCTCATGAATTTGCACGACATTTTTAATTACATAAAAAATAAAATTACTTCTATGAAAACCTAAGTTATATCGCTTATTAATCAATCTAAGGAGACTGCTACCTCCATGAGTTAGACCTTGGGCTTGCCCAAGTAAAATATAATTTGACCGCTCGCTTTAATAGAATAAATTAATTTAGCAGTTTTGTATTAATCTATATTGTCTACCTATAACATACATTTTAATTGTTAGTTCCACATAATTAATTAGGGCAATTTTTTATTCTTCAATTATATAGTATATATTGAAAATAGTTTTGGGAAATTTTGACATGATTGTCTATTTCTAATACCCAAAATAATTCAGCCTATTTATCTTATTCCTTGTTTTGTATATTTGAATACATTACAAATACATAAAAATTATCAAAAAAGTCTACAAAAAATCCCAAAATAATGAAAAATATAAAAAATACAAAACATGTTGTTTTCTGAATTTTGAGTATATTTATAGATATTTAAAATTATAAAACATATATATACTATATACTTAATACTACTTATATATTATATATTATCATTATTATTACATATAAATATATATTATATTTTAAAACTTTCAAAAAAATGATTGTTCCCAATATCATTCAGAAAAGGGTTATTCTCAGTATCATTTATTATATATGTAATAATATTATCATTATTATCACATAATAATCCAGCTCATTCATTTTTTAGATGCTCGGAGACGAACATAGTTTAAGTACAGGGGGAGATGAAATCCTCCATCACCTACCACCACTTCGACCCATCTTTTCTCTGAGCTCGTCGGAGAAGATGACCGGGCCCCCATCTTCTTCGCCCCACACGGCCTCCACATCACTTCACTCCACACACACTTTGCATGAGCATACGCTTCATCTATTTGCACTGACATTGCAAGAACTTCGTCATTGGCCGGAGCCTTCACCGGAGCTCTTTCAAGCAGCTTTGTCTCCGACGTACAAGAGTCTACCGAGTCCTCCAGGTACCCTATATGCTCTACCGAGCTTCCACGATGCTATCTAGCTATTTAGGAGTGGTCGGGGAGCTTCATCGAGCATGCTAGAAGGTGGCAGAGCTAGGAGGACGTCGATGGAGCACAACCACGTTCGTCGCAGGAGGTGGCGGCTAGGAGGGACTCGTGACGCATAGTTACCATCCGATCTTCAAGATCGGACAGCTACCGTCTGATCTCGGCGATCGAATGGTCTTTAGCGGACTACAACATCACCCCGATCCTCCACTCCGTACCTTTGGGCTCGAGCTGAGCCCAAGCCTTGCGAGCCTAAATCCGATCCTGCACAGCTCTCGAACCTTGCCATCACATGTCTGGGCATGTGAGTGGCCAAAAATTTTACAGAGAAGCTCCTCGAACTTCTTCAAATTTCATTCAGGTACATCAAGCACAATGAAACCACGCGCACCTGGGGTAAATTGCATTTGACCCCCTGCAGGTTTTAATAATTGCAATTTTATTGTGGGTAAATATCAGGGAAGGCCTCGCAAATTTTTACATTTACATTTCAGTCTTTCCAGGAACCTGTTTTCTATTTATTTTCATGTTTTCTTGCATTTATGCCCTTGGTTTCTTTTGTGAATATCTTGATCATCCAAGCTCCGTTTGAGTTGATTTTGTTCTTGTTTTGAAGCTAATTTAATTATCTTTCTAATGGCATGGCTTAATCTCTGTTTTGACACTTTAAGAATTGATGTTTTTATTTTAACAATGAAGTGTTACTTATGTATTACTTTTTATGCCTTTCCCTAATTAATCAATGAGCTTGCTTCATGACTCGATTAAGAATTTGACCATTATTCAAATTCTCAATATCTTGGTTAATTCAGGTATATTTGCATTATTGTAACATTGACTTTCCTTGAATATTAAAAAGCAAATAAAAAATGTATGTTATATTTCTCCTTTTGCATTTGGTCGTGTCTTTGCATTTATTGACCTTTGAATTTTTAATTTAATGCTTAATTTAGGTAATAGGAGTCTCGATAACTACTTAAAAGGCTTGTGCCCTTGAGTTCGACCTTGGGATTGCCCAAGTAAAATAAAAATCGACCATTTGATTTATTTGATATATTAAATAAGCGGTCTTTGATGGACCCAATTCGACCAACTACAACACATTAAAACGACTTACTAAAAGGTCGAATTTAGGGTTCGTCAAAAGGCACCGTTACCGGGGACACGACTCATCTTTGGGTTATTTAGATTTTTAAATATATAATTGAGTGTTAATTTCTAATTCACGGGTCATGTTGTTATTTGCATTAATAATTTTTCTTCGATTGATATCTAACATATGTTTTTGTGGCAGGGGCCCTTGATGATCAAGGAGGCGAGGAACATGGGTTCCCGCTTCAAGGAGACATTGAAGCAAATTTTTTAGAAAAATTGAAGAGAAAAATGTGCTTCTTGCATCGTTATTTTACATGTAATAATCATCTTTACATTGGTTTTCGTTCAAAGACTCGTGTGTGTAAATGAATGAAGATACATGTGGTTGTGTGGAGATCACCCCACTTGAGTGTCGACCTAGGATCAGGTACGCGGCTCTCCGAGCTTTAGTCACATGTTCTTTATTTTATGTGTTTGATTGTAGGCAGGACACACAATAATTTTAGACGCACACAAACATCGCTTCACTTAGACAAAAATAAAATCTATACTTATCCACTAATAGAAGCATGTTAGATGAGGTTTTTCATCGAATGTCATACATTTAGGTTTAGATTTTAATTCAGTCTTATTTTCATGAAATTTTGCTCAAGGCACTGTGAGTATCATCTCTTAGCCTAGACTTGTGATTTTTATCGATTGCATGGCTTTTTGTCGACCTCCCTCATGGCTTGATCAGCTAGATTAATGGAAATTGGGAATAAGCGGTAGACGATTGAATGATTGGTTTATCTTCACATTTACACAATGATAACCTTAAGCTTAAAATTGGGACTGATAAATGCAAGTTGACTTAAAATTGAGTAAAATCATGTTTTGGGAGAGCAACACCCTTGTTTACGTAGGATGATTTTTGCTTCGATATGTTTTTAATCCTTGCGTAAAATAGAATGATTTCATCGCCAATAAAAATGACAAGATTATCAACCAACACTCGTTAGTTTCACATGTGAGTTGATGAATTTAAAAAGGGTATTGCATGCTTGTTTGAGCCTTGATTGCTCCGACACCCTCCCCTAGACCTTAGGTACTCCACTCATCTATGAAGATTCATTCACTCACTTATATGTCCATCCTAACTTCTCCGTTCACCTACGGTCTCCCCAGCATCAATTATCCATCTCTGTACTTAGGCTACTCTCAGCCTAAGTATAGGGGGGACCTGAATCCTCGTAATTTTCTTACTCATCTTTCCTTCCCTTGATACTTAGGTTATTTCTAACCTAAATTTAGGGGTCGTTCTCCTCAGTTCTTGTATATTCTTCTATACTTAAATGGAGCTTTGGCTTTATATCATCTAGTGATATGAGGACATACAAAATGTAATTATAGGAGGGTATACCGTATACATAGTATATGTACTTAGCTTTATTTTGAAAAAACTTGTAAAATATTCAATTCTTTTTGGGCTAAAATATAGTCTATTGAACTAAGTGGATAAAATATTTTCAAGGTTTTTCTATACTATGTTACACTATTTTCAAGAAAAATATTTTTGGAAATGATTTGAAAAATAGGTTTTCACTTATTTTGAAAAATAATGTGAAAAATGTTAGTAAAAATCTATATGTGTGACATGGTTTGGAAAATATTTTCTTGATTTCAAGGAAAATGAGTCTAACTTATGTTCTAACTTTATTCAAAAATCCATAAAAATCCAAAAAAATCCTTTGAAAGTCAAATTGACTGCTAAAACAAATAAGTAGCCGCTTTTCAGTGAGGGTTTTTCCATTAGCAGAGTAGGTGGTCTAGAGGACATTGTGTAAGGCTCTGTCCTCAAGCAACAGGTTCCGTTCTATGGCATGTACTTACACTTATACTGGCTGAAAGTAGATGCATCTACTAAAGTCTTCATAAAAAATGGATCAAGGAGTTGGATCAAATCCCCTACATTTTCACTTTCACACAGGATCAGAAATGTTCGACAGTTTATGAGTTCTTGAGATTTTAGGTTAACCGGCCTTAGCCATCAGGGTCTTCGAATTAAATTTTCACATTTCCCTAGTTTGATAGATTTGCATGCTATATTGTATGCTTAGTCTCTATCCTTAAGAATATGATCAACACTTCACATACATGACTGCAGTCTCGATGAGATAAGTTGAAATTTCACTTGAGGGACAGGGATGATGGATTCAAGTTTGGGCTTGACCTAATGATGCTCGAGGATGGGATAACATCATTGAAGGCTTCATGAAACCTGAGTGTCAGTATGGGAACTTGGTTCTTGTACTAATATCTTGACCTTTATCTAAGTGCCAGGGTGTGAATAAAATAAAAATATTGATCAGCATGCGCCAACTCTTAGTAAAAATAGTGGAGCAAGCTAAAAAAATATAAAGAAAAGAAATATCATTGTTGAAAGAAAATCTGTCATTCCATAAATTCAATCATCAAAGAGCTTCCACCAAAGGCGAGCGCACCCAACCATTTTAACGTGTCCACTTGGACCACTGCCATTACGACAAGGAGTCGGGCTTGCACCAAAAAAGGGCTATGCATCGTAAAGGCTACAAGTCTGGGTGTAGAAGGTATGATAGATACTCAAAAAAGGCATACCCCGGTGTATCCCCATGAAACCAAGTGCAGACAACTCCAACTTCTTTTGACGGATGCACTGATAAACACCAAAAATATGCGTTGAGTAATAAGGCACTCAAGTGGATCCTTATTCCAATGAGAGGGAGAGGAGAAATGATATAGTCCTAAACCCCCCATCAACTGGCCTGCCACCTACACTTCTAAGTCTGACAACTAAAGAGATGGTGGATTGGACGTAATATTTTATTTATTCCCTAGTGTTGAGGATTGGGTCCTTAGGAGAATTACTTAGATCAGGACCTGGGTGACGTTGTGACTCTACTCTTGTGATCGTAGTCAACACTTAAATTCATATCCTTAGTATATATGTATCAAAGAGAAAATCTGGAAAACTAGAGAAATTGGAGACCTCTTGCTTAAAGTTGGGATGAGCTCTGAAATTTTGAACCTCTAAAATTAGGAGTTCATGAATGAATCAGGTCCTGTACGCACATGCACAAGGGGGTTAATCCAGATCATTCATTGTTTAGATGCTCAGGGATAGTTTAAGTATAGGGGGTGATGAAACCCAGTTTTACTTTACTAATTCGCAGATATTAACCCCATAGCTTAAACTAATGTCACTAAAAACCAGATAAATCTTTGTATATATCTGAGGCATGGAATAAATTAAAAATACAAAAAATAACAAAACTAAAATTCATAGTGTTTTATACCCTTAAAAACACATACAAAAAAACTTCTCACTTTGTTTGACCTTGTTTCCGTTATTTATCAACATAAAACTTGTAGCTCTCATCGAGATCTACAACTTTCACGTTTTGAGTTTTTTGAATTTGATTATTTTCTCCCTCCTTTCTCACCTTCTTTGTCTGAATAACCTGATTGGGCCACTTGGCGCTTTCTGGTTGCACCACGTGGCCCGTCTCTTTGTGCGCCACCTACATCTCTTTTCTACCGTTCGATCGACTTCCTCACCTTCCATCCCAGTCATCCGTCCCCACTTCACTCTAAACCATCCGATCCTTATGATATGATCTCATCATCGCCATCCACCCGCGCCCTATCCTCCTCACACCACGTGTCTTCATAAATGCCGCCCGATCTTCTCCAATCTGCCCTTATCCCAACCATTGGCTTCCACCAGATTTCCACCATCCGATCAAGACCCAGATGGCATCATAACTGTTCACCTCCATGCGCCTATCCTTGCGCCACGCGTCATGGTCTCAGCTCTCGATGGAGGTCTGATCGATCTAATACACACCACTATCTAGCACCCGCTCCTCGACCGTTGGATCGAGAGATCAAATGGCTTCAGACCCATCGTCTTCCTCCCGCATCCCTCTCTCCCACGTTCGCCCACCTTGCACACCCATCAACCCCTTTCTGTTTTCGCCAACCCCCTAACCATCCTCTCCACTCTCAGAATACCCGACGTCGTAGACCATTCCTCCACCTTCCTCACGAGCAATCACTCACCCCGCGATGACCTCTATCGCTCCACACCAACCACTCAAACCACGACGACCTCCATTAATTGCTGCAGAGCTCCACCTTCAAGTACACCGTTGCCACTGTCATTCCAACCTGTCCACCTTTACGAGGGGCTAGGACCATCCCCTCTCCGCCTCCCCATGATAGGGGGAGGTCGGATCGATGGATCCATGACGAATTAGCCTCCGGTGTAGACCCACAGCTAATCAAGCTATGTCACGGTGGCTCTGCCCCCCAGAGCATTGAGGCCAGTCGACCTCGACGTGCGAAGACCCCGAGCTTCTCCAAGAAGATCAAGCCCATGACTTTCCTCCACCATGGCCCAGGTAAGCCTCATCCAATATTCCTTTGTGGTTTTCTTTTAATTTCTCATAATTAATTAGGGCCCTCTACGCACCTTCACCCTCCATTAATCATCGCTTCTGCTTCATCACACATCCGCCACCTTCATCGTAAACTCCACTCATCTTCTCGTTCCTCCATCACCTACCACCACTTCGACCCATCTCTTCTTCGAGCTCATCGGAGAAGATGACCAGGCCTCCATCTTCTTCGCCCTGCACGACCTCCACATCACTTCACTCAGCACACACTTTGCACGAGCACACACTTCATCTATTTGCACTGATATTGCAGGAACTTCATCATTGGCTGGAGCCTTCGTTGGAGATATTTCAAGCAGCTTTGTCTTGGCATCCAAGCATCTACCGTGTCCTCCAAGTACCCCATCTGCTCTGTCGAGCTCCCATGATGCTATCTAGCTATTCAAGAGTGGCTGGGGAGCTTCACTGGGCATGCTAGAAGGTGGCGGAGCTAGGAGGACGTCATCGGAGCACAACCACGTTCTCTGCAGGAGGTGGCAATGAGGAGGGAGTCACGATACACAGTTACCATTCGATCTTTAAGATCGAACGACTCACATTCAGCCACGTCGCCGCCATCACAAGCTACAACTACCGTCTGATCTCAACGATCGGACGGTCTTCAGCAGTCCACGACATCACCCCAAGCCTCCTCTCCATACATTTTGGCTCGGGGTACCCGAGCTGAGCTCGAGCCTTGCGAGCCTCAATCCGAGATTGCAAAGTTCCCAAACCTTGCCCTCACATGCCCGGTCATGTGACTGACTGAGAATTTTGCAGGGAAGCCCCTCGAACTTCTTCAAATGTCATTCGAATCCAGTAAGCACGAGGAAACCATACACGTATGGGGTAAATTGCATTCGATCCACTACGGTTTTAATAATTGCAATTTTACCCCCACGCGTGCGGTAAATATCAGGGAAGGCCTCACAACTTTTGTTATTAACATTTCAGTCCTTCTAGGGACCTGTTTGCTATTTATTTTCATATTTTTCTTGCATTTATGCCCCTAGTTTCTGTTGTGAATATCTTAAGCATCTGATCTCTGTTTGAGTAGTTTGAAGCTAATTTAATTCTCTTTCTAATGGAATTGCTCAATATCTGTTTTGGCACTTTAAGAATTGATGTTTTATTTTAACAATGAAGTCTCACTTGTGCATTACTTTTTATGCCTTTCCCTAATTAATCAACGAGCATGCTTCATGACTTGATTCAGAAGTTGACCATTGTTCAATTTCTCAAATATCTTGGATAATTCGGGTATATTTGCATTATTATAACATTGCCTTTCCTTACATATTAAAAAGCAAATAAAAAATGTATGTTACATTTATCCCTTTGCATTCGTCCGCGTCTTTGCATTTATTGGCCTATGATTTTTCAATTTAACGCTTAATTTATATAATAAGAGTTTATATAACTACTTAAGAGGCTCGTGTCCCTGAGTTCGACCTTGGGCTTGCCCAAGTAAAATAAAAATCGACTGTTTGATTTAATTTATATATTTATTAAGCGGTCTTTGATGGACCCAATTCGACCGACTACAACGCATTAAAATGACTTACTAAAAGGCCGGATTTAGGGTTTTTCATTCATGTACCAAAATCCAATAGAGGATCAAGACAGAGATTGTTGGATCTGGCTTGCGAACATTGCAGGCTCCTCCTCAATCGATCAAAAAGAGGGTCAATGAATTCTTCCCATCTTGATGCACTCTTGAGAGGTATTAAGTATTAATTTGCTCATTGTTATTTTAGTGTTTAGCATATGCACATTATCCAGTTCCAAATAAATGGAGTTGATATTGTCACTTCTAGAGATTTAAGGAGACGATGTCTTGCAGGAAGGACCAACAGAGGGAAGCAAGAGATCAAACCTAATAGTGGTGCCAAGTGCTTCGAGGTTGTGAGGGTTGAATGTGTAAGCATTCATCACAATTCAGAACCTTACTTACTTCATTTTGGTTGTTAATTTTAATCTTTATGATAGCGTATGGCTTCCCAACGTGAGCCAATATTGAGGGAATGGTGGTGAAGACCCACATGCGAGGAGATCAGTGGTTTACACAAGAAGCCTAGGCTATGGTGGTGAGTGCTTCTAGGATTTTCACAATCCTTTTAATTCTTGAGTAGAAACTTTAAATGTATATTGCTAAAAGGTGTCATTAATATGACTGACCACTAGATGAGCTCTTCTCGGAGAAGCATGACTCCTTACATTGAGTACTTCCTTCTATTTAACACCAATGTTTGGTAGGAGGTGATCAACGAATGAAAGGTTGTCCTCAACCATTAACATGCCTAGGGTGGGAGGCTCCTCCTGACCCAACACATATTAGCAAGATATCCACCAACATTGATCGCATTGCTTTATGAGTGGGGTGGAAAATAGACTCAATGTCCTAGATTCTTGGTTCATTGCCCAGTAATTATATATCTCATGTTTTATTTATATTGTATGATAGAATTACTAATGTATTTTTAAAAATATAGGGTTACTCGTCAGGGTGAAAGTAAGTCGTTGACTGTCATGATGATTGGAGTGATGAGGATGACAATGAAGATGAGGGGTAACTTAAGGTCGTGTTGTAGCGGTCGGTTTGTCACAGAGGCGTCATCTGCGAGAGGGATGTTGAGGCAGATGAGAGAGCAGAGAGGGAGAGGCAAAGACAAAGAAGGAAAGAAAAGGGGAAGAGCATCCTTCATCGATGGAAGAAGTGAAGGATTTTACATTCGATGACATGTACTATGTAACCAATAATTTAGTATTCATCAACTCTATGTCAGTAAGATTATAGTTCTAAGTTCAAATTGTTCTTGTGATATATTTTATTGCGGCGTATGTGAATGTGGAGCACCTCGTGATGCTTGATTGTGAATGTTGATATACTCATGATGCTTGATTGTGAATGTGGATATACTCGTGATGCTTGATTGTGAATGTAGATTATATGGAATTGGTGTATTCTTGTACACAATTTTAATATGCTTTTGCATCTATAAGTAATAGCGAGGGAAGCAGGAAAGGATTGACAAAACTGAAATAGGTAAATTTTTTATTTTTTTTGTAAGTAATTTTTTTGTTCTGGCATAAGAAAATGCGACTACATGTGGTTTCCTATGTAGTCATATTTGGTGCTTTTTTAATATATTAGCAGCATATATTACAAGAACAGGGGACCAATGTGCTCTCATGCTATGAGAACAATACGATCACATTGTGGTCATAATCGATTTTGTGGCACAACCCATGCGAGCACATACACTTTCAGTTACTTGTAGCGTATATGCCCGTACGAATACATTACGACTATAAAGGGGAATAATGGGACAGCCATCATGCTCACATTATCGACAATTTCTTGTAGTGCTAAAAGGTCTAATATTGTTCATGTAGTTGAGTTGTTAGTAGATTTGTCTCAAATCTAAGAAAAGAACATGGGAATCAATGAAGTGTATTTTGAGATATCATCGAGTTCTAGCAACTATGCCATTTGTTTGGGAGAAAAAACCAATTCTTTTTTGCTACAAAGATGCAGACATTGCAACGTGTATTAATGGGAGAAGATCAAATTACTTGATGTCATTAGAAGATGGTGCCGTTTTTTTTGGAACTCATGCCTTTAGAAGTATGTAATTTATCTACTAAAGAAGCTGAGCTTATTGCAACTATAAAAGATTGCAAGGAGTTGTTATGGATAAAGAAATTTATGCAAGAGCTTGGTTTTGGTCAAAAGAGGAATATGTGCTTTATTATGACAGTTAGAGTCCATTCACCTTGAAAAGGATTCTACTTTCCATGCAAGGTCGAAGCATATTAATATAGTGTATCATTTGATATGGATTACCTCATGATAATTACGGGCATTTCAAAATGCAAACTATTAACACTTAACACACTTTCCAAGCTCTAATAGAAACTCAGAATTCGGGAAGGAGATGAATGCGGTAGTGTCAAAGGGTTGGAGCTAGGAGTGAAGAAGGGGAAGGCATCAAAGATGAAAGGCCTCTGAATAGGTAGGTATCTGAAAGCAGGTCGGGGGGGTCCTCAGTTCCGGTTCTGCTCAGTCGGAGCAGGATTTGCTTCCTCTGTACCCTTGCTTGAATGAAGACACCCGATCCACCAAGTTCACCTTCCTCTTCCCTCCTTCTGAACCCCACAGAAACCTCCATCTAATCACTTCCATCTTGCTTTGCGTCATTATAAGGGGCCCGATCACGACATATTCGTTATTTTTGACAAGATTTAAACAATGATGATAATTTGGATAGTGAGTTTTTAAACATGGGGAGATTCGACAATTATTCTGATCTCAATGGTTTATATTCTGAAATATGGAACATTTTGATTCTTTATCTCTCTCATGAGTTGGAGGGTGGATGATTTGTTGGGCATTGCCCACTTTCCTTGTTTCCATCCCATTTGAGGGCATGGTTGCAAAAGTTCCTTTTAGGGTACCAAAGAAATTGCTCCAGTCTCTCTCTACTTACTAATGGAACATGGCAGTGAGCAAAACAAATGTGAGTAGCAACCCTAATTTCTTTGCTCTTTGGGTGTGGACAACAACTGCCCTCACTTCCTTCTCCTTAAATTTTCTTGGGTTGGGCCCTGTACAACATCTGAGACCTTACGATGTAGGTGTCAGAAGGATCTTTTGTAAGTGTAGAAGGTGGTAGAATCTCCGAAATGGGGACGCCTCAGCAAAAAATCTTCAAAATAGGGCAGCTTGAAAATAATTCCCACAATGGGTATATATCAGAAAAGCATACCTCGCTTCGTGTTTCGTGCGCAACAAATGGTTTGCCGCGTATGGCAAATGGTTTGCCGTGCCACATGGACGGCCAAAATTTGCGCCGGCGAGGAAATCTGGAATCCCTACCCCCTCACGTTCGTCCATGTAACACGACAAAGGTTTGCTGCACCACGACAAACCGTTTGCCGATATATCCTTATTCTGGGAAATATTTTGGCGCCGTCCTCCTTTCGGTGAAATCCCCCCCCCCTCCCCCCGGTAAATGCCCCTTAGAAGGGGACATGGAAAACATTATTCTTGGTAATATTCCAACTCCATCTAATCTTCTTTATGATGTTCCTAGCTATGGTTGATACACCAACTTGGAGAGATTGGCTTGTGTTGTCTAAAGGGAGAATAAATCTTTATCATCAAGTACAGTGGAGTAGTCTAGGTCAAGTTGGTCCCGCAATTTTTTATATACTCACCATTTTCTAGAATTTCTACGTTAAAATTCTCATGCACATTGTGCAGATTGTGATTTATTGCTTGGATTTGCTTGCTCGTTTCTTGTTGTAGCATTTAATTTTTTATCATTTATTTTGTTTGACATGCTTTTGTAGATGGTAGTTGGTTCCAACAATAACCATTGAATGATATCGCAATAACAAAATAAGTATCGTAGCAATGAATATTTTGAAACCTTCTGTATGGCATTAACAGTGAATATTATTAGTTGAAAATGCGTTTTTTATATTTAAAATTCACAATAAATTGTATTTTTTTGTTATATGTTTCTTACAACAGTAAATATAACATTGATTGTCAATTATCTAAGTCAATAATGTTGGCATATTCTATAATTAAACATATAACAACTTATATTATTCATTGATTTATCTTTGAATTAACAATAAATATTATATTAGTTGCTATATCCCTCACAATATAGCAATGGCTATTTATTGACTTTTTTCTTATAGTCATTGTTAAATTTAGCAATGACGAATACAAATTTTTACGAATAAATCAATGGAAAAATTATTGTTATGTGAATATTTAACAATAAATATGTCATATGTTAATAATTACAAGAACAGAAGATAATATTACAATGAACAATGTTGGTTTTCATATCTTTAACATCGAAAGATATATGCCAATGAATATTCAAATTACTCGTTGTCTAGGCCATTTTTGTTGTAGTATTGCTAATAATTTCCTTTGTTTAATATCTATCATCATAAAATGTCATCATAAAATGTAGTGAGAACTATGCCTATTTTGTTGTAGCATTATTTGATATGTATAACTTATTATGTGCATTATTAAGGGGTTATTTAGCAAGCATTCTTCCTTCAATCTTTGCATCTGGAGAAGTGATGACCGCAAAAACCCAGGCGACTCAGGTAAAGGTATCTAAAATGGTCATTGCGACCCAAGTCACCAGATGTGGTCGATCAAGAAAAATAGACCACCAATAATAGATAAAATCAAGTCAAAATCAATATAGCGGCCTTGCTATTTTATTAACCTGGTATAGCGACCAGGGTCGAACTCAAGGAGCACGTAATGGCCTTGCGGCCTAAGATGTAGTCAAAAATCGAATGAAAGAGAAGAAAAGGGTATTTTTGGTGGTTTTTAGGATTTTTATATTTTTTTGGATTTTTAATTAATTAAGAAACTAAGGAAAACAAGGTAAGCAAGCAATTCAATTATTTATTTAATGTATCAAAACTCAAGCAAAAATTCCAGAAAAAATATTTTTGTGTGTTTTATAATTTTTACTGTTTTTAGTTTTTGAGATTTTTCTGATGTTTATTTAATTTTCTAAAAATCAAACAGTGAATGAAAAAGAAGGTACTGTCGAGTCGAGCTTGAAGGACTTAGATACAATATCTAAAAGTCCCCAATAAGCCTGGAGGTATTTTTCCTGTATAGAGAAGAAAACAAGGAAAATTGAGCACCTAAATTATTATTTTTGGATTTTTAAATTATTTATTATAATTTTTATGAGTTTTTTAGTGTTTTTCAATTTTTAGGTGTTTTAGATAATGAAAAATAGCCAAAATTGGCTAGAAAATCAAGCACACTAAAAACAACAGTAGCTATTTTTTGTGATTTTTAGCTAAGTTTTAATATTTTTTTGTGATTTTTCAAATCAGACAGTAAAGAAAATATATCTTTTTAAATTTTTAAAAATATCAAAGAATGTCTAAAATGTCTCCAAAATTTATAGAAAATTTTACATTATGGCAGGAGCCATGTGTCCAATTTTCATCAAATTTGGAGTTGATTTACTATTTTATTAAAATCACAGACAAGGGCACAGTACACAGGGACCAAAACGCAAATACCAAAAGTCCTGGGGGGTCTGGTGCAAAATACCCAACTAAACACACGCGTCGCGCGTGCCTGGGGCACTCAGGGACCCAAATGTGAGGAAAACAAGTTCCGAGGGCTATTTGGTAACAGGTACCAAAAGCCCAAGGGCTTGTCTGCAAAATACCCAACAATAAACGCACATGCACTATTAAACTACGCACAGGGGTATAAATGCAATAATCCAAAAGTTTCCATTCAATTCATAACATATCAGAACTACAAGGCATAATATGCAAAAAGCCCAGAAAACCACGTGTCGAAGCACGTGTTACACCATACACAGGGGCATAAATGCGAAGAAAATAAAGTGCAGGGTCCTCTATGCAATTGTACCAAAAACTAAACAACTACACTAAATATTTACAAGACAAATCGCTAAATAAGATAAAAAAGGAGGGCCTAAGGGTAAATTACCCTTTATTAATGGAGCCGTTGGATGGATGCCACGTGGTGCATCTGACGGTGAGGGACGACTGGCGCTCCAAAGCTGGCCTCCTCGCTCGAATCCAACGGTCTGGGCCTCGCCACGTGTAGATCTAACGGTGACGCTGCGTCGCGGCTAAACCTCGCTGGATCGACGGCTGGGATCAGTCCTCCAAAGATCGGGCGGTCGCTGATGCTCCTGGGATGGATGGCTCCGATGAAAACTGGAGCGGGAGGCTGATCGGACGGTGGATGAAGGTCGAGGAAGAACTGTCTGCCGGCGAAGTTCGCCGGCCCAAGGCGTGCGCTCCTGACCTCCTCGCGGGGCTCTGGTAATCGGGGAAGAATCGTCGGGAGCCTCCGCGTCAAATGGGCTCCTTCGATGACCCTACCGAGCCCTGGAGGGCTCCGGCGAGGTCGGCGGAGGGGAAGCTGATGGACCTGAGTCAAAGGACCTCAGATGGCCCTCGATGTACCTGCAAAATGGATCCAGTAGACTTTAGGTGTGGTGAAGATGATCGGGGGGTCGGAGTGGGCGAGCTCCGGCGAAGGTGTGGATGGAGGAGCTCGAGCCCCAGCTCCTGTGCGAGCTGGGTTGGATGGAGGGGTGCAGAACGTGTGCGGGAGGAAGGAGAAGGCTATGGCACAGCCCGATGGTCGAATGGTGGTCGGACGTGATCGGAATCGACGGTGAACGGTGGAGCAGCGGATTGGGGATAATCGAAAATCAAAGAAAAAGAAAGGACAACGGGTCTACCTGGGTGAAGGAATGGACTGGGGGCGAGCTTGCGAAGCTCTGGGTCCTCGCCTCAAGGAGCGTCTCCCTCCGAGGCTCGAGCTCTCGCTCTAGGCGGAGGACGGCGGTGGTACTCGCCGGATCAGTGGTATCCGGTCCCTCTCCTCGCTTCGACAGCACCTGGAGTGAGCTGTCACTCTCACTCACGCACTGGAGCTCACTGGGGGGTGGAACGAATGGCCAAAGATGCGAATGGAGGTGGCGGAGCTGGGACTATATACGTTGGAGGGTCCGGGAAGATGAGCGCGGGTAGGGCATTCTGGAGCGCGGATCCCGAGGCGGTGGCTCCGGCGAGGTGTCGGATATATCATTAACGAGTCGGACCCGGGGTTTAGGCGAGAGGGAATCGGGTTTACATGGGAAAAATCCGAGAAGACGGGTCGGACGACAAGACCCGTGAGAAGTGGTCCTGGGGGGGGGCAGTTGACCGGGCGACCAACAATCCCCAGGGCCAATGGGTGAAGGCCACGTGTAAAAGATTTAGAAATTTAATTAAAAATAACAAATGGCCGAATTATGGAAAAGTCAAAACATGAAATATTTTTCTTTTAATTTTTCCTATTTTTAGTGATTTTAATTAATTTTTTCAAAGTAAAAATAAGGTATTTACATAATAGGGTTATATATAGGTATATATACAATATATAGGATTTTTTATTTTTAATTTATTATTTTTATACATTTTTATTCCCATTTTATATTTTATTTATTTATATCATAAAATAAGGAATAAAAAGATATTTTTATTTTATTTTTATTATTTATATACATAGGTGAAATAAATACATATGTCCATTTATATACATGATATATTTACAATAGTATTTTTGATTTTTAATTTTGTTCTTTTTATTTTGTTTTTTGTTTTAATTTATTTTATTTATTTACACTATATAATATATAATATTTACAAAACTTTTGGAAATTAATTTTATTTATTTATAAAGCTAAATAAATAGGGATGAGTGGACTATATACAAGGTGACTATGTGCATGAGTGATGTTTTTGTTTTCTTTTTAATTTTTCTATTTTATCTTGTTTTTATATTTAAATATGTACAAATATTTACAAACCTCTTTTAATATATTTTTGGGAGGAAAATATTTTTATTTTATTTACGTAAATATCTACACATATGAGTCCCTATCTCCCTCTACTTTGGTTTTTATGCGGTCAGGCCCATGCTGAGCCCTCCCTTGGGTTAGGTTGCTCAATATTTATTCTAAATATCTCCCTCTTTTTCTTTTTACTCTTTATTCTTTTATTTTTGCACAAAACATGCTAATTATTAAACTTTATACAATGCATGCTTTTGATAATTATTTGTATTTACATGAATATACATGCATTTGCAAAGGTTTTTGTAGCTAAAATATAAGAATAAAGAGTGATGAATGAGTATTCATCAAGAAGCAATAACTGAAAATTACAAATCAAAGATATATTTTAGGAAGTACACTAAGTTCGAAAAGGGAGTGGATCCTCTATTGTACCCGAGGATATAGCATAGCGGTTATGGTCCACTTCTTTTGTTTTGCTAAGACGATTCCAGAAATTTAACTATATAGATTGAATATATGATTATTGTACCAACTTCACGCAAATCTTATATCATTCACTATTTTATCTTAATGGTCAAAAGTCCAATCCCTTCTAATGAGCAAAGTTCACGAACTATATACCCGATTTCAATGTTGTACCTGAACTTTGAAAGGTAACAATATGGGTACCCTATCTTTAATATTTGTCTCAGTCTAGTCCGTTGAAATTTAGCTTATCTTTTGCCTTTTTAACCTTAAATCACAACAACTCAAAATCACATTGAGATAAATATTAAAGATTAGGTGTCTATTGTTACCTTTTAAGTTCAAGTATGACATTGAAATCATGTGTACAGGTCAAAACTTTTGTTTGTAATTTACTCTTTTTAAAATGGTATTTAAGTATTTTAAATATTGAACAGGACTTTTGATCTTTAAGATAAAATAGCAAATGACATCGGAGTTGAGTGAAATTTGGTAAATATGCAGAACAATAATCAAAGATTCAATCTATGTGGTTAGATTTTTTCCGATTCAGCAAAAAGAAAGAAGGATCATAGCCGTATCTCTGCTGTAACTCTAGGGTTTCCAGCAACAACCAGTACTCCTGACAGCATTACGAAGACAGGAAGGTAGAACCTCTTTCCATGCATTCTCTGCAAATCTGCACCGATCCTTATCGTCTCTAAACTATTGTAATGTTGATACAATTAAAGAAAAAAAATAAATTATCTGCCTGCCGATATCACTTGTAGCTCCACTGTGGTTTCCCCTCGTCTTCTCAACACCAAAATATATCCTGCACGTCTAATATCCAACTGCTGCATCGTCTAAATTTATATTAAATGACGCCTCTTTTAGACAGATAGAAACATTGAAATCAAGCTACTTACCAAGTCGACGTCTGAACATTAAAAAATCTATGGAACATACACGATGGCAACTGATATCACAACTAAATTTCAAACGTCAAAAACAAGTCTGTTGTATTTAATAGTTATGTGATTAGGTTTTAAATTGGTAAATCTATGCAATTGCATTGGATTAACAAATTGTTTTCAGGTGGGAAGTCAAATTGCTGTGGAGAGAAAGTTGGAAATTCTCAAATATTAAACAAGGTGAGTTTCAGTGGAGTTTTAGTATCATTTGTAGTAGTGGTAAAACTTTGGTGGACTTATATATGAGTTCACACCTCAAACTCTTGCGACAATAGTAGAGAGGAGGAATGGCGGACCACAAGAGCGTGCTCCGCTCTAGCTCGGGAGAGTCAATTCGAAGATTTTGTTGTGGGCTTCAATTCATCAAATGACTCAATTGTGATTAGACCGTTGTGAGAATTTAACTTAATCCAACGGCTCAGATTTAGTCTTTTCGGAATTCAAAGAAACTCCCATTGAGAGGATGTTTCCAGAATTCGAAGGGCCGCATGTTAGATCTTCCTAAATCTATCCCCAAACGCCTTTTCTTCACAAACAAGAAAAACTCTCTCTCTCGCTCGCTCTCTGTGTTCGTTCACTGCGAAACAATTTCATTATCTTCTCTCGGTTGCAGTTCTTTGAGGTACTTTCGAGGATGATCTCATCGTTATGTGGGGATGGAGATCGTCGCGTATCTATGAGCGGATCATCAGTACTACACTCTAAGGACATTCCATTGCATAGGCTTCGGTAATCCCTACTCTAATATGTTTACATCTTTGTTTGTCATATATGATTTTTTTTGTCATTATTTACCTTGCGTATCAGATTTTAGATTCATTCATGGTTGCATTTTGTAATTGGGATCTAGATCAAAAAACGCATGTTTATGATATTGTTAATGTGTGATGCTGTTTACCCTTTTGAATCCGGTATCAACAAAGTGAAGGATATTCACATACCTACTCTTTACCCTGGGAAGTTTTTTTTCTTCACTATTTCTACTAGCTTTTTCATTGAAAATCCCGGACAAATTGTTATCCAATGCGTGTTTATCTAATTGGAGTTTAGTTAGTGCTGAAAGCGAAAGCATATTCGAGGATATATGTCAAATATATCGCATATTTGCATGTTATATTAATGGTGGAGACAGATGGGACTGTCTTAGGGCATCTCTCCCTTACATATAAATTTCGTATTTAATTTCTAGTATGATCCCTACTTTTCCCCCTTCATTTTATTATGTTTGTGCAGGGAATATCTTTGAATTCAAAATGCCCAAAAAAAATCATATCCCAAAACTGAACTTACTCGAGGAGCAGCACAATAAGAGAAAATGAGTTTGTACTGACATTTTTTAAATCCATTACTACATTGTTCATTACTACCACACAAAAGACCATAGTTCCAATTCCACTCATAATGACCTAGTGCTAGTACAGTGTGTCTACCACACAAAAGAACAAGGTTCAAATCCCATTCTTGCATGGGTTGTGTTAGGTAGTCGACGACCAACGTAAAAACTAGTGGAATCTTTCAACATGGATTTTAGTAAGAATCCATGTAGCCGACCCTACTTATAGTGGGATAAGACTTAGTACATTTTAGTATTACATTGTTCATTATTAAATATATAGTAATGATATTATTCGATGCACAATATTTTTTTATTTGAAGTTAGCGATAAATGTCATGTTATATCATTATTCATTGTTAATTTTTTAGTTCAAAATTTAGCGACGACTACTTACAATTTTAAAAAATAGCTACAAATAAGCATTGACTTGTGGACAATTGCAATTAATATAGCAGAAAATGTGATATCAATTATAATAAAATTGACTAAGACATAATATATAGTTGCGTATTCATTGCTATATCTTTCGATGTTAAAGAAATAATAACGAATATTATTCATTATCAAATTATTTTTATTATTGTGATTTACAATGAATGTCATATTCATTATTAAAGGTTCATTAACAATGATTTTTTACATTGACTTATTTGTTAAAATTTTTGTTAATCTATTGTTAAAAGTCAATGAATAACTGTTGTTATATGATTCATTACGAGGAATTCATTGCAAGAGACAACAAGGAATATGATATATATTGTGAATATAAAGAATGAAGAAACATATAAAATGTGTTGTATATTTAACTATCGAAGAAATGGCAATGAGTATTAGATTATTCGCTACCTTAATTAGGTCAATTCTGTCGTTGTGTTCGTCAACCAATTTCAAGAATAAAAAGTCATTTTTTGCAAGTAATAATATCATCATTGTATATTTAACAACGGACGATATAGTGACTTAAAAAGACATCAGTATAGATTCATTTTATTGTAGTGAGACTTGCTATATATAATCGTATTCTACATGCATCCGCAACCATGAAGGGATCTATAGCATTGAATAATTTGAAGATAGTAGTAACATCTTCGGATGTTAAATATAAAACAATTGATTTCTTGTAAAACCAATGGGGTATACTTTAAAGTTCACGATAAGTAACGTACTCGTTCTATATCATTATTGAAGAGTTGTATAACAACACTTAACTATTTCCTTTTTCAGATTTTTCTACTAATTGCTGCTATAGTTAACAACGAATTAGAATACATATGCAGTGAAATGTTACGGATTCTCATAATTATATGAACCATTATTAGTAACGTAGCAACAAAAACAACATTTATTGCTATATTAAAAATCAAAGATAATTTTGCAATGAACGATGTTTATTATTATATACTATGGCCAACGGTTGTTAAAGATATTGATTGATGCATACATATTGTGGTCTAAGATGTGATCCAACGTGGTAGTGATATTATTTAGATAAAGGCCTAAAAAGCACATTGCAATGGAGGATTTTATCCAAATATTTGAGATTTACAATTACTTACATTTAAAAAATGAGTAAATTGCAAAAAAGTCCTTAACTATACACCCAATTTCAATCTCATACTTGAAATTCAATAAATAACAATGTAACATGTATCTTTAGCATTAATTTGAATATGATGATGAGCTATTGTGAACCGCTACAAGAAATTGAACGTCATGCAACGAATAATTTGAATATTCATTGCTATATCTTCCATTGTTAAAGATATAACAATGAATATTATTCGTTGTCAAATCATCTTTTGTAATTTTAATTAGCAACGAATATCATTTTCGTTGTTAAAGGTCCATATAATGATGATTTTTTGTTGAATTATTCGTTAAAATTCACACTAATCGTTGTCAAATTTAGCAACGATTAGAAGAATGACAACGAATAATCATTCTTATATGATTCGTTGCGAGGAATATAACAACGAACACCATTATTCGTTGCGAATTTAAAGAAGTAAGAAATGAATAATATTCGTTGTTATATATTTAACTACGGAAGATATGGCAATGAATATTAAATTATTTGTTGCTTTAGATCACTTTTCTTGTAGTGAGTGATAAAATAATGTACTTAATTGTTTCAATCATAGATTATATTGAAAAAACAATTTAAAGATCAGATACTGCATTGGTAAGCTAAATACACAAGACCTTCTACTCAAATGCATTATCAGCTCTGCAAACATATGCTACCTATGCAGAAATCATATTGAAAGCTCTAAACATCTTTTTACCATCACCAAAAGAAAATCTTTTGTGATTGTAGCATTGATTCTAATAGTATTGATTTTCAATTCTATTTCGCCCCGATGATAGTAAATATGATGAGCATGCATATGCAGTATATGAAGGCATCTCTCTGGTGGTCGGAGGATTGATTTTTCGCACAAGAAGAATAAGGAGCAGGGTTTAAAAAATCAGACCGGTGTGATTGTAGCATTGATTCTAATAGTATTGATTTTCAATTCTATTTCGCCCCGATGATAGTAAATATGGATGAGCATGCATATGCAGTATATGAAGGCATCTCTCTGGTGGTCGGAGGATTGATTTTTCTCACAAGAAGAATAAGGAGCAGGGTTTAAAAAATCAGACCAGTCGATTAGACCAATTGGATCGGGAACTAGCCACGAACTGGTCAGTTCGGCCGGTTTTATGTAATTAATTTTTAAAAAAAGAAAATAAAAAATCGAATCCGACCGGTGGTCAGACCGGGTCGACCCAGATGGTTGGTCTGAGATGAACCGGATTGACCTGATTTTGATGGTTTAGTGTATTTTAAAAAAGGTTTAAATAATGAAATAATATGGTTTTTATCACTTTTGCCCTTCTTAACTTCTGCAATTTCAGTTATGTCACTCTCTTTTTTGAAATATAACTTGTGCCACTACTTTCTTAGAGTAATTTTCTAGAAGCAACTATAAATAAATTATTGCAATATTATATTCATATATAATGCTAGATAATGTGACTACATTTTATAAAGTTTACTCGAAATAGACAATCATGTTATTCTATTGAAAGATTTGACATTGTAAACGATTATTTCACTGATATATAAATACATATTTATATATATGTGTGTATCAGGTTTTGTCGATTCAAAAAATCAGTTCCACCGGTCGGACCAATAAATTAAGTTCGGTCTGATTTTTTCCGAGTCGATAGGAATGATAACATCATGCTAACATCATCACCAGTCCGATCGGTTTGGACCAACGGTCCAACCCGATAGGACCAAACTGAAGACTGGTCGATTAAATGTCCGATTCGGTTTTTAAAACCTTGATAAGGAGGATAAAAGAAGAGGAAATTTGAAAGGTTAGGTGGGTAGCTGACAAAGATATCAGATTTGTCACGAGGAATCTATACTATCTATATAGTGTCTTGTGCAACTGGGATCCCTTCTCCTTTTGTTTCTTCACGGGCCCCCACTTAGGTCAAGGTGGATTTGGCATGTGATGGTTAATGTCCATGTGCATGCATTGATGGACCAACATAACATAACCAATTTATAGTCACATGAAATCATGTCGGGTCAAGATTATGGATCGGATTCTTCTTCTTCTTTCTTAGTTTCCCACCACCAAATCTTCCAACTCTACTAAAACTATATATGTATCGAATCTCGACTGACTATTAGGAATAGCAATCTGAGGTCTGTCGTCCTCGTTTATTGTGTTTGAGGAGTGTTTCCTATCTATCCAATTTCGCAACAGTACCAGTTCTTCTTTATAGAGAATTTGGCATTTGCAACTTATATTTTTTGCGTTGCTATTTTGCTTGTAGCGAATCATCTGAACACGATTATTCATAGAGTTTTTTTAAAAAAAAATGATTTGATTCTATTTAGCGAAATAATTAATGCAAATTTTAATTAAAAAACGATGAAAAATCCGTGTTATATGAACCTTTAAAAATGAACATTAACTCCGTTGTAAATTGTTGGAACAAAATATAAATTTGCAATGGATGATCATTGCTATGAATTTAACATTGGAAGATATGAGCATTAGTATGTAAATTATTTGTAGCCATGGATCGTTTCTGTTGAATTGTTTCTTTGATTAAAAATACAAGTGTCCATGTAATTGCTTGTTGTTAAGTTGGATCCGATGTCGAATCACAACAAGAAAATAGGTCTATAGTGATATATATTATATTAGATATAGAATTCGGTTGTTATATATAACAACAAATATTGTCAATTCACGGAAACATGAAAATTCATTGACATATCTTTCGATGGTAAAGATATAATAATGGGCAATTCTCTGTAATGAGCAACAAATATCATAATCATTGTTAAAGGTTCATATATCAATGATTTCTCTGTCGACTTATTCATTAAATTTTATATCGACTGTTGCTAAATTTAACAATAATTATATGAAAAAGTCAACAAATAATTATTGTTATATGATTTATTACATAAATGTAGCAACGAATAGATAGAAAAATCTAGCAATGAATGGTATTCATTTTTATATATTTAACTTCCATATGCTAAGGAATATGGTTATTCATTTCCTTCGGGGGTTTTGTTGTAGTGGTTATGATATCACATTTTGTACTTGAAATCAATGAAAAATGACATGTAAGGTAACCAGAGAGAGAGAGAGAGCGCAATAGGTGAGAACAATTCAGACAAGATCACGGAGAGAAAGGAAGGGCCCTCCACTGGCCTTCGCGCAGTTAGTAGTTGGTTGCCTCAACGTGTGTTATATATAGATAGGTTGCACTATGGTGAAGAACAAAGAGCTTGCAACCAACCCCCCCCCCCCCCCCCCCAATTTGTGTCCCTGTATTTAGTTTTTCAAAATTCGCAGTTCGCCCTTTCCTTAAGGTACAATATGAGTATAACTGTCAATTTTGTAAGAATATTGGGTCACAAGTGTTACGCAATGAAGGTATCTCCGTGAATATATGAACTTTTGCTTGCACTGTATTATTTGATTTACATACCGGAACTGATAACATTCGAGATTATGCAGGATTATACATGAAAGAATACTTTTTGGCTCTCTCTCTTCAACCCTATGTCTCTTATCCCTAGGAGGTCTTCCTCCACTAGCAGTTTTTTCCGAAAAAAATCTATCTATTCTAGTGTTGATGGCAAGCAGACCTATATTTCTTAGTTTCAATAGGACTCCTTACTAGCGTTGTTTCTATCTACTATTATCTAAAAATAATCAAGTTATTAATGATTGGATGGAACCACCCTTACATGCGAAACTATAGAAGATCCACTTTAAGATAAAAAAAGTCTATCGAATTAAGTATGGATGTATGTGTGATAGCAACTATTATATCGGGAATATCAATTAACCTTATTCTTGCAATTGCTTAGGACACCCTTTTTTAGCTTCTAGAATGTATTTCTTAGTTCAAGATCCCTCTTACTAACTGGAATAAAAGAATTAGTAGATAAATTCTATAAAAATATTGGGGCACAACACAAGTTTTATTACAACGAAGGTAGGGGTATAATTATAATTGTAGAATCTTGACGAGACACTAGTGTAAAAAACTCTAGAAAATAAAGAGACTGAATATTTAGAAAAGAAAGCTGGTAAACAATCTTGTGGCCAGAGGCTTTAAAGTCAATGGGGTTGAAATAAAGACGTCCAAGGATTAAATTATGATTATTAATGTGATTGTGGAGATTAGGAGACTTAAAAGCAAATGTGGAGAGATTAAATGATAACGTTGGATTTTCAAGTTAAAATAGATGGTTTTTTTATTATCCACATACCTATATCTTATTCCCCGTGGAATAGATACTGTTCATCAATTTTTTATGTAAATTAATAATGCAATCTGTATGGCATGCATTGTCTTCACATTTTTTATTTAATATGCATATGGACACGGATGGCTGGGGATGTCTCGACGTGTTTGAGCTGAAGATGTCACGGAACTGAGTTCTTCATTTTTATGCATTCTATGATCGATGTATCAGGTATAGGTTAGGGGAAATCAAAGTTCAAGGTCGTGTCATTGTGAAGAGGGGGCAACGAGAATGTCTTATGTAAGTGGTGAGCAACCTTTCCGTGTATGAAGTATTGGCTTGAAACCAACACATGATCGCTAACTAATTTGTCGTTTAAGTATTCTTTTATGAGAAGATATGAATAAATATGTGTGTTTATTTACTCTGTATATATATGTGTGTGTAATTATTTTTATGCATATATGTATGAGTATGCGCATGTTTCAAGTATGCATATGTGTTTATGTAGATATGTACGCATGTGTAGGTATTTGTAGGAGTGTGGAAGTGTGTTTTTATAATAGAGTCCATATTTGGTACTTTAATGTCAATGGTACCATCGTTAGGATTACTACTTGATGTTACAAGCATGTCAAAACATCTTTAGTTATAATCATTACTGTTTTTTCTTGATGAAGTTTCTTATATGATGACTCCATTATTCTTTAATAGCATTTATAATCACAACATGTGTCGCATGACATGCTCTACAAATGGAGGGATAGATTTCATATTGTTATATGTAACGTTCATGACTAATATGGATGGTTTCAGGCAACTGGAACATGTTGCTTGAAATATAATTACAAGTAACCAGTAAAAGTCAATGTGTTGTTTTCAAAAAAGGAGATTTCATGAAACTTGATCAAAAGATTCAAAAGAACAATCAATCATTAGAATCCGCAATCATATAAGAAGTTTAGTTGCTTCCTAATACTCAGGGAGAAGTTTAATTTAATGCAGATTCCATGAAAATATGTAGTCTTAAATTTTTAACCGTATACTCATTAAAGATCATTTACACAAATTATATGCTTATTATACGTAATTTGATGAATACTTTGTTCTATCTTACTACTTATACATAAACTTACTACTTATACATAGACGATTTATTTCTTGCATAAAAACACTTCTTGCTCCATATTGTAATCTTTCCTATGCATGTTAGTGAAGACAATTTACGTAATATGCTTATTCTGCGCAATTTGGTAGATATTTTATTCCGTCTTACTACTTATTCACAGACAATTTGTTTTTTTGCATAAAAACTCTTCTTTACTCCACATTGTAATATTTCCTATGCATGTTAATTACGATGTAGTTAGAAAGATACTCTTTTAGTAGAATTATATTTTTTACCATGTGTTCAATGTGATTAATTAGATTTAATTAGATTGAGTCGTAGAAAATATTTGTTGAAAGCTAAGGGTAGATTAAATGGATTTTAAAAGGCAACTCCTTCACGTTTTTGCATGTAGGCTTCATAGACTAAAATAAATACTCCTGAAGAATCTGACTCAAAAGTGCATGTAAGCTAACGTTCTCCATTGTTGCAAAAATGGCTATTGCTTTTTTGTTATCCCATAATATATTTTACTTGATGCAAATATTTTTTATATGAATATGATGCGTCCATGCAAGTCGGTTGATTACTTATAAAGAAACTACATATAGTTGAAGTCTGAATCACGTGTAGTTCGTTCCGATACAGTTTATTTTCCATCTACCATCAGTTGTTAGATCAAACACAATCAATTGTCAACGTTCATTTAAACTTTTTCACGATTAGTAACTTTAGATGTTTGATGGTGTAGCCATAATATGAATATGCCTAAATACTTTTGATTTTTTTTCATTTTTTATGATAGTAATTACATTTTGTGACTTTACAGTCTTAATTTTTTAATGAAGAAACATAAAATGGATGGTACTAAGGGACAAGAATCACTTCCCGTGCAAAGCACGGGGTCCACACTAGTTCTTTATGAAAGCATTCCCATCTTTATTTTGAGCACTATTTGGATCATCAATTTAGGTTGAAATCAAAATCTTTTCCATAACTGAGTAAGTGGATTTGCAAGTATACACACCTATTATATTCAGGTAAGTTTATAACATTAAATTATGAAAGGATGGTTATTTTAATATATACCAAATCTAAAACAAAGTTATATGTATATATAGATATATCAAATTAAAGACTGGCACACAATTATATTGTTGCTTCAAAGAGAAAATTAGTGCATTCGGGAGTTGTAGGAATGAATATATAAAGTGTAGAATTTAAATACATGAACAATTATGCTTTCATCATAGGAAATATAAAAACTTAGTATGGTTATTTAATAATGTACAATATAATATTTAGTATATATTATTATTGTATATTTAATAATACATTATTGTATATTTAATAATGTACAATACATTATTATATATTTAATAATGTACAATAGATTATTGTATATTTAATAATGTACAATATAATATTTAGTATATATTATTATATACAAGTTTCATGAAGATAATAATTGGATTTTAGGTGGTCTTGATGATAAACAAAATAGTAGAAGAAATGTGTGAAATATAGTACAAATGTACATCTAATGATCTGAATTTTCTTGATTTTAATAAGTTATATACCCTATCCCCTACTTTATTCTATTGTTCACCAGGTCAATATTGACTTTCTTTCAAGGTTCATGACTAATTTATTCGTATTTACATATGCATCCTTCTTTTCTTCATTTTCTTCCTTTATTATTTTATTTTGTATAAGTAGGTGTTAACTATACATTATTAACATTTGATGTCAGTATGTTAAAAGATGAAACTAGCCAAAATGAAAGAATAAAGGAGATGAATTATGAATTCATCAAGCAACAACATAGAATCTATGCCCCTAATTATCAATATCATGATTGAGATCTCAAATATTTAAATTCAACAACTCAAATAAAGAACTACTACTACAACTCTTATGATCTCAAAAACTAGTACAATGATGCTTCACAAGTTGGCAAGCCTCATACTAGAAATTGGACTGAGAAAAGATCTAAAGGAGGACTCTACATAGATTCTGCAGATGAAGATAATCGAATCGAAGGTGTCACAGTTGCAGAGAGACTGGTTAAGTATGAATGGAATGTATGCTGGCATATGGAGACTTGACCAATCTATAGAGACCCTCTTGCCTACGACCATATCAAATCATCTTGACCGTGAAACACAAGAGAAGAGGGGTCAAAATGACATGATAATTTATATCCTTAGTAATATAACTGATAGATAATAAATTTATAAAAAAACAGGAGCAAGACATCAACTGAATCTCTCCAAGTTTGATTATATAAGAATGTCTCCCTTCAGCAATGACTACAGATCAGCTAAGATGAACGGTACTATAGGATGTGAACTGTCCTCTGTCACCACAGAATGTGAGATGCGTTAGAGTCCATGATTCATTCTGAAATATCAACATTATGGAAGGTGGTAAGAGCATTACCTCTACCTAAGAACTAGCAGAAGCATCAATGTCATATGGGGAAAATAGCACTAGTATAACTCGTTGAAGCGGCTATGATTTCCCTCAGATAAGAGATAATATCATCACACTTCTGATCAACAGGAGTAGCCGTGAGTTCCAATTGCTCAGCAGCACTAATGCTTGTAGGGCAACCACACTTTTGATAGGATTTATCTTTAGAGTGCCATATACAATTGCAATATTTGCACTATAGATGATGATGACCACTTCCCCTAGCATAGAAGCCACGTCCTTAAACTATGTTGAAGCTCCTCTATCATGAGATGCGACCATAGTAGAGGAGGTCTAAACAATAAAAGTAAGAGGGAGTGTAATCATGCTCAAACATTTATAAGCCTCCTCAATGGAGGGATAGAAGAACATGTAAGAAGCTAGATGCATGCAACACCATACATGAGATCAAGCATAGTTAAAGGTGACGCAGTGCTAATGGGTTTGCGTGTGCCTATATGATTGGAGTGTCGATCTTCCAAGATAGCGCTGGCATGCTTATCTTATGGGAGCATGTTGATGATATGAGAGGTTGTGCCACCGATACAAGAAAAATTGTAAATTTCTTTATATTTCTTGTTAAATGTTGGGGCACAAGGGGCATGCTTTTTTATGTGCTCCAAAAAATATCAAATAATGACATATAATACCCTATATTGGCAATGTTTAGAAGCCAAAAAAGTGATGTTATTCCCATTTGGCATATTCTCATCCATTATAATATTACTTGGTTATTTTTATAGTTTGATTGCAATTGCAATGCTTGTTCTCTTTTAAAAAAGCACTCTACATTAATCCTACATTGACATATCACCAATGAAATGTAGTATTAAATGAAGTAAAATAGAATTCTTCGGTTGTCATCTATTCTCAACCACCATGTATTCTTTCTTCGTCATTTTTTTACAATTACATTACTCCTTCGAATATGCTTGTACATTCACAAATAGTACCGGATAATACTACATTGACAAATTGATAATTTACCGGAATAGGAGGGGGAGCAGGACTACTATGATATGATCTATGTGGTTCTCGGGGCATCGAGATCGGATATTCAACCCCCTCGTGCCTTCCCTTGACTTGATTTTCTGGCTTGTCATCACATGAATAGATGAGAATTCTTTTATTACTTTATTTTCTATTCTCATCCTTCTTATATTGTTCTTTATTTTTTATGATTTTATTGCTCCTCCAAATATCCTTATTCTCAAGTAGTGCCCTGCAATTCTAACTGATGGTCAAATATTCAAAGTTAGAAGATAAATATAATGGATATAATTAGCATGGGCCATTCTAGTATAGTGTTCATGGTCAGATCTGGCGAAAGTTGGGTTGATGTTCTAAAAACCCCATGTTCAAGTCCCGGGCTGGGTCGGACCGACCCACGAGCCATAGTCCGGTCTAGGTCTGGGCCGGCCCATGGATCGAATGTAAAGCATTTTTTTCTTAATTTTTTAATCTAATGTATAGAGATAATTATGATTTTTGTAGCATCATCTAATCTTTCTAAATTTAACTAAGCATAATAGGTGTTACTTGGCATGTAAACTATAAAATACGATGTAACATTGATAATGTAAAATAAAAACTTGAAGTATGTTATATTAAATGTATCTAAAATATAATTTTTAAATCCATATTTTTATATGTGTGGGCTGGGTCAAGCCGGGTTTTGCGGCACATGTCTGCGGACTGCACAGTTGATGGACAGGTCAAAGACTGGGTCGGGTCAGGATGGTCCATTTATGAAATCTCTTGGTCCAAGCTCGACTCTTGAGCAGGCTAGGTGTGCAGGCCTCTGGCCCATTGGTCAGCTCTAAACATGGTATGAGTTTTAATAGAATCATTTGACTGGTGATTATACGGAAAACTTAATATGTTAAGTAGTGTCTCTTAAAGATGAAATTATGTGATTCTCAGCGCAAAAGTGTTGCATCTTTCTCCCCACCCTTTTATGGTGCTTCAAGTTCTTATCATCAAAATCTTAAAGGGATATCCAAGAATCATCGTATCACGGTGGTGATATTTTTCTCAATACTTTTTAGTAGGATTGCATGCTTCTTTTCCACCACCCATATATGTATATGTATATGATTATGATTATAATGATGGTTCCGGTGGAATAGAAGAATTCTTCTAGTGATGCAAGAGTCGGAAACAACATTATGATTTTTATCATTTTTTCTAATGAATCTATTCTTTACTCTCCATCACTCGCATCACAAGCTTCAATTGCTCCCCCGTTAACATTCTAATCAAGAATGGGGGGTAATGCATCATCAGAATTTCGTGCCACTCATCGAGACATAGCTATTGATGAGAGCAAACATCCATATGGAATGCTCCAAACTATTTCTTATCAAGAGAACAGATGCATTCCCATAGATTACATGAGCTTTTGTTCATATATGATATGAGAAAATTATTCTGAAATATGTTGAAGTATGTCGTTGGCACAAGCAAGAAAGCATGCAACTAAGTCTCTATCTGACCAGAACTTCATTCTAGGAATCAACCATGAATTGTTACTTTAGTATGTTTTCTTTTTATCTTTGTTTTCAAGACTATTTATGTATGTTTAAGTCTCCGAAATGATATGTACTAATATTCATGATTACTAATTTGACATGTATTTAACGTTATATTTTTAGTTTATCTAAATACCAAACATTAAATTTATATCACTTAATCACTGAGGATATTTTTTAAATTCACCCTGTTTTACCTTTTTAAGTTGTTTTAGCACGATTTCGAGATATCACTAGCATGCCCTCGGCATATGCTCATTTTCTATCTCGAGAAACAACATCAATGTCAACACTTAAAACTATGGGATCATGAGTCGCAAGAAAAACACCTATCGTTTTGTTGTTCCTGTAGACGATCAGTTACTCAGGACTAGTGCTCAGGAGCATGTAGCTATGAAGCTTCTCGAGCATGCCTTACAGTCAAGATTAAAAAGCATGGAAAAGGAAACCATCATGCTTCATCGTGAATATGTCATATTGGAGCTAGAGGATCGTTGTCTCATTCTTCGCATAGGAATAGGTAGCGGCGAGTATATCCCACATCGCCTTGACAAAGGGTTTATATAAAATATTGTCGATGATCTCAGTTGCAATAGTGTCGAAAAACCAAACATGTGTTTTGCTTCAATGAAGCTTGCTTTACGATATATTATTGTTTCTCTCCATAGTATTCATGAACTGCATTGTCCGCATTTCATAGTTAGTCCCATACATCTTGACAGCAGACATGGGGTATGTGAATGCCCTAGAGGATAAAATGGAGGCATATCGACCTTATTTTCTATCATGACAAACAAAGTATACTGGGAAGGATGAAACCAAGTGGTGGAACAATCTGATTTTATCTACACAATCATCTAGGGAACAGGTGTATGCAGACTAAGAGCACAACCTTTCTCATCAACTTCGTCAGTGCTCTGGAGTTGAACCGGATTTATGTGCATGAAATCCCCATGGATTGCACCAAAAACAGTGCAAGGAAGCATCAAGGAGAGTTACACATAACTTGGAGGTTTACGTAGGAATCATCAGGGCCTCGTGATGTTACCTAGGTCTTGCTACACACTCACATGATTGTCCTAGGAACCACAATTGGTGCACAATGATGTTGCAAGCACCTCCAGTTGTCGGGTGAGGATAGGGGCAGCACTACATACTGCAAGTGGGCAATGCGTGCCCGAGAGGAGAGGCATGTGCAGGCCTTCGCGCAGTGCCGCGGTGGAAGGTGCATAGAAATCAAGGCACGCGAGATTGAGGAAGAAGAAGTGACCGACAAGTGGGAGTTTAGGGTATCACGAGGATACCAGAACTCTAGTCCACGACCACCGTTCTAATACCATGTGGAAAAAATGAATGATATATTTATTCTGAGGCTAAAATTCCTTTATATATAGAAACCCTAGGCGAAAATAACCAATGGAAAAATACATAGAAATGAATTCACAAATACATAGATACTATTTCCCTATAACGCATTACATACAAACATCATAATCGGCATAATAATAAATGATATGGTACACATTAATATGATACCTAACACAACATTCACTAGTAACTAATAATAATGTATATACGAATACCAATACGTATATTTGTATTGACTCATATTCATATTGACCATTAAGAGTATAACGAATACATTGTAGGACTCAGTACATTTAAGCTACCAGTTCGGAAGATAATAAAGAGGCATAAGAAATACATAGGAGAAAATGCATAGAGATGCATCCAAGCGAACGTAAAGAGGTAGCGAAGCATAATTCTGCTAAGAAGATTAAACACAAGAGATCAGAATAATACCCCTAAAGATGTACAAAATGCATAAATCTTTGATGGTAAACTTTAGACTATAATCAGCACGAAATTTTGCTCAAGGAACAAGAAATTTGAAGTTTTAAAGCAATGAAAGTAATTTTGAAAAGTATGAGTTTCAGACCTTTTTTTGCATATGGACTCAACAAACACAAGTAAAATCATTGATTACAATAGAATAACGAAGCCCCCTTACACTTTTAACACAAACATGATACCATAATCAGCTTGAACTCAAGCAAAGAAAATATTATCCAAGGCATACATCACAATCTACGGACTCTAGATAAAAATATTGGGGAGTTGCAGTTAGGGTACAATGATGTCGCGAATACACAATTGAAGATGAGCGTACTAAGTTGAAGTTACAAAAGGATACTATGGTGGTGCTTTGGAAGATCGAGATAAGAGAGACTATCGCGTCCAACGCCTCCGCTGATCAGCTTCGTCATTTCGTAACCTGTTTAACAAAGAAAGAGGTGTTAAAGATTGATCAGTTGTTCAAGGCATCAGTGATTGGAAAATAAACTTAAAGCAGATTTGGTATATATATATAACACATAAACATATAGATAAAGTCAAGTCAATGCTGATGCCTGGTAAAGTTTACCCCTCATCTATATGGATATTAAAAAGGAATTAAAAGATTCTACAAAAACTTGAACACGGACTTTACCAATAATGTCGAAGGAAACACTAGATCTGCAATCCATTCAAATGCATGATTATTAGCACGAAAATAATTACTATCTATTAGGAATTCATTGCAAACAATGATGGCTTCTGTTCTTTTAAAGGCTTCAACTCTGCGTGAATTGTAGGAATTAATGTGTATAGATACTACTGTCAGCTTCCCCCGGACGTGTAGAATCAATATCATAAAAGTCAATAGGCAATCAGACAACTAACCGGATTTTGTCGGCTTTTGTTCTTTTTAATATTTTTAATAAAAAATATTTTATATACAAATATCCTTATATATTTATATAGATTTGGGCATTTAAAAATTCTACCGTAATAAAATGAAACTAATAATTGAATTCTAACCAAACATCTAGCATTTTGTTATTGGTTTGCTTTTAGAAAATTTAGGAAGTATACAATTGTCACTAAGTCAGCTGGCTAGGCCAATTAGTCCGCCGACTAATCGCACCGACTAAGGGGAGACCGCATATTCGCTGACTAGGCCGGTTAGGATTAAGCGCACCTACCCACCAAAACCAAGTAGTCGGCCTAGTTGGCCAACTTTTGCAAGATTATTTGTATTCATTTGGAAGTTGACTGTGAGCCGCAGGATCACATTGAAGCATCGAAGTAGTGGGACCATGCCGCGGGTCCGATAAAGGATGCACGCAAAACATACGAGGCGACAATTGCAACATTGCTGGAGAAGAGAGGTGCACAAGGTTCAAAAAAGGGTGTCAATCTCGGTGAAAAAAATCCTAAAGTCAGGAGGAGGAGAGGAGGAGGAGGAGGTAGGCAAACAATATATATAGTCAGTGCGAGGGTCCCCAGACCTTTCATTCCCTCATCAGCCGAGGGAGAAAGTCCTTATTCGAGCCGGCCTTTATTTATGGTCGGCTTGAGAAGGCCCATTTAGGTCACGTCCCTGCCCCTTGGCTTGGGGGAGGCCTGGAAACAGATGGCTCCTCACATAAAGTGGAAAGGTCGGGGTGGGCAACATTGATTTCTGGCATGATATGTGGATTGGTGATACCGGTGCGAAAGGGGCAAGATGAGAGGCTGTCGTAATGGCGCCCTTTTTTGGCATACCTCCGTACTGCTGAGAGGCGAGACTCATTCCAACTCTGAACTGAGACCGGGTTCTTTGTCCTCCTACCGGGCCCGTGTGGCTCTCCCTGGGCAGTGAGGTAGTCTCTTTTTCTTCTCTCTGATTCAGGTGAGGAGGAGGAGGAGGAGGTAGGCAAACAATATATATAGTCAGTGCGAGGGTCCCCAGACCTTTCATTCCCTCATCAGCCGAGGGAGAAAGTCCTTATTCGAGCCGGCCTTTATTTATGGTCAGCTTGAGAAGGCCCATTTAGGTCACGTCCCTGCCCCTTGGCTTGGGGGAGGCCTGGAAACAGATGGCTCCTCACATAAAGTGGAAAGGTCGGGGTGGGCAACATTGATTTCTGGCATGATCTGTGGATTGGTGATACCGGTGCGAAAGGGGCAAGATGAGAGGTTGTCGTAATGGCGCCCTTTTTTGGCATACCTCCGTACTGCTGAGAGGCGAGACTCATTCCAACTCCGAACTGAGACCGGGTTCTTTGTCCTCCTACCGGGCCCGTGTGGCTCTCCCTGGGCAGTGAGGTAGTCTCTTTTTCTTCTCTCTGATTCAGGTGAGGAGGAGGAGGAGGAGGTAGGCAAACAATATATATAGTCAGTGCGAGGGTCCCCAGACCTTTCATTCCCTCATCAGCCGAGGGAGAAAGTCCTTATTCGAGCCGGCCTTTATTTATGGTCAGCTTGAGAAGGCCCATTTAGGTCACGTCCCTGCCCCTTGGCTTGGGGGAGGCCTGGAAACAGATGGCTCCTCACATAAAGTGGAAAGGTCGGGGTGGGCAACATTGATTTCTGGCATGATCTGTGGATTGGTGATACCGGTGCGAAAGGGGCAAGATGAGAGGCTGTCGTAATGGCGCCCTTTTTTGGCATACCTCCGTACTGCTGAGAGGCGAGACTCATTCCAACTCCGAACTGAGACCAGGTTCTTTGTCCTCCTACCGGGCCCGTGTGGCTCTCCCTGGGCAGTGAGGTAGTCTCTTTTTCTTCTCTCTGATTCAGGTCACAAAGAAGGAGGAGGAGGAGGAGGAGGAGGAGGAGGAAGAAGAAGAAGAAGAAGAGGAAAAGGAAGAAGAAGAAGAAGAAGAAGAAGAGGAAGAAGAGGAAGAAGAAGAAGAAGAAGAAACAAGGAAGCACTAGGCTAGCACCCTTACATGGGTCCATCAGAGAAGAGAAGGGGTTGTTCCGACCCAACTTTTGATTCTTGTTTTTTTTCCCTTTTTTTAGGATGAAAAAGGCAGGTACCAACAAAGGTGCATATCATACCTTACATATTCACAAAACCTTAGAAGTAATTACAAAGATCAAGACTCATAAAAAGTCGAGGCATGCTTTCTGACATTCTCAACGTAGAATCTCTCCTAGAAGGAGCACATAATACCTAAGATATTCACAAAAAATTGAAGTAATTACAAAGATCAAGACTCATAAAGAGCATTGGCATGCTCTCTGACATTCTCAATATAGAATCTCTCCTAACATACACCACCATATTTCTGCCAACACAGCCCACACGAGGGCCAGAACCATATTACAGTAAGGACCAATAGATGCCCCAAAAGTCATGGGAGCTCGTGATATCCACCTCAGTTGTAGCAGCCCCATCCTAAACTCCTTCCGAGCCATTGCGATGAAGAAATAGTTGTTCCATATCCTCTCTATTGTCACGACATCTCATACAAGAACCATCCACACCTCAAAAAAGTTGTGCCAAGTGGCCATTGGTCATTACACGTCCTCACATAAGAGCCATAAAATGATCTTCACACAACGAGACCCTTTGGGTCCATATCCTCTTGCAGTCCTCTGCACAGATGCCAAGGTCAAAAGCAATCAATATCAAAAGGGTGTCCTAAGCATGGCCTTAATATCAAATTCGGTGTAGCTTCGCTAAACCCTAAAACCGATGTATCATCGACTTGTCGTCAAAATCACCAAATATTGAGGAAATGGTAAGATAGATATAAACAATTATTTGCTAAAATAGAGGTCTAGATACGTGTTTTCTAGTAGTACTGTCATCATAATCAGCATATGTGATCATATTCAATTTTTTTTAAGTCTAACGGTTGGGGGGAGACACGGCATGGTGTTCGCCCCAGCATTTTATTATTTAAAAAGAGAAGAGTAATTACAAGAAAAGAAACAAGAGGAGGAAAATAAGGGGAGGAGACCGGACCCAAACGATCCCCAACATACACGAAAGCGCAGGTTACAACATCGACCAGTCGCAAGCTAAACGGCCCGCATGAGCCAACACATTTTCTTTGTAGAATCTCTGGCCCCTAAAAATTGTTGCACTACGCCCCAGCCAAATCGCCCAAATGCAAGCAAAGAGACCTAAAAAATCCCTGCGCTCCATGTCCTTGTTCGACCGAATGGACACCCAGAAATCGTCCACGCCAGAAGTATTGATCCAAGCCAACCTCGCCTCCTCCCATACGCCTGCAGTGATAGGGCAAACGAAGAAGAGGTGATTCAACGATTCCACGTCATCGCCACAGAGAGCACAACCCACCGAGGACACGCCGCCAAAAAGTCTATCGCAATGATCCCGCGTTAAAATCCTCCCCCTGCGAAAGAGCCAAAGGAAGATGGCCACCCTCTCCGGGAGCTTCAACTTCCAAAGTAATCTGCAGTCAAGGTAAAAGGGGTCCGAATGCAGCCGCGGTTGATGGGATAACGCTATGAAAGCCTTCCTCGTGGAGAATTCGCCCTTCCTCCAAGCCCAGTGATCTCTTCCCCTCGCGGGTCTAGGCGCATTCTTAAAAGTAGCCAAAAGAGAAAGAAGGTCGTCGAACCTTTGGTCAGAGAGGCTGCCATGAAGTGACGGAAACCAGCCATCCCCCGACCAGCAGGAAGCCACAAAAGCTCTCCCATCGGTCGCCAATGCAAATAAACGCGAGAAAGATTCCCTTAAAGGAGCTCCACCAGCCCAATTGTCCGTCCAGAACTTGAAAGACCTGCCATCCCCGAGGACAGGAACAAAGAGATGCGCGTAGCGAAGGCCCACCGACAACACCCCGCGCCAGAAGGGGGTACGAGAACGAACACTGCCACCCTCCCCCATCAGAACCCCATTTAAACCAAGAATCTCGCGCAATAAGGAAGAGTAGAAATTATCACATACGCCCCATAACCTGTTCACCCATTTTAGGAGAAGAGCGTCATTGACCCAGTCGAGGCGACGGATGCCAAGACCCCCTTCACACTTCCTCAACGCCACCTCCTCCCACCCGACGAGATGTGGACCATGCGAAGAGGTCCCACTTCTCCCCCAAAGAAAGTTCCGCATCATCTTCTCAATACGTCGCCGCACCCCCGCCGGCAGTTGTCAATTGGAAAGATAATAGACGGGGATAGACGAGAGAACAGATTTGATGAGCACCAATCGGCCACCCCTCGAGAGCAATGCGGAACTCCAACCGGAGAGCCGCCTCTCCACCTTCTCAATAACCTTGTACCAGTCGCGATGTCTAGCCCTCCCCGCCCCCAGGGGCATGCCCAAGTAGTCCATCGGCAGAAGAGCAGATGGGGAGCCCAGAGCCAAGCCACATTCAGACGCCACCTCCGAATCCAAAGCAAAGGGGATCACCTTGGATTTGCCTTGATTGATGCGCAAGCCCGATAGCTCGCTAAAGATTTCCAGAGTTGCCGCCATGCCCTTGACCTCATCAAGTCCCCCCTCAATGAAGGCGATTGTATCGTCGGCGTATTGGAGGATCGGGATCACCTGGTCGCCGCAGGAGAAGCCCTTGGATAGACCGCAGTCGACCACGTGATCCGCCATCCGAGGAAGCACATCCACCGCAAGAATGAACAAAAGTGGTGCCAAGGGGCAGCCTTGTCTAACCCCTCTTCTAGGTTGAAAGTGCTCGCCCACGATGCGCCCATTAATCATAACTGAGAAGGAGACTGTGGAGACGCATCGACGCATCCATGAGATCTAAAGATTAGGGAACCCACGAGCTCTCAGGACCGACCACAAGAAAGACCAGTCAAGCGAGTCGTAAGCCTTAGCAAAATCCACCTTCCAAAGCACCCCATGGATCCCTCCCCTACTCCAACTCTCAACCATCTCAGAAGCCAGAGCCGTAACGTCTGCGATTTGTCGTCCACGAATGAAAGCCGCCTGCCCTGGGGAAATTAGGCCATCAAGCACCGGGGCGAGTCTACGAGCGAACACCTTCGCCACGATCAAATAAATACCATTCGATATAGCGATAGGACGAAAGTCCTCAATACGATGGGCGGAGGACAGCTTCGGCAGCAAGACAATGAGAGCCCTATTGATTTTGTCGAACCCTGCATTACCCCTACAAAATTCAACAATAACATCCCAAACCTCATGCCCCACCAGCTCCCAAAAATCCTTGTAGAAATCAATTGGGAACCCATCCGGCCCCGGCGAAGCATTGTCGTTGAGATCCCAAACCGCCATCTTGACCTCCTCCAGAGTCACGTCCTTAATCAAGTCTTCACCAAGCAGGGGCGAGAAAGGCTGAGACCCCTCCCCCGGCCACATTCATCGCCTAGGTGCGCACGAAGAGTAGAAGGCTTTAAAGTAACTCGCCACCTCCATCCCCGGAGCTTCCTCCCCCATCACCTCCCTGCCATCAAAGGAGATGGACCGAATAAAATTCGAGCATCTCCTGTTACTGGCCACCCTATGGAAATAAGAGGAGTTGGTGTCCCCTCCTCTTAGCCAAGAGATCCTCGACCTCTGCCGCCATTCCGCCAACTGCTTCCGGTCCTACACCTCCACCCTCGCCTGAGCAGCCAATCTGGATTCCAACTCCTCCGCACTGAGGTCCCTTGACCCCTCCAAGACATCTAAAGAAGTCACAATCTCCTCCGCCTCTTTTCTGGCAGACGCTTGCGCGTCCCGAGAGGCTTTCTTAAAAGAAGCCAAGCTTTTCCGCAAGAGCACCAACTTCTGAGCAAATCTCCCCACAGTCGAACCCCCACCACAGACCTTCCCCCAAATATCAGCCAAAAAATCCCTGAAATTATCCTACTGAAGCCAACACTTCTCGTATCTAAAGAAACCAGAAGAGGGAGACGACACACCCGAGTCCCATAGGATAGGGGTGTGGTCCGAGTAAGAGCGCGGACAAGAGTAGATGAGAGCGAGGGGAAAGGCCGTCATGAGATCATCAGAAGCCAAAAACCTATCAATGCAAGATCTCGACGACGAGTTCCGCCAAGTGTACAACACGTCATTCGCATGAAGATCCTCTAAAGCTAATGCGTCGATAAGATGAGAAAAATCAGTCGAGCCCGAATCAGCACCCCCCCTCGACCGGAGTCTATCCGAAACGCGCAAGGTGACATTAAACCCGCAAAATGTTGGCTGACCCCAAGAAGCTCGTCCCATAAATCCCTCCTCTTCATATGACAGCATGGGCCGTAAGCGCAAGAGAAAGCCACAACAGAAGAATCGTCCCGCCTAGTGAGTGAAACGGAAATCGAATGGCTGCCTTTGACTACCGAGTTAAAGGAGAAGACCGCTAACCTCCAAGCGATGAGCAAGCCGCCCGCTGAACCCTCGGCTTCCAGAGCACGAACTTCATCCAAACTCCTCGTACCAAAAGATCGCCAAAGATCATCTCCCATCTGACGGAGCTTCGTCTCCTGAAGCAAGACCACGTCGCAACCCCACTCATTGAATCTGGTACCCAGCGCTTTACGCTTATCCGCATCCCCCAACCCCCTCACATTCCATGATAAGACCTTCATGAGGAACCTTCGTCAACCCCTCCTATTCGAACCACTCCAGCAGCTGCTGCCACCGCCTCTTTGAAAGTGAGGCAGGTCTGAATCTCCCCCGCCTCGTGCGCAATTTGTTCCTCCTCCTATACCGCTTTGCTGATCTTCTTCTGGAGTCGCCATCAGCTTCAGCAACAATCTGAGCCTCCTCTGAAGCCTCGGAGGGACCAAGAGAGACGGACGGCCCCAACGCTTGGGAGCGAGATCCCTGAAGAAAGCCCTCGAACACATCCATGCAAGTGTCTAGCGAGAAGGGTACGCGTAGCGGAGGACATCCTCCCCTCTCAGCGTCCCCTAAAAGTATCAGCCCTTGTTCAGGTAGATTCTTGTCCGCCACGTCATGCTCGATCGGATCCAACTCCACCACCCGCGTGCCCGCACCACGCCCGGATCCGAAGGGGGGTCCAGTCCAGAAATGTGCCACCCGAAACTCGGAGGAGACCGCCCGAAACGAGGACCCGGGCAACCCTTTCGAGAAACTGAAATCCCCCTCGAACCCCGTGTACCTACCCGCCACATCACCCGGGAAACAGCCAAGAGGAGTATCCATGCAGCGATCCCATGTGAAAAGATGGGTGGGGCATACAAAAGAGTCGGATTGTCTTACGAAAACATCATAGCGGAATGAGGTCCCCGAAGCGGCTCCCTGAATGGGACTCTGCACCTCGAGAACCGAAACGACAGCCTTTCCTCTACCAACCGACGAGTTTACGGCCGCGCCAGTCGCCGCCAGAGGCGGCGGAGGAGACACCACCGACATCTTCAACCGACAATAGAACCTGTCGAACTTCAGGTCCCCATAGAACACCTGATCAATCGCTCTATCCAAGAAGGATTTGTTGCACTCCATGAGAACTCGAGGAGGGATCCGACCCCGGAGACAAACCATCGTCTGTTACTGCCAGAACTTCTCCCCATCTACGCAGCGGTCGCCTTAGGCAGTGAACCGAACGAGATAAGAAAGGTATGCCGCGGACCTCAGCGACGCATACCTCCACGTCCACGCATGCCCCGTCTGCAAAACGCAAGTCCCTCCAAGCGATGCCTCCCACGAAACTGCCATGAATCAGCCTGAGCCGCTGCTCGTTCGACGGCCCCCTTACACAGCATCTTCTTGGACCTAGGGAGGCGATGTCCCTCGAGAACCGATCTCCCAAGAGCTCCCGAAGAAGGTTGCTCACGACGTTGATGGATAAGCAAGCATCCATGTAGACGCCAATGACCGCCATTGAACGCACCGATCTTCTCGAATCCTACTCCCGCGTTTTGACCTCCCAAGCACAAGGATCTTTAGATGACGAAGATAGCACCTTTTAAGTCGAGGACGACTCCCCCACAGGGTGGGTGCATGTGCCATCAGCCACGACCTGAGCAAAGGAGCGCCCTCCAGCGACGAAAACAACCGACTTCCCGTGAGAGGTCGTCGAACTAACACCTGCTTTTCCCAAAGAGAAACGATTCCCGCCGGACCGCGAACGTGAACCACAAACAGCCATCTTGTGCCCCAGTCCTCCACAAGCAAAACAACGGGGCTTCGCAACGCAAACCGATGCCAAGTGACCCCTCACTCCACAGCGCCAGCAAGACCTCTCCGGCTTCCTATGGGAGACATGCACCCACGTCCCCTCCCCTGCGAAAGCTTCCTCCCCTTCCGCCTCCACGAACTGCGGGCTTTCTCGATGACATTCAGCATGCCTCTCCTCCACTGCGACGTGGTTGGTTCCCCCTCCGACTCCCGATCTCCCCTTGCACACTCTCCCTTCTTCATGAGATAGGAGAGTTCCCCCCTGCTCAAGCTACCAAGAGCGTCGCCCCTCCTGCACCATTTCCGAACGCCTCCCTCCGCTTTGCCCTGAGAAAACCTCCCAACGCTCCCGAACGCGCTCCCACCACTCTCCATCTTGTGTCAAGTGTCCGATCATATTCAATATTAAGCAAGGCATGTAGCTAGACGTTATAGTCATGTAGAATGCATAAAAAAGTTGGAATAACAAATAGCATGGTCTCGAACTCAAAATTCTAAATTCATAATTCTAAATAGCGCGGTCTCGAACTCAAAATTCATAACGTACCCATACAATACTAAGAATACTTACCATGTAAAAAAGATGAAGAAAAATGGCCACTCATCAAAAAGAAAAAAGACAAAATAAGACTAACTAATTAATAAAAGATTCTAAATTTTAAACTTGATATTAAACATATATATTGCATACTGTGTTAGCCATATAATGTCATGAACTTATTGTTGAGATACTTGAGATGCATTGAATTGTTCATTTGTTCAACCAGACACATTGGAGAGCTTGTTTATGCAACCTCCTCGAATGATATTGGGCCAAGACCGCGATTTAGACTGGGGTTATCGTGTCTACAGTGGGCGCACCCCCTCCCCAGTCGGGCTCGAGGGAAACAGCCTCCTCAGAACAAAATTAAGTGTAAGGGTGCATGTTTAAGTTTGATGGTCATGTAAATATTTTCTTTAGGAATGGCTAGCATGGCACGTGTTCGCATATATAATATACATTATGACTAACATATATGTTCAAGAGGAAGGCAAATCAAGCAATATGGAAAAAGTAGGAAAAGGTATCTATCACCCATATTGGTCTCATTTCCCTTGTTAGGGTAAAAACGTACTGAGATGTTTATTCTATAGAGCCCTCGGGTCTCTTATATAGAGAGAAAACCCTTGGGTAAATTACAGAGTCTTACAAAACATAAGTAGTAATTACGAAACACTTAAAACGTAACATAAGCAATTCTCTACACTCCCCCTCAAGATGGAGCATAGATATCTATCATGCTCAGCTTGGACGAACATCTCTGGAAAGGTCCTCTGAGCAATGGCTTCGTGAATATGTCAGCAGTCTGGTCCTCTGAACTGACATGTGATGTGGAAATGAAGCCCTTCTGAATCATGTCCCTAGTATAATGACAATCCACCTCGATGTGCTTTGTTCTCTCATGGAAGGCTGGATTGTTGGCAATAAATAATGCTGCCTGATTATCACATTGAAGGTTCATAGGCAAGGGGACATTGACATTCAGATCTTCTAAAACTGCTTTAACCCACATCATCTCCGTGGTTGCCTGAGCCATGGCTCTGTACTCGGATTCGGCACTGGATCTCGCCACAACAGTCTGCTTCTTGCTTTTCCACGAGACTAAGGAGCTTCCTATGAAGATAGCAAATCCAGAGGTAGACTTACGATCCCTTGGACATCCTGCATAATCTGCATCTGCGCAGGCTGAAATAGACAGATCTGTATCTTTCTTGAACAGCAACCCTGCGCCTGGGGAAGACTTCAGATATCTCAATATCATATGCACGGCATCCATATGAACTTGCCTCGGCTGCTCCATGAATTGACTCACCCGGTTTACTGCAAAGGCAATATCCGGTCGAGTGATGGTAATGTATAAGAGCTTGCCCACCATTTCTCTGTACCTTCTCTTGTCCACCTCCTCTGTATCCTCATCGTACAGCTTCATGCTCGGGTCCATAGGTGTACTTGAAGGTCTGCATCCAGTCATTCCTGTTTCAGCTAGCAAATCTGTGACATATTTTCTTTGAGTCATCACCATTCCTTGTGCATTTCTTGCAAACTCTATCCCCAGAAAGTAACGTATTGTGCCAAGATCTTTTGTAATGAACTGGCTCCCCAACATTGACTTGGTTCGCTCAATCCCCTGAGCATCATCTCCTGTGACCAATATGTCATCAACGTATATCATAACGACAATAGTACCTCTAGGGGTCTTCAGGACAAACAGTGAGTGGTCCGCATTTGACTTTCTGAACCCCTGTTGTTCCATAAGCTGGGAGAGCTTTTGGTACCATGCCCGAGGACTCTGTTTAAGGCCATAGATAGCCTTATGAAGTCTACACACCATCTGGGTCTCCCCCTCAGCAGCAAACCCGGGTGGCTGCTGCATGTAGACTTCCTCCTGTAGGTCACCATACAAGAAAGCATTCTTGACATCAAGCTGGAAAATAGGCCAGTTACGTACCACAGCAACAGACATAAGAATGCGTAGAGTAGAGTGTCTCGCCACCGGGGAGAAAGTATCCAAATAATCAACCCCATATGTCTGAGTAAATCCTCGTGCCACGAGCCTTGCTTTGTATCTGTCTAGACGACCATCCGCATGATATTTTACCGTAAATACCCATTTGCAACTCACCACGGATGCACCTGGAGGAATGGGGACAAGAGACCAAGTCCCGCGAGATCGCAAGGCAGACATCTCTTCCTCCATTGCTAAACGCCAGCAGTCAGTCTTCATGGCATCCTGATATGTCCGTGGAATCTCGACTGATGATACGGCAGCTGCAAACCGCTGGAAGTCCCCAGTGAGACGATGAAAGGAGACGTAAGAGGCAAGAGGATAGGAGGCACACTGTCTCCGCTGCTTCCTGTGAGCAATGGGGCGGTCCAAATCATCCAAGACCGTGCTAACTGGTTGGTCTTCCTCCTGTAGGAAAGGCTCCTGCACAGGTGCATTATCTAACCCATCATCAGTGTTAACGTCAGAACATACCTGAGGCGTATTGGATGGTTGACTTGTAGCTTGAGCAGGGCCAGTCCGCCTTGAATAGAACTTAGGGAAAGGGACAACTGGAGGTGGTGGTGGTTTCGGTGGAGGAGAGGTTTGACCCAGACTTGGAGGTGGAGGAACATAGACCGTGGAATCTGGTGATGTGGAGGAGACCAATCTGTCACCTGCAGGGGAGAAGTACATGACAGGTTCGAAAAATGTAACATTTGCGCTCACATAGTACTTGTTATGAACAGGATCATAGCAACGGTATCCTTTTTGTGTTCTGGAGTAACCCACAAACACACACTTGATAGCCCTAGGAGAGAGCTTATCAAGTCCCGGAGATAAGCGATGGACAAACGCAACAGAGCCGAAGACTCGAGGTGTAAGGTTAAACAAGTCTCTGTCGGGAAAAAGAACAGAGATCGGGGACTTTTCCCCAAGAACAGTTGTAGGCATTCGGTTGACCAGATAACATGCTGTAAGTATGGCATCTCCCCAAAAAGATAATGGAGCACAACTCTGAATCAGTAATGTGCGAGCAATATCAAGAAAATGTCGATGTTTTCGTTCAGCAACCCCATTTTGTTGAGAGGTGTACGCACATGTTGTTTGGTGAATGATGCCTTTAGAAGAAAGGAAATTTGCAAGAGAGCGAGTGCAGAATTCTAAGGCATTGTCAGTACGCACATACTTAACAGCAGATGAAAAAACATTCTGGATTTCATTAATAAGATTTTGGATAACATTTCCTGCCTCAGATTTATTTTTCAGAAGAAAAGTCCATGAAACTCTAGAAAAATCATCAACTACTACTAAATAGAACCTGTGCCCCTGATGGTCCGGGACACGACTTGGACCCCAAATGTCTATATGAAATAATTCAAACGGGGAGCTACTGCTCCGACTCTGACGACTGGGGAAGCTAGACCTATGATGCTTCCCTAATTGACACGCTTCACAATGAAAAGAGGAACTCGGAGAGACCTGAGGCAGAAGATGACGCATTTTCTGCAGCGGTAGATGACCGAATCGAAGATGCCAGGTGTACGGAGATACGGAGCCTTGAGAATGCAGAGAGACGCCAGCGTAAGAAGTACGGACGAGACGATAGAGGCCATTGTGCTCAGAGCCACAGCCAATCACCCTGCCCGTTAGTATATCCTGAAAAATAACAGACGATGGATCAAAAATAGCACGACAGTGCAAATCACGTGTAATCTGGCTAATCGACAAGAGATTCATAGAGAATTCTGGAGCATGTAGCACATTCTGTAAGTGCATAGAGGGAAGCAAAGCCGTCTCCCCCTGACCAATGATCGGGGAATGAGTGCCATCAGCAATGAGGACAGAGCGACCAGGCTGAACAGCTCTGTAAGACTGCAGAATATCTCTCTCACGGCATAGATGATGAGTAGCTCCGGAATCGACAATCCATCCTGTGAGATCATGACTAGTAGATGAGACTGAGGCACTACCTGAGGCACTGGCTGAGGCAGATGAACTAGCGGAGGCTGAAGCTGCAATGTCAGAAGCTTCAGCACCCTCTGTCGACGATTGTGGCATGATATCACGAAGTCGTGCCACCAACTCCTCGAACCTGTGATCTGGAGTAGATGCTGAAGGACCCTGAACATGATCCGCGACACGTGCAGAAGGGGGGAAACCGTGCTTGGAATAGCACGTATCCTCCGAATGACCAGTACGGCGACAGAAAGAACACGTGGAACGTATGCGACCTCCACGTCCACGTCCACTACTTCCTCTGCCACGAAACGAGGACGAACTACCACGTCCCCTGGAAACTGCCATTGCAGACGGAGGTGTCGTTGCTGTAGTAGATGGAACAGGTACACGACTGAGCCTCCTGTATACCTCTTCCATCGGCGGGATAGTGGCATCTGCTAGTATTTGAGACCGTGCGGCCTCATACTCCGGGTCTAGGGCAGCGAGTAAAACGCCAACCATTGTGGCATTGCGGAACGTCTTCTGCTGTTCCGGCGTAGCTGTGAGGGGAATGGTGCTATAGAGCTTCTCGAACATACCACGAAGCGACGTGTATAGCGAATGAAGCGGCCTGCCATTCTGCTTCGTGGTAAATATATCATGCTGCAACTGGAGCATCTTCGTCTCTTGCGGACCTGAGAGTATGTCATGGCCAAAATATCCCACATCGCCTTGGCGGTGGGTTGGTGAAGGACATCATTCGCAATCTCTGTTGTGAGCGTACCTGAGAGCCAAACCTTGGCGTACGCATCATCGGCCTCCCATGAGGCATAGACTCCTGTCTTCTCCGGCGGTTCATCCTCGGTAAGAATATGCTTCTTACCACACGACTTCATGAGACTGAGGAACTGCATCGCCCACAGTTCGTAATTCGTCCCGTCCATCTTGACGATTGGTGCCGAACCTTTGAAGGCACCTATGACGGGCATATCAAGCTTCTGATCTGACATGACGCCGGAGAAGATCAACTACTGATAGATCAAGAGAATACTGTCTACCAAGACCTTGTAGGATCCAAGTGCATAGGTAGACGATTATGCACTTGAATCAAACATAACGCCGAGTCCTAGGAAGAACGCGGCACACCGGTACCGAGTAGAGGCCTTGGTAGCCTCTACTTGGCAAAAAATAACGGCTGACAAGGAACGATCAGCGGCTGGACAGCGGGTGGAGGGGCCCGGTGTCGGCTGATGAGGGCCTGGCGTCGATGGGGAGGCCCAGCAGGGGCTGGCGGCTGGTCGAGGAGGGCCCCGGCGGCGGTGGGAGCCTGCTGGCAGGGGCTGGCGGCGATTGGGAAGCCCGCTGGGGGGCTTGTAAGCCCGCTGGGAGGGGGGGCTGGATGCTGGAGGGGCCCGCTGGGGGCTGCGAAGGGCAGCGAGGAGGCAGCGAGCCCTAGGCGGCGGCGGGAGGTGGGGTTCGAGACCCTAGGCGGCGAGAGAAAGAGAGAGGGGGGGGGGGGGACGGCGGTGGAGAACCCTAGGGTTAGGGTTATGGCTCTGATACCATGTTAGGGTAAAAACGTACTGAGATGTTTATTCTATAGAGCCCTCGGGTCTCTTATATAGAGAGAAAACCCTTGGGTAAATTACAGAGTCTTACAAAACATAAGTAGTAATTACGAAACACTTAAAACGTAACATAAGCAATTCTCTACATCCCTAAAATAATTGAATGAATTTTCTATTGTTGACGATAAATCACCAATATGGCAATATATCGCTGATATGCCGATGATATATTACTATCACCTAAGAAAAAGATGGATGAACCCCCTTCTGATCTCGTAGATGGCGACGCATCAATATATCACCAATATTTCACGATATTTAAGGTTATGGTTGTAAGCTATCTTGGCATAGAACATACCATCAAACCATGTCCCCTTATCAAGCTCCTCCGACAACCAACCCGCAATTGCCAAAAACTCACATACCTCCAAGAACTCTGCATCTCAATGTCAGAAAGTTCAGAACAGAAAAGAGATATCCACGAACCAAACGACCGAGCCTCAAAAACCCACAAAGCTTGATTCTTGCCAAGGTGAATAAATACAGAGAACAGTTGGCGAGCACAACCTCTTTTGTCAAACCATCCTACCAGAAACTAAAGCTCCAGCATCATCCAACCCCTATATGAGCAACGAGGAAATTTCAAGCAGAACAGTGCAAATCCCTTTCCAAGAATTAGATCGCGAGCCGACATCACCATGCAATCCAACCCAAAATGAAGGTGACCCCATAAATCTTTTGCAACAATTGATGAAGTCAGTAACCCTACCCTAGACTTTCATAACCCGTTTAGCAAGGATAGTATTATTCATCTCTTAGACGCAAAGCACCCCCTCATTACAATGATAATATGATGAGTCGCCATGTTCCATTTCACTTGGGACGTACATGAGTCCTCCCATGAACTAGACAAAGAGAACATAAAAGTTTCAAGGCACGCCTGCATACCCATCGACTAAAGGCATAAAGAGGGAAAATATGAAATGGCAAAGAGAACCACACGAAAAAGCACCAAGTGGCCACCCTCGACAGGTAATTTGCCTTCCACCCAGCCAGATTCTTCTCAAGCTTCTCGATCAACGGGACCAGGCCGCACGGCGTGGTGTTACCAAAAACAAGTAGTAGGCCTATTTAGATAACGGTCAAAAGGCCCAGTGGTACCAATCACAGCCCCCTAACCATCAATAGAATCAAATGACAATCCGAAGGGAACAAACGTCGACTTTAATTAATCAATCGTGAGCCTAGAGATGTCACCAAAGATCTGCAAAACCACTAGCATACTTTTGGCCTCTGACACCCACCTTCTACAAAAAAATGTGTCATCACATACCGAAAGATAAGAATAAATATCTCCTCTTGCTTGAGGACCCTGCAAAACTCGTCTTGGACAGCTTAATTAACTACAAGCACATCAACCGCAATTAACAAAAAGTATAAGCGCAAGATGGCATCATCCCTACCAAACACTCTTCTGAGACTGGAAGAATCCACCTACATGACAACCATTAATCAAAATCGAAAATGATGTAAGTGTCAATGTGCCTGTTCATCACACAATCTAAGTATCAAGGAAACCCCCCCTATAGAGTGAGGCCTAAATGAACCTCCAGATATCACAATCACGTGCTTTAAAATAGCTCACTATCGAAGCAAAATTTAAACTTTGAACTCCCACCTCTTCTAATCAGTAATTGTCTATGTTATCACAGCATTATCCATCAAATCCCTTTTCAAATGAAGACTGGCTGCAGGGGAAATTATGAGATAAAGAACCTTTTAAAACCTATTAACTAGCAGCTTGGTCACAATAAGATTGATAACATATACAACACGATCGAATGAAAGTCCTCAACGTTTATGGGAGCATATTTTAAGCAAGAGAAAGATGAGAGCATGAAATTCACATGATATAACCCCATATTACCATATCTGAACTCTTCATGCAACTGCACAACATCAATCGTAATAACATCCCAGATTTCTTTGAATAAGAAACCATAAAGAATTAATGACCATGGGACCAATCAACATTTAGGTCATACACATCCTCGAGGTAATAACCTTTTCACGATAGACATCCTCCCCCTCAGGTTAATTCCAACCCAATCAGCCACCTTTTCACGATAGGCGCCCTTCCCCTCCTTGCAAGCCAACCTCTCTTCTACTGCTAGAGCCCTGTCGACAACAGGCACTTCCTATCCATCAAAACACCCATCACCAAGTCCTGGACTTACCAGTCCTCCTCCACCGGACAATGCTTAAGAGAAAACACCACCACCCCCTCAGGACAGGTTCACCCATTGCACCTTCATCGCCCCTAGTATTAACCCAATGCCAAGTTTTGTAGAAAAAGATAATGTGAAGAGGGGAAGGAAAAGTTGTGATAAAAAAAAGGGAAATGGTCAGCACAAAAAAAAAGAAATGAAGCAAGCTAAAAAAAGGAAAAGTTAACATGCTTGAAAAAAAGAAGAGAATGTGTTTTAACCTCTCATCTGTTTCTTCTCACAATTTACTAAAATTCTGACAAGAATGTAAGAAAAGAGTGGTAAAGTTCCGGACTTTACATGTTCTTATCATCTGAGACTCTTTTTCATACATGTCAACGAGACTCAGGCTATGGACAAGAGATCTCCATGATGGAGATTGAGAGTATAGAATCTTTAGACTCTATCTTTACTTGAGTTTTCTAGAGACGACATCTTATCTATCTGTGTGGACAATACTTGGATTATATGCTAGAGATCTCCTGAAGGAAAATTCTTTGGAGTATCAATTGCTCCGGCTGATGAAAATGCAGAGCACAAGCACTTTATTTCAGTTTAGATTGCTCAAGAGATCACCACCTCATAATCCAACTGAAAGGCACCATCAGCAATCAAAGGAGTATGAGTTAGTGCAACTGATATTTCAATTTGTTCAACCAGTGCATTTCATGCTCAACTTGAGGAGAACTGTTAGGAATACCATTAGGTTGTATCATAATATAGGGTCTTATTTCGTCCCGCATTGCCTGTTATGAGAGAATATGGTGTGCAACTTGATGGGGGCTATTAAGAATACTATTAGGTTGTATTATAGTATAGGGTCTAATTTAGTCACACATTGCATGTTGTGATGAGTGATAAGACCTATATAAGAGGCCATGTACCACATGTTTCGATGAGGTTGCAAGAGTCGATATCAATGTCGTCTCAAAAAGGACATGCCGAAACTTGAAATCGTGTTGAAACTGATAAAAATCAACTAATTTCAAACTAATAAATTATCTACTAATATTAAATGTATAAATAATGTTATTATATTATCATCTTATATTTGGGGAATTAAAGGAAGTTTATATGTAAAATCATATACGTTGATAATATTAGAAGTTATTATATTAACACAATATGAATTTCATATGTTAAATATTAATGCTACTAAATGATTACTTTATTTAACAAAAAATGATTAAAAATAAAATGATACACAATGAAAGTAAGAAAAATAAGAAAAACAAGGAAGAAACAAAGGCAACAAAGAGACTCTTCTTACAAAGTATCTACTAATTCCTAAATGTATAAATAATGCAATTATACTATCATCTTACATTTGGGGATTTAAAGGAAGTTTATATGTAAAATCATATACTCTGATCATATTAGAAGTTATTATATTAACACAATAGGAATTTCATATGTTAATATTAATTCTACTAAATGATTACTTTATTTAACAGAAAATGATTAAAAATAAAATGGCATAGACAGAAAGTAAAAAAATAAGAAAAACAAGGAAGAAACAAAGGCAACAAAGAAACTCTTCTTACTAAGTTGCAGCAGCTCTTGACATCTGTAAGTCTTAGGCATGTTTGATAATAATGGCATATCCCCTCATATTGTCCATATTGGTTAAGAGTATCTAAGAAGATGCCCTCATAATTTTGTATACATTGTGGAAAAGAGTTATAATATTTCATTCTTGAACAAAAATCCATTTTTGAGTTTCTTTCATCTATTCCACGACCGGAACAAAGGGAAATACACGTTACGCCATGATTTTGAATCAGAAGAAATATTTCAAGAAATGGCAGATCTATTGACCAAGAATACTGCTAGATATGTCATTGGCATCGGTTTAGGCACTCTCCATCAGATCAATGTCAGGAAAGCTGAGGAAACAACACGTGTTGGCAGCAATGATGCAGCATTTAAGTCTGCAGATTTAATAAGAAAACACAAAATTCTGCATCTGCATTTTGGAAGGGAATTTGCTTCATACTCCAATTTACATTGCTATTCTCCCAGTAATTGGTGATGGCTGCTCATTGCTTTTTAAACATATAATTGGACTAATAGAGGGACTTTGGTGACTCACCTCCCACGATTGCATTAGTGATGCAAATAAGAATTTTTGCAAGAAAGAAAAGTAAATAAATTTTGATGGTGGAAGAAATTGGAGGTGAGAGTAGAGAAATCTCACCGAAATGTAAGGGATTTGGGGAAGAGAATCGTGGAGATCATGTAGAGGGAGAAGAGATAGGGAGAAAGATGAGATAAATCTCAAAATCGATTTCAACTTGAACCGTTTAAACAAAGGACTACAATCCCCTTTATACAGGAGGGGTGAGATTACAAAAATAGAAAAAAAATCAAAATTCAAATTGACTCTAACTGACTAACTAATTGATTTGAATAAAATTCAAATCTTAATTTATCCTAATTGACTCTGGCCACCTAGCTAATTAATTTGAGATCACAAACGATCTCATTATTTGAAATAAAACTGCAACGACTCAATTAATCGTAAATTAAAATTGGACTCTAATAATGGACGACAATTCAGTAGGACCCTATTTCTTTGCTCTGCATTGCATCAACTCTCTACCGCTTTGAAAAACTCATCCCCTGATGAGTGGCTCTGATTTCGGTTGTGATATTGGGAATGTCGTGTTGAATATGTTCAACAATTGACTCCAATTTCATGTCTTTCTTCCCTAATTCAGTATTACGTTTGAAGTTGTTTCCAATTGGAGGGCATCCATGTAATTTTTCTACCCTTTCATTAAAAAAGATTCCATAACATAATGTATCCTCCAATTGGCCCTTTTGATAAAAACTTTTGGGAGTGGCTTCACTGCAATTATAAAAAATGGCGAAGCCTTCTCCCACTATAAGTAGGGTCGGCTACATGGATTCTTCCTCAAATCCATGTTGAAAGTTTCGACTATTTTTTATGATGGTTGTCGGCTACCTGACGCAACCTCCACAAGGGGGAACTGGACCCTGGTCTTTTAAATGGTAGGCACACTGCACTACCACCAGACCATTTAAGCGGGTTTGGTGGTAGTGGAATTATACCAAATTAATTTTCGATCCCTATTTTTTAGGGATTCGAATGCCTTCAAATAGAAACCTCACATTACGGTTCCTCATTCTTCTATGTTGTGCGGCGGCGGCGAAAGTTTAGGATCGAGAGGGGCATGACATGTGATGGCGTGTGGTAGCGGGAACCACCCAAAATCAGACGGTGACGCGGGAAAGGTGTCCTTCTGTCGGCGATTTGGGAGAAATGCGACGGGGCTGCATCGACGAAGGGGGGTTGTCGCGCGGTTATTAGCATGGCGGAGGGGGGCATGAGAATGTTGACTAGAGGTGGGGCTCCAATGGTGGTGGTGCGGGGCCGAGGGGATCCGCAAGAGGTGTGGGGGTGGTGGGATGGGACGATGGGGATGGGGGGTTTTCTGGAAGTGCGAGGGCGGCAGTGGGGTTGTAAGCGAGGGGGTTGGTGGACTGGGGTGGCAGCACAAAGAGGAGGTAGGGGGGTCAAGGGAGGCGTCGGAGGAAGGGGGAGGAAGGCCGGTGGTGCAGGAGGAGGGGAGGTCGAGGTGGTTGGCGGCAGAGCTGGGGGTTGCACCAGGGGTGCGGGGGCAACGGGAAGGGGTGGTGGCAGCGATGAGTCAGGGAGATTAGCCGGAGGTGCAGGGGTGGCGAGAATGGGCTATGAGGGGGCTGGGGCGAGCAGGAATGGCAGCGGAGCCAGTTTGTTTGGCGGCAGCCGATCTGAAATCTCCTGAACAGCAACCTTTGCGATGTTTTTGGCAGTGTTTTCCGCTGGTTGTCGCGTCAATGCTTCAACATTTCGCGGCCCACGCATCTATGTCGCTAAAGATTGTATTTTAGCACATACTTGTAGCACATCGGACAAGGTTTGTCTATCCTCAACACATCATGCACAGTCTGATGAGCGAGAACCTTTGGATTTATGCTTGCATGAACACCTGGACGGATCATCAAATCGTGAGCACGATATGTAGGCCATGCTCTGATACCAATTGATGCAAATAAGAATTTTAGCAACGAAGAAAAATAAATAAATTTTGACGGCGGAAGAAATTGAAGGGGAGAGGAGAGAAATCTTGCCGGATGTGAGGGATTTGGGGAAGAGGATCGCGGAGATCGTGTGGAGGGAGAAGAGATAGGGAGAAAGATGAGATAAATCTCAAAATTGATTTAAACTTGAACTGTTTTAAACAAAGGGCTATCATCTCCTTTATATAGGAGGGGTGGGATTACAAAAATAGGTAGAAATCAAAATTTAAAATTCAAATTGACTCTAACCGACTAACTAATCGATTTCAATAAAATTCAAATCTTAATTTATCCTTACTAACTCGGACCAACTAGCTAATTAATTTGAGATCACAAATGATCTCCTTATTGGAAATAAAATTGCAACGACTCAATTAATCATAAATTAAAATTGAACTCTAATTAATGAATGACAATTAAGTAGGACCTTATTTCTTTGCTTCGCATTGCATCAATTAGCAACAGATCGTAATGCATCGTTCTTTGATTCATGGGTGGATGGAGCTTGGCTACCCACCTTACACTCGTATTTTTTGGGAAGAACTTCATTTAACTTCTAGAAGCCTTATCTCTTTAGGTATTCCTATGGAAAGCTGAGATCACTAGGTGTGGTGAGATGGTAATTCACAGTGCGATGGGGAAACAAAGTTATGGATAGACAATTGAGCCCAATGCATGATGATTTGCTTCGGGATAGAAAGTTTATATGAGATGAAAGTCCCAACATGTACGAAGGTCTTCTTATAATTGTTGAGACATAGAAGAATCCTGACCAAGGATAGATGGGCCACACTTCTCAAGCAATGACGACATTTGCTCCCTAGATGAGGGAGAGGTGGAGACAATGGACCATCTTTTTTTCACATGTGAGAAGGCAAAAGATACATGGATGGAATTGAGCATCGGGTATACAGACTCTAGTAATCTCACTGGATGATAGGGATCAATTTTCCGCTTCGCTTCGTCTACATCGAGAACTTCTCCTACGTGTTACAGTAATTTCGGTTCTTTGATTTCCACGCAATGGAGGTGTTTTTAGAAGAGAGTGCTTTATATAGAAAATATAACCTATTTTGTTAATATTTTCCTCGAGTAATGGCTCATGTAATGTTTTTTTACTTTAATTTGTTTATTTATGGGCAGATGCCTCATCGACTTCTTGCCCTTCCCTTAAAAATAATGTATTTATTTGGGACGGACACCTTTGTGTGTTTCCCTTTTTTGAACAAAATCACGTTTTGATATACATGTCGCCATGTTTATTTATTTATTTCAGATATCAACATGGTCCTATCCCCAAAAAAAACCCTATTGAAGGAGATCTTTTACATTAATTTTTATAGAAAGAGAATCCTCACTATTACTTGCATGTTAGAGTAGACGATAAATGCTGATGCAGTTTGCATGTGTTACCTATTGATTTTGAAAAAAAAAACAAACCTTTTCCCCATTCTCCTTTTGAGGAAGTATAATCTTCGTGAATAGATGGTGATCATTTATATTTATAGAACTTCGGGTTTCGGATCATATAAGCTAAAGAATTCCATTCAATGGCTTCAGCACAAAAGTAGCATTTTGATGTTATGCTGCCTCTGCCAACAACAAGCCTTTTCCCATGTCAACTATAGTCGAGCACATGGATCTGCTACCTCCAAACAGAATAATGATTGTCTTAGATCCAAGTACATACCATTACCAATAATTAGTTTTAATACCTACTTGATCCTTCCCAACTCTTGTAAAGTTCATCATGAAAGTTTGCACGCCTTTCCAACCAACATACAAATGTTCTTAGCAGATGTCCAAGCCTCTTCTCGTTTTTATTTTCTCTAATTTAATCTTTCTAGGAGTTACATTGACTTTTCTAGATTGAAGCACCATGCGTCCACTTTAACATCGTTTAAGCTATATATCATCTGCATGTGCGCGTCACTCAAGCTCGTATAACATGGCAGTTCTTACTTCTTACACAAGTAGATTGTAAAATAGAGTTTCCTAGGGTGCAACTCTGATTATCTAGATTGCTTGTTATCCAGTTATATGTGTCAGATGAATCTAGAGAAGCAATTATCTTTCTCTACAAAAGAAAAAGAATAACTGCCAGAAATGATGCAGTGCATATGGCAAGATATCACCCTCCTGGGAAACGAAAGAAACGGATACAGGACAGGAGAATCAGGACAACAAGAAACTGATGAATGTCGCTGATGAATCTCAGATTCATCACTCTAAATCTCATTTAATAAGCTCAATTCCCTCAAAATCAACAGCATATCTGCATAATTAGCATTCATGCATGTTTTCATAAGAATGGCATTTTATCCATAATTTCTGCACAAAATAAGAAGCCAAAAATCCAAGCCAATTTTGACCTGTAAATAGCCTAACTTCCCGGATTTTTAACTCCTTCATGCTAACACCGCATAACCCAAAACCACTTCCACTGTGTACATATCACTCACAAGAATAAATGAAAAATACAAAAAAATCACCAACCCAAATAAGTGGACCAAAAACCCAAACCCTAGTTTCAGAATTTTCGGATTAAAAGCCACATATCTTCCTCATCCAGTGTCCGATTTGATCCTACTCACTTTTGAACTAATGTACATTCAATTACCTTCAAAACAAGACCAAGTTCAAGTGAATCGGAGCTCATATGTGAAAGTTGGGTTTGGGCCTCTTTTGTACATTGTATCTTTTAGCGGTTTTTGATCCGATATTTTATGTACATATTTTCTTAATCAATAAAAATACAAAAAAATTAGATTTAGAAATCTTTTATTTATCTTTGATCTTTCCTTATTTTTCCGGTCTTTTATCTGGTTTAAAAATGACAAAAAAAATAGATTACCCAAAAATCTAGGTATTCTATGTACATGGGATACCCCAAAAATTCACTTTGTGCATTTGATCGATTTTGGTTTTGATGTCTTCATGAAAGTTGTAGATCTCTTCGAGACGAGCATTTTTCGTGAAGGAACTTTTTCGATTCGAGGTCATTTGTCATTTCTTTTTGATTTTACAAAAGATTTTATTTTCGTTTTTCTGGTGCTGACATGTGGCTGCCCCAGAGGCCGCCACGTGTCAGCTATTTTTCGGCTTTATTTTATATCATTTTTATTTAAAAAAATTAAAATTTAAAATAAAAAATAATAATAAGCCCACGCACGTGTGTCGCACGTGCCCCCAGGCACGTGCTCCGCACGTGCGGCGCGCCCCCTCTCTCTTGACCGCCACCTGGCTTAATATCAGTCGACCGATCACGGAGGATCGGACGGGCGTTGTGCATCATCTTCCCCAGGCGGTCCCCCCATTCGCAACCGCCGCGCCTCAATCCTCCACGTCGTCGCCCCGCTACTCCCGCACCGGCCCTCCGCAACCGCCGCCCCGCAACCACCTCCGCAACCTCTGCGAGTCTCGCTCCCATCACCGGCCCCCTTCTCTCTCTCCCCCCCTATTTAAAGACGCCACTGCCACACTTCTCGAATCATCCGCCGATTTGCGCGCACCGGAGGTGACAGCTTTGCGTGGCCCTCGCCGGTGAGATCCGAGGGCCACGCCTCTCGTTGCAGTCGACGACTTCATCGCCATTCTTGCTCAGCTCCAGCAGTCCTCCTCCGTCGAGCCAACGCTATTCATCATCACCGACATCGTCATCTTCCACGATTACCTCCTCGCACCGGTCCGCCTTAGATCATCTGCGCCACCCCTTGCCCTCGGCTCCTCCGAGCCATCGAGCCTTCTCTGCCACTTGCTTCGACACCCACGACGTCGACTACGCCGCCAACCACCATCGACGTTCAACGCTCCACCTCCACTGAGCTATCATCTCCACCGTCATCAACGCGTCCACCGCCACCAGCTTCGACAACTCCAGGGGCGCCACCTCCGCCTCCGCTTCATTGCACTGCCGGCCCACTCCGCCTCGCCTCTGCCTTAGGCCGGTCGCCAGGGCCGAGACCCCCGCCACGTGCCGCGCACGTGAGGGCGGGGGGACGCCATCAATACATCAGCCCCCAAGCACGTGACCACTGGGAAATTTGCAAGTTTCCCCTTGACAGTCCTTTATATTGCACTCCGGTCCAGCTACTCCAAGGGCACGTGCACAGTACGTATCCCTTGGAAAAATTGGCAATCACGCCCCCTGTTTATTGGTAATTATCATTCAGTTCCCCAGTGCATTTTCATATTTATTTATATTGCAGAAAGACCCCCGTGTTCCCCATTTATTTTGAACATGTACATGACATTCATTTATTATTCAAAAAATACCATGATGTTTCTCACTTAATTCTCTACATTTTGACATGTCGTAGATATTTTTATGATTGACGGTTCATTAATAATCAATTATTTGGTGGAAATTTGCAAACTTTGCCCATTTCTTGCTCTTCAATTTTTATCTGATTAACCATTGCTCTAAAATTCCAAAAAATCATGTCGTAACGGTGCCACTTATCCTCTAGCTACGCATGTTTCCTTGGACCATTTTTCAAAGGAGAATAGGAGGTTTGTTATAGGACTCTCATCTATTACTATCCCTCAAACATATCAGGAGACCATACAGGATAGTAGTTGGCGACTTGCCATGTAGGAGGAGATGGTCGCTTTGCAGTCTCGTGGTACCTGGAGTGTTGTTTTTGCTCCTTTAATTGCCTCTATTCTATTGTAGGGTGCAAGTGGATCTTTATGATGAAGCAGCGGGTAGATCAGTGTGGATCGCTACAAGGCTAGGCTTATAGCATGTGGGTTCACCCAAACATATGTGGTGGACTATCAGGATACCTTCTCACCAATGGCCAAACATTCGACATTGTGCATCTTCTATCAGTTGATGTTTCATGGGACTGGCCACCAACTTGATGTGAAGAATGTGTTTCTATATGAAGATCTATAGAAGGTATATATGCAGCATCCACCAGGGTTTGCTGCTAAGGGGGAGTCTCAAAAGGTGTGTAGGCTCCACAAGGCGATTTATGGCCTGAAGCAGAGTCCGAGAACTTGGTACCAGAAGCTTTCAGAGTTGATAGAGCACTAAGGGTTTGTGTGGTCCATTGCGGATCACTCGCTTTTTGTTCAGAGGACACAGAGAGGTATTGTTATTATTCTTGTCTATGTTGATGATATTATTGTCACGGGTGATGATGAGCAGGGCATTCTGGCTACCAAGGAGTTCCTAGGTCAGCAGTTTGTGACCAAGGAGCTCGGCAATCTTCAATACTTCCTTGGATTAGAGTTCGCAAGGAACCAACGTGGTCTTGTGATGACCCAGAGGAAGTTAGTGACTGATCTTCTACTAGAGACAGGTATGACAAGGTGCAAGCCTGCCACTACTCCCATGGGTCCGAGCATGAGATTATATGTTTATGACACTGAGAAGGCAGACAAGAGGAGATATAGGGAGCTCGCTGAGAAGCTCCTCTATACTACTATCACCAGAGCAGACATATCCTTTGTTGTAAGCAAGGTGAGTCAGTTTATGGAGCAGTCCAAGAAGGTTCATATAGATGTTGTTTATATGATTCTGAGATATTTGAAGACTTTACCAGGTACTAGTCTTCTATTCAGCAGAGGCACATCTCTTGCGTTTACAGATTGTGCAGATGTAGATTGTGCAAGATGCTCTATAGACAGGAAGTCTAATTGTAGCTTTGCTATTATTGTTGGGAGCTCACTCGTGTCATGGAAAAGCAAGAAGTAGACGATGGTTGCTAGATCCAGTGTTGAGTCTGAGTACAAAGCTATGGCTCAGGGGAGCACAGAGATGATGTGGGTTAGATCTGTCTTAACCAATCTTGCTCTAGAGATACATCTTCCCATGCATCTTTTATGTGACAATCAAGTTGCATTATTTATTGCCAATAATCATGCATTCCATGAACGGACCAAGCATATAGAAGTGGATTGCCACTATACCAAAGACATGATCCAGAAAGGTCTCATATTCACCTCCCATGTTTCTACTGGGAGATCAGACTACTAATATATTCATCAAAGCCCTTGCTAGAGGTCCATTTCAGAGATGTTGTTCCAAGCTGAGCATGATAGATAGATATATGCTCCAGCTTGAGGGGGAGTGTTGAGATATTTGTATCTTTTTATATTCATTTCTTATTTGTATTTTCTTCATGTACCTTGTATGTAATTAACCCAGGATTTTTTCTATATAAGAGAGCCCTAGGGTCTTTTCATTGATATGCAATTATATTTTCTCCCCCAACAAAGAGTAAGGGGTGACGGTACGACAGATGGGGTGGCGTCACGAGGGGTGCGGTGAGAGGAAGGGGGTGATAACTCAGTGGAGGGGAGGGGAAGGAGGGGGTGAAGCAAGAGAGGGGAAGGGAAGATGGGGGCAACACAAGGTATGGTTGGGGGAGGAAGGGGCAGCACGAGGGAGGAGGAGGTAGCGTGAAGGAGGGGGGAGTGGGTGACATATTAAGGGAAGAGAGGAATAGGTGATGGTGTGGGTGTGGGGAGGGGAAGGATATTATTTTTAAATATGATTCAACATGAAGGGGTAGATATTACATATTTTGTCGAATTCTATTCGCTTTAACAACCAAATCAATGGGAGTTAGCCACAAGGAACGGGTGAGTTAGTAATTTTAAAGGAGTTGTGGAGTAGTGAAGTTTATAGGAGTAGCGGTGTAAGTAAAAACGTGAGGGGTATCGCCCTCCCCATCCACTTTGCTTCTAATTCTGGAAATAAGAGTCCCCTTATGGGAACCCAACACCTTCCAATCTCGATAGCTCCACTCGTTGAGTTTTCCTTACGTGTGGTTCACATCACCACAACCACCTTTGGTAAGCGATCTACCTTAAGTGTCATTGACAAGTGTCCTCACTTGGTCAATCTCCTTGTCATGTCTCATTGGATCTCGTACGGGCTGAAAAGAACTATTATAGCAAGGCACTACTCGTTGCATGCATTAACAATGCCTCCTCTTCATGTTCTTCTTTGCAATATAATAAGGTTTCATGTCGAACCCAGCTATCGTATTGTCGTCATAGCATCTTACATGCACCTCTCACATGCTCCCCTTTGTCGAGATGGAAGTTAATGAATGAGGGAATGCTTTCATTTTTGTATCCATTTCTCGGCAAGAGTTGCCAATGCCTCGCATCAAAACATGCTAGGACCACCCAATATATCAATGCTACTAGTGTATTAATGGTGCAATGGCTTCTATCGGTGCTCTTTCCATGATTTCTTCGGATCTTGAACCTCACCATGCATCTAAGCATAGTATGCACCTTAAGCATCTACCATTGCTTCGTAAATTCACTCCGATCTCTGTGTATATTCATCGAAAAACTTGAACTCCAAATTAAAAGATAATTACATACTCTAACAGTATCTATGTAATAGATTGGTAATTGAATCTTGGCTCTCCGGTTATGTCCCACGTCATCTATAAATAGGACTTTGGCATGCCTGTGGGGCTATATAAAAAACCCCAGACCCTCTGTATTCATGGGAAATTCACAATTGAATATCGGACCTTACAAACCTTCTCACATGGTTTCATTTCGCTCCTCGCGGAGTAGGGTTTCACGTAAATTCTAAGTGTTCAATGCATGTTTGAAATCTCGATTTCGATTTCATTTCGGTGACCATATATACCGCCGAAATTTCGGGAAATTTCAACGATTTCGGTGGAAATATCGGAAATGGCTCAAAAAGCCGATTTTTCAATTTTTTTGTAAATTAAGATCTTTCAAGTTATTAGAACAATAAATAACTTATAAATACACAATTATCTCACACATATTGCTCATCCATACCCCTTATATCATATATATATACTCGATTATATCGATCATATTGTACAATATGTTAGATATTGCAGAGTTAATCTGAGTACTTCAAACAATAAAACAATAGATATACACTTATAGGCTTATAGCACACATATAGATCATCTATTACTATGACGGTATGTCACACACCGTATCGAATGTAACATTATTAATACTTAATACTTAATAATAGACTAACAGTCTTATAACAAGTGAAAAGACATATATTCGGGAAATTTCGACGATTTCGGTGGAAATGTCGGAAATGGATCAAAAGCTAATTTGTCAGCTTTTTTGTAAATTGAGATCTTCCAAGTTATTAGAACAATAAATAACTTATAAATACACAATTATGTCACATGTTGCTCATCCATATTGTATATATCGATTATATCGATCATATTGTACGATATGTTAGATATTGCAGTGTTAATCTGAGTACTTTAAATAATGAAACAATAGATATACACTTATATGCTTATAGCACACATATAAATCATCTATGACTATGACGGTATGTCACACACCGTATCGAACGTATCATTGTTAATACTTAATACTTAATAATAGACTAATAGTCTTATAACAAGTGAAAAGACATATATTCACGTAGACTAATCAAGAACATGCACATTAATGATTAAATGCAATAAAAGATTAAAATATATTACCTGGTGATGAACAAAAAACTCTCTTAATATACACATAAAAATCAAAAGCCCCAAATTTCATGAACCAAAAAACTCAATAAATTGTGGATCTACTTTTTTTAATTTTCGGATTTATTTAAATACACACATTTTATAAAATAAAAATCACCACCAAATCATGTTTCCTAACTACTAAACAAGAGATCTAAACCAATTCATCCATAAGATCTCTTAATTACAACACAAAAATCAAAAGCCCCAAATTTGGAGCCCAAATTACATAAAAAAGGAGATTATAGGCAACACATAACAAATATGAGAACAAAACCCCTAACTAAGGAAGAGGAAATCTCACCTCAAAATGCAAAGGAAGAGGAAATTGATGAGCTCCTTGCAAGGTTGCAATGCCACGATTGAGATGGAGGATATGGCTACCGAAATACCTCATTTAAAGGCAAAAAAAGAACCCAAACCTTACCAATGAAGAAAGGAATCTGCATTGTATCGGCGATATATCGCCAGCACCTGATATATCCGCGATATATCACCGACACCGTGTAAAAAGAGATACATATGAATATCGATATGGGGGGCCATCGAAACCGATATATCGACGATATATCGCCGACACGACCTTCCATGCATGCACTCGAAAATTTGGGGAAGAACGCCTTACCCTTCATATCCTTTTTCAGCTCTTCGAGAAGCCTATTCAGATTCGTCCAATCGAAGTCGATTCAAGTCCGTGCGATTATCGCCGCTCAATCCAATGCCCCAGATCAATCCCACCGCTTAAGCCTAAGAGCCGCACGTGAGACACGTGCGTGGGAGAGATTTTTGTGGGCGTTTTGCGCCGAAGACCCCCTGAACATGCACTAATTCCAAACAAATCCAGTTCAAGCGCAGTCACATGCATACCTACATGCATTCTGAGACTTCTGCGCACAAGCCCTCCAATTTCTGACATCTGCACAAATATCCCCCCTATTTCCAAAAAATAACATCTATACCCCTCTACAGTGTACCTATAATACTATACATACTAGATACAGTATTAAATAAATTTTGAAAAAATAAAAAATATTTTCTATTTATAATAGGGATATTTACACCCATCCATAACCATGAGTAACTTCGTAATTAACCCGGATATCCTCTATAATTACGAATTACACTCAGGACCCTGAATAGTTCTCCGTTTTACACCCATAATCTTCCGTTATTTTAAGTTCGTTAACTCAACCATATAAATGAGTTAATCTAACCAATCTCAGATCTAACGGATACGATTAATCAAAATAAAAAAGAAAAAGATTTTTTTTCTTGTGGACGAAAGGGGAGGCTTGCAGGCGATTGCGGCGGCCATGCACAGAGGGTGGGCTTCGATGTTTGGATGGAGGCGGCTGAGGTTTGGTTTGTGGGGGGGGGGGGGGGGGGGCATGCATGGAGGTGGGCTTCGGCGATTGGGAGGAGGCGGTGGTGGTTTGGGGGGGGGGATCTGGGCTTGCAGGTCGGGTTGACCTGGGCTTGGAGGACGAGGTTGGAGGCAGCAGAGGTTTGGTGGGGCGCGGGGGGGAGGGAGAGCTGGGCTTGAAGGCGGAGGTTGGGGGGAGGAGGTGGGCACCTGGGCTTGGCGGCGGCAGGGGTGGAGGGAGGCTTGCAGGCGGAGTTTTGGGGCGGGGGGGACCTAGACTTGCAGGTCGAAGTTGGAGGCGGTGTGTGCGGGAGGGGGGCTTGCAGGTCGGGTTGTCTTGGGCTTGGAGGACGGGGTTGGAGGCCATGGAGGTTTGGTGGTGAAGGGGGACCTGGGCTTGCAGGTCAGGGTTGGCGGTGGCGAGGGGTGGAGGGAGGCTTGCAGGCAGATGTTTGGAGTGGAGGGAGGATTTGGGCTTGCAGGTCGAGGCTGGAGGCGATGGGTGCGGGAGGGGGGATGTGCAGGTCGAGGCGGCGGGTGCGGGGGGGGGGGGGGGGGGGCTTGCAGGTCGAGGCTGGAGGTGCCAGGTGCAGGAGGGGGGCTTGCAGGTCAGGTTAGGAGGCGATAGGTTAGCGGTGGAGGCCGCCTAAGGAGGAGGTGGTCAGCGGTGGGAAAGGGAGGGGGTGGTGGTCGACGGAGGACATCGACAGGGGGAGGGAGTCGCCTGGCTTGGAGGAGGAGGTCAGCGAGGGCTTGGTTGGTTGGAGGAGGAACGGGTGCCATTCGTAGATAATGTAAACTTGAAGAGTATAAAATGCAAAATACTTGACAGATACCATTATAATTAATGGAAAATTTAATGGAAGTTAACACGAGGTAATGAGTGTAAGAGTTAAGTACTATTCAGGATCCTGAGTTTAATTCGTGATTATAAAGGGTATCCGGGGTAATTAAGAAGTTAGCCAGGGTTATAAGTGTAAATATCCCTTTACAATAAGTCATTAAAAACACCATAAAAATATAGCAAATTCTAAAAATCATAAAAAAAACTCTCTCAAAAATCCCATAAAAATCACCTTTAATATATTTTGTCATATTTTATGCAGAAAACCAAAAACAAAATAAAAATTGAATACAAAATTCAATAAAAAAAATAAAAAATACATAAAAAAATCAAAAATTCATAATTAATTTAATAAAAATCACAAAATGCGTACAACCTATCATTTTAAAGATAATTTCACCTACTTTTCAAAAAATAAAATAAAAATATTTTATCACTGTTAACTATCTTAGAAATCCAAAATAAAATCTATTTTCAATAAAAATTCAATTTCAACATTAAAAATAACCCCAAATCCATAAATCTAAAAACTTCTTAAAAATTCATAAAAACAAGAAAAAAATAAAACATAAAAATAATAAAAAAACAAATAAAAATTACAAATATTTTCTAAAATAGAGAAATTACAAAATACTTAAAAAACATAAAAACGATATAAAATTCATAAAAATCAAATCAAAATATATAAAAATCCCCTAAAAATTAATAAAAATTAGAAAACCCATAAAACCTTAATTCTCTATAGTTTAACCCTAGTTTTCAACCGTTTGCATCCCTTAGTTCGACACTCCCGTACTTGACAATATAAATATCTTGTTTAGGAGTATAAATAATATAAATAAAAAGATAACTAAAAAATATATTTTCTGGTGAAATCTGCCTGGTCAATACAACGACCAAGTTATCATTCAGATCATGTGTATTTTTCAACGGCCAAAAGAACGGAGAGTTTGAATGAGAAAGAAGCATATCACATCTTATATTCAGTCGTGGCAAAATTGTCAGGGGAGGCCACCAGCTCCGTCATGAGGTCAGAAGGTTCCCACAGATGCATGTCATCACTCACCACGGCCACCACCTCCCAGCACAGTGAACACCATCTTCACCGCCATAAGCTTCATCACTTCAGTGGTAGGCCCTCCACCCTGACCTTGCACCGCACCTCATCCATCACCACACCATCCCAAGAAGCAGGTATTGCCACTTGATCTCCAACGACCATCCCTCCAGGGAGCCATGTACTAGGTCAACCCTCCCTGCCACTAAAAGGCCCTAATTACAAACGGGTCACGAACCCAACCCTAACATATGTTATAGATCTTCGTTGAGACCATTACCAACCCCCTTACGATTCATCGCCAAAGCAACCTCTATATTGGCATCGAGACCCTCCCTATCAAAATGTTGTCTCCTAGAGGTTGATGACACGGAACAGATGTTGCAGGCTACTTGGTGCGATCTCTGACCGTTGCCTGCTTTGTGGCATGGAGATTGAAACTGTGGAGCACCTTTTCTTCTCCTGCTCTCGGGTGGCCCCCCTTTGGGACAACCCGTCTCTGCGCTGGCTTGCCCTCATTGATGTGGGTGCTTTTTGCAGCAGCTTGGTGACGGCCTCCAACCGTGAAAGACGTGATTTGTTGTGGTCGTTGGCTACGCTTTGGGCTATTTGGCTTGCCAGGCGCTTCTTTTTTCGGGTCAAAGGTTTTATGTGGAAAATGTAATCTTACAGGTGTCGAGCCTTTTAAGCTCTTGGTATGTGTAGCACCCTGGGTGCTTTCCTGTACATTCCCCCTTTTTTCTGTCCCCTTTCAATAAATCTTTGGGGCGAACACCTCCGAGTGTATCCCCCTTTCTTGGCTAAAAAAAATGAATCCCAAACCTGTGCTGAAGACTTGCATCCGAAGAAAATGTGCTCCGCGTCCTCCAGACACCCGTGGCATCTATTACATGTCATATCTTCCACCCCTAACAACCTCCCCCTCATATCCAACTTAGTGCTTTCTTGTGGTAAAGATGGACATTCTACTAAAGATTGCTAGATATACTTAGTCTGTTTCGATTGTCGAGCTTAGTACCATGGTAAAATGACGTTGGGGTATGACGACCCCATATTCATGGGTAGGTTGTACGTCTGAACAGCCACAAAAAGAAGCCAATCTTCTCAGGGAGGTGCAGTCCTCAAAAGAAGGCAAAATCCCGCACTAAATCGAGCGAGAGGGAGGGAGGGGGCCCAGTGATGGCCAAGTAAGCCCTCCTGACGATGAAGTTTTTTTCACGCCAAACCCAGTGATCACGTCCATAAGAGGGGTTGGGGCAGGTGGTTCCCCTCATAACGTCAAGGAGGCCCATGAAATCCTCCAGGCGCTGGTCAGAAAAATTCGAGCGGAACTGATGCATCCAGTTGCCATTTTCCCCAACCGCAGCAACACGCACATCCGGATCCGAGGCAAGAGCGAACAGACGAGGGAAACGAGAAGCAAGGTCCCCTGGGCAGTCCAGTTATCCCGCCAAAAGAGAAATCCCTCACCATTTCCCAGCATCGGTCTAAAAAACTCCCCAAACCCGAAATTACCTTGAGAATGTCCTTCCAGAAAAGAGAGGGGTCGGCCGTCAAAGCAAGCAAATTGGGCGAAGGCGTCGAGCAGGTGACCGAATAAATCTAACGAAGGAGTCGAGTGCAGAGATCGTCACTGTTACCCCAAATTCTAGCCACCCATTTTAACAAATGCACCTCGTTGAGGGCAGCCAGGCGGCGAACACCCAGACCACCCTCACTCTTTTGCAGTGTGATGTCCTCCCAGCCGACCAAATGTAAACTCGGCCGACCCTGGTCAGCCTTGCACCAAAGGAATCTACGCATAATCACCTCAAGTCTCTTCCTGATGCTCGTAGGGAGCAGCCTCATGGAGGAGTAGACCGAGATCGCAGAGAGGACAGACTTCAGGAGCACCAGTCTGCCACGTTTAGAGAGGAGTGTCGCCCTCTAGCCAACAAGCTTCCCCTCAACCTTCTCGATTAAGGGAAGCCAGTCGGACAACTTCGACCTCCCCATGGAGAGCGGAAGCCCAATGTTTGGGATTCGTTGGGGATGACTTGGGTCCAGGCTTCCGGCTCGGAGAGTTTTTGGAGATCTATTCGAGCGGTTGGTCTCAGATCCTCTTACGATGTTTCGAGGCCTTTTGCCGTGGGCAATTTGGCTGGCAAGGAATGATTGCATACTCAAGGGTCAGCGGTTCTATTATGAGAATGTGCTCGCACACTGTAATGCTTTGTACAACTTTTGGATATCCAACTGATGTATCTTCTTGCTATTAATGAAAGTTTTGGTGTAGTGACTCCTGCCTTGGGAGGGCTCCCCCGTGTTTTTATTCAAAAAAAGCAGTAAGTTGGATGCATTAAGGCTGAAGATCTACAATGACAACACCCTGACATTGTCCAGTCACTGCCATCGAATAATGATGCCACCTCAAGGATGAATTCCCCTTCCTCCAACCCAGCACCATCCACACCACTAGCCCATGTTGCCTTAGCAACCCCACCGTGAGGCTCGAGGGCTCCACCAATTCCCTCCCAACCTTTCCCCTCAACACTCCTTGCCTAGGGTTCACATCCCCTCCCCCACACACACATACATACACGAGTCTTCCCCTCTACCCTTTCTTCATCCATGCAAATTGATCTTTGCGTTCACCACCCTCCACCATTAAAACACCGCCAATTTGAAAGGAATCAGCGGGCAATGCCAGAGAACCTCGAGATATCCCCACCACTACACTCCCCTCCTTTCCTACCCTTATTGAACACTTCGTGTCCTCTCACTCAGGCACCTTCCCCTTCACGAGTGCATGCTCATCACTGACATCTCCCCCTCCCCCTCCCCCTTCTTGCTCACTTTCGTTTCTTTGTGAAATTCATTTGTGGGAAACTTACGATCACTTTTATTAGACTTGATATCACTTACACATTGAATGTTGGGATCCATCTCATGCATGCCCCGATAATTGAGTGCTATGTATCGAGTTCTTCGCTTTTTGAAGGGATGCTCCCATAAAAAATCACATGAAAGAATAAGCAGACGAAGCATATGGGAATGGTGATTTTGTCTTGGTGGTTAATGATCATTGCTCTACCTCATGTTACTCGATTACTTGATTGGTTATCTTGCCATATGATGTAACAAGAAATAATTATGCGCATCACATGGTCCAGATCTAGTGTGAAGGCAAAATGTTCTGTCATGTTGCAGAGATGCTTTGGGTCCATATAATGCTTCGTGTTAGAATACTTCGATGTTTATTCCATAGAGCCCTCGGGTCTCTTATATAGGGAGAGAGCCCTTGGGTAAATTACATGAGAGGTACATAAAGAAACAGAAATAATAAATAACATTAACGACACACAACTATCTCTACACTCCCCCTCAAGATGGAGCATAGATATCTATCATGCTCAGCTTGGAAGAACATCTCTGGAAAGGTCCTCTGAGCAATGGCTTTGTGAATATATCTGTTGTCTGGTCCTCGGAGCTGACGTGAGACGTAGAGATGAAGCCCTTCTGAATCATGTCCCTAGTGTAATGGCAATCCACCTCTATGTGTTTTGTTCTCTCATGGAAGGCTGGATTGTTGGCAATGAACAACGCTGCCTGATTGTCACATTGCAGGTTCATAGGCAACGGAACTTCAACATTCAGATCTTCTAGGACTGCTTTAACCCACATCATTTCAGTGCTTGCCTGTGCCATGGCCCTGTACTCGGATTCGGCACTGGATCTCGCCACAACAGTCTGCTTCTTGCTTTTCCAGGAGACTAAGGAGCTTCCTATGAAGATAGCAAACCCAGAAGTAGACTTACGATCCCGTGGACATCCTGCATAATCCGCATCTGCGCAGGCTGAAATCGCCAAATCCGTGCCTTTCTTGAACAGCAACCCTGTGCCTGGTGAAGACTTCAGATATCTCAATATCATGTACAATGCATCCATATGTACTTGCCTCGGCTGCTCCACAAATTGACTCACCTGGTTTACTGCAAGTGCAATATCCGGTCGAGTTATAGTGATGTATAAGAGCTTGCCCACCATTTTTCTGTACCTTCTCTTGTCCACCTCCTCAGTGTCATCATCGTACAGCTTCATACTCGGATCCATTGGTGTACTTGAAGGTCTACATTCAGTCATTCCTGTTTCAGCCAGCAAATCTGTGACATATTTTCTTTGAGTCATCACCATTCCTTGTGCATTTCTTGCAAATTCTATCCCCAGAAAATACCGTATAGTGCCTAGATCCTTTGTAATGAACTGACTGCCCAACATAGACTTGGTTATCTCAACCCCTTGTGCATCATCTCCAGTAACCAATATGTCATCAACATATACCATAACAACGATGGTACCTCTAGGAGTCTTCCGGACGAACAGTGAGTGATCCGCATTTGATCTTCTGAAATCTTGTTGTTCAATAAGCTGGGAGAGCTTCTGGAACCATGCACGAGGACTCTGCTTAAGGCCATAAATAGCCTTATGAAGTCTGCATACCTTCTGAGTCTCCCCCTCAGCAGCAAACCCTGGTGGCTGCTGCATGTAGACTTCCTCCTGTAGATCACCATACAAGAAAGCATTCTTAACATCAAGCTGGAATATGGGCCAGCCACGTACCACAGCAACCGATAGAAGAATGTGAAGGGTAGAATGTCGCGCCACTGGTGAAAACGTGTCCAGATAATCTACCCCATATGTCTGTGTAAACCCTCGTGCTACAAGCCTTGCCTTGTATCTGTCAAGACGACCATCTGCATGATATTTGACTGTAAAAACCCACTTGCAGCTCACCACAGACGCACCTGGAGGAATAGGGACTAGAGACCAGGTCCCTCGGGATTGTAAGGCACGCATCTCCTCTTCCATTGCTAAACGCCAGCATTCAGTCTTCATGGCATCTTGATATGTCCGTGGTATCTCAACTGATGATACAGCAGCGGCAAACTTCTGGAAATCCCCAGTGAGACGATGAAAGGAAACATGAGAGGCTAGGGGATATGAGACACACTGTCTTCGCTGTTTCCTATGAGCAATAGGCCGGTCCAAGTCATCCAAAACAGTGCTGACCGGTTGGTCCTCCTCCTGTGGTACAAGCTCCTGCACATGTGCATTATTTAACCCATCACTAATGTCAGAACATACCTGAGGCGTGCTGGATGGTTGAGATGTAGCTTGAGCAGGGCCCATGCGTCTCGTGTAGAACTTAGGAAAAGGAACAACTGGGGGGGGGGGGGGTGGTGGTGGTGGCGGGGTTGGTGGTGGTTGTGTTATTTGAGACGCTGGAGTAGAGGACGGACCCAGGCTTGGAGGTGGTGGAACATAGACTTGGGAGTCTGATGATGTGGAGGGGACCAATCTGTCACCTGCAGGGGAGAAGTACATGACAGGTTCGAAGAATGTAACATCTGCACTCACATAGTATTTGTTATTGACAGGATCATAGCAGCGGTACCCCTTCTGTGTCCTGGAGTAGCCCACGAAAACACACTTGATAGCCCTAGGGGATAGCTTATCAAGTCCCGGAGATAATCGGTGAACAAAAGCGACAGTGCCAAAAACCCTAGGTGTCAATGTAAACAAGTCTCTGTCCGGAAAGAGAACAGAGATTGGAGACTTTTCCCCAAGAACAGTTGTAGGCATTCGATTGACCAAATAACACGCAGTAAGTATAGCATCACCCCAAAAGGTTAATGGAGCACAACTCTGAATAAGTAAAGTGCGAGCAATGTCAAGGAAATGTCAATGTTTTCGTTCGGCAACTCCATTTTGTTGAGAAGTGTAGGGACATGTGGTTTGGTGGACAATGCTTTTAGATGAAAGAAAGCTGGCAAGAGAGCGAGTGCAGAACTCCAATGCATTGTCAGTACGCACATACTTAACAGTAGATGAAAAAACATTCTGAACTTCATTAATTAGATTTTGAATAACATTTCCTGCTTCAGATTTATTCTTGAGAAGAAAAGTCCAAGACACTCTGGAAAAATCATCAACCACAACTAGATAGAACCTGTGCCCCTGGTGATCCGGGACACGACTTGGACCCCAAATATCTATATGGAATAATTCAAACGGGGAGCTACTGCTCCGACTCTGACGACCGGGGAAGCTAGACCGATGGTGCTTCCCCAACTGACATGCTTCACATCGAAAAGAAGAACTCGGAGATATCTGAGGCAGGAGGTGACGCATCTTCTGCAGCGGTAGATGACCGAACCGAAGATGCCAGGTGTATGGAGAAACAGAGGCCTGGGTATGCAAGGAGACACCAGCGTAGGAGCTACGAACGAGACGATAAAGGCCATTTTGCTCAGAACCACAGCCAATCACCCTGCCCGTCAGTATGTCCTGAAAAATAACAGACGATGGGTCAAAAATAGCACGACAGTGCAAATCACGTGTAATCTGACTAATAGATAAAAGGTTCATCGAGAATTCTGGAGCATGTAGCACATTCTGTAGGTGCATAGAGGGTAGCAAAGCTGTCTCCCCCTGACCGATGATAGGAGACTGAGTGCCATCCGCAATGAGTACAGAGCGACCTGGCTAAACAGCCCTGTATGACTGCAGAATATCTCTCTCACGGCAAAGATGATGGGTTGCTCCAGAGTCGACAATCCATCCTGTGAGATCATGACTATGAAATGGGGCTGAAGGGCTACCTGAGGCACTGGCTGAGGCCGATGTACTGGCTGACGCCGAAGCCGCAACATCAGAAACATCTGCACCCTCTGAGGAAGAAGATTGTGGCATGATATCCCGAAGTCGTGCCACCAACTCCTCGAACCTGTGATCTGAAGTAGACGCAGGTGGACCCTGAACATGATCAGCTACTCGTGCAGATGGAGGAAAACCATGCTTGGAATAGCATGTATCCTCTGAATGACCAGTGCGGCGACAATATGAGCACGTAGAGCGTATGCGGCCTCCACGGCCACGTCCACCACTTCCCCTGCCACGAAACGAGGACGAACTACCACGTCCCCTGGAGACTGCCATTGCTGACGGAGTCGCAGTCGCTATATTGGATGGAACAGGTACACGACTGAGCCGCCTGTATACATCTTCTATTGGTGGGATGATGGCATCTGCCAGTATCTGAGCACGTGCTGCCTCGTACTCCGGATCTAGGGCAGCGAGTAATACGCCAACCATAGTGGCGTTGCGGAACGTCTTCTGCTGTTCCGGCGTGGCTGTAAGAGGGATGGTGCTGTAGAGCTTCTCGAACATGCCACGAAGGGACGTGTACAGGGAATGAAGGGGCTTCCCGTTCTGCTTCGTGGTAAATATATCATGCTGCAACTGGAGCATCTTCGTCTCATTACGGACCTGAGAGTACGTCATAGCCAAAATATCCCACATCGCCTTAGCGGTGGGCTGGTGAAGGACGTCATTCGTTATCTCCATCGTGAGCGTACCTGAGAGCCATACCTTGGCGTACGCATCATCAGCCTCCCATGAGGCATAGATCCCTGTCTTCTCCAGTGGTTCATCCTCGGTAAGAATATGCTTCTTACCGCACGACTTCATGAGACTGAGGAACTGCATCGCCCACAGTTCGTAGTTGGTCCCGTCCATCTTGACGATTGGTGCCGAACCTTTGAAGGCACCTATGGCGGGCATATCGATCTTCTGATCTGACATAGTATCGGAGAAGAATAACTACTGATAGACCAAGAAAATTGTCTACCAAGACCTTGTAGGATTCAAGTGCATAGGTAGACGATTATGCACTTGAATCAAACATGATGCCGAGTCCGAAGAACGTGGTACCCCTGCAGCGAGTAGAGGCTTTGAGAGCCTCTACTTTGACACGAACGACTGCTGGAAGAGGACGGCGGCGGCTGGACAGCAAGTGGAGCCCTACGGCAGGGGCTTGGCGGCAGTGGTAGGGGCTAGCGGCGGTGGTTGGGGCTGGCAGCAGGGATCCGGCGGTGGGTGGAGAAGCCCGACAGGGGCTGGCAGCGGTGGAGGAGCTCGGCGAAGGAGGCGGCGGCGTGAGAGTTGGGCCCGGAGGGGGTTGGGCGCCGAAACCCTAGAGAGGGGGGGGCGGCGGTGGAAAACCCTAGGTTAGGGTCATGGCTCTGATACCATGTTAGAATACTTCGATGTTTATTCCATAGAGCCCTCGGGTCTCTTATATAGGGAGAGAGCCCTTGGGTAAATTACATGAGAGGTACATAAAGAAACAGAAATAATAAATAACATTAACGACACACAACTATCTCTACACTTCGGATACTATGAATAAAGCCAACATGCATGAGAGGCTTTTGTGTGATTACATAGCAACCAGCATTACCAAACCAAGCACGTAGAGATCACAACATTTCATTTAAGAGACGATCGACGAGGGTTTCATCTTCCTTTCAACAAATTCGAAGACCAAACAGCAAATATTTCTATTAAAATATGTTCACAATCCAATGCATGATAGATATGGACAAGTCGGACTCGAGCAAGATTGACATCTGTGTTTACTTAAGGGAGAATGGTAGTGCTGTATCCACATTTATTGAATCTTGGGTGTGGACCCATTTAATCCAATACCCCTATATTGTACAAACCCTAGCATTGCTTGTTTAGAGTAATTGAAGAAAACGCTAGTCTGGGTGTGGACCCATTTAATCCACTGCCCCTATATTGTACAAACCCAAGCAATGCTTATTTAGAGTAATTGAAGAGAGCGCTAGTCATCTGTGTGTGCTACACCATCTCCTTCATGTATTTTTTCGCTTCTGCTAGAGATGAATTTTCCAAATGAATCCTTGTTTAATGTTTTGCCACAGGAACAAATATTCAGAAATTTCATAGTTGGCACATTAGTCAAGACCATCAGAGAAACATTACCATTTGGGACGAATTAGTGGAATCCACCTAAGCCTCAACTTACATCCTATACTAAATTAGACGTAACTGCAGCCGCGGGTATCCTCGTACGAAACAATAAAAAAACCAACACCAAAATACCTCCTCCTGGAACCTCTGAAGCATGAGACGCTTCTGCTCGAGGTCGGCGGAGTAGGGATCCAACGTCCCCTGCCCCGATATCGGCGACGCCCAAGTGTGGCCCTTGTCCCTCTTCTGCATCGTCACATGCATCGTCCCGTCCTCTGCACAACGGCACAGCACTACATCCCCTCACCAATCCCCATAAAACAGGGCAAGCGGAGAAATCACCGGTACCTAGAGTCCAGAAGGAGTCCACGGTCTTGATCGGCGACGCGAGATCATGGTTGAGGTAAGGGGGATTGTCCTTGATGCCGACCTCGATGCGGGTGGAGCTGAGGGAGCAGTAGAAGAGCTTGGTGGGGACGTCAGGGGGGAGCTCGATGTAGATGTTGACCTCGTCCAAGGTCTGATCCCACTCGAACACCTTCTTGCCTGCGAGATGGAATCCGATCGGCGCGAAGCGGGGGAAGGGAATGGAGTGCAAGGGAGGTTACCGCCGTGGGTGAAGACGTGGCGCTTCTCCGGTGCCAACTTCTCGGCCATAGAGGAGCTGTGGAGACTGCTGTTTGTTTGTGTATTCTTATGTTTTGTTTGGGGTGAAATGGGAAATAGCTCTGTGGGACTTTTGGGCTGTTCGGAGAGGATATGAATGGAATGATGGGCTTTAGAGGGATCGGTATATGATTCGAATAAGATAACTACCCCATCTCCCCCACTGGCATTTAGCCCTATTTGTTTGGTAAGAATGGAATTCTAATGGAATGGAATGTGAATTTTCTATTGTAATATTTGGTTCAATAAAGGAATGTGATTATCTCTGATAGTTCGATTCCTTTCAATTGTTTGGTACATTTAAGAAGGTATTTGGAATCAAATTTGCTCACACAAACATATAATATTTGGGTTTTTATCAACTGTGCCTCTCCGAAATATTGCAATATCAGTTATGCCTCTTCCTTTTTGAGAATATCAGTTGTGCCCTCAACTTCTTCCACAATGATCAGTTGTATCCTTGGGGTTAGTTGCCGTTCATCCTCAATGTAAACGGACGTTAACATTCAGGATACAAGAGAAATTAAATTAAAAAAAAGGTTAAAAAAGTCAATCCACAACCCCTCCTCCTCTATCCCCAACCCCGCTCCCCTGCTTCCCCACCTCCCCCCCCCCCTCTCCTCCTCCATCCCCAGCCTGACCTCCCCCCAAGCGCCCCCTACTTCCCCACATCCGGCCCCTCCTCCATACCCAACCCGACCTCCCCTAACTGCCCCCTGCTTCCCCATCCTCGGCCCCTCCTCCTCCATACCCAGCGTGACCTCCACCCGTCATCCTCTACTTCCTCACCTCCGACCCCCCCTCCTCCATCCCCAGCCCGACCTTCCCCTGCCGCCCACTGCTTCGCCACCTCCGGCCCCACCTCCTCTATCCCCAGCCCGACCTCGCCCCACAGCCCCATGCTTACCCACTTCTACCCCCTCCTCCATCTTCATCTCGACCTCCCCCTATGTCGTCCCTTACTTCCCCACCTCTGGCCCCTCCTCCATCCCCAGCCCGACCTTCTCCCATTGCCCCCTACTTCACACGTCCAGCCCCTCCTCCTCCATCTCCAGCTCAGCTCGACCTCCCCCAGCCACCCCTTGCGTCCCTACCTCTGCCCCCACCTCCTCCGTCCCCAGCCTGACCTCCCCCTATCACCCCTTGCTTCCCCACCTCCACCTCCGTCTCATCCATCCCCAGGCCCACCTCCTCCATGTCCCATGTTTGCCCACCTTCGACCTCTCCTCCTCCATCCCAAACCTGACCTCCTCCCATTGCCCCCTACTTCCCCACCTCTAGTTCCTCCTCCTCCATCCTCAGTTCGATTTCCTCATGCCACCCCTACTTCCCCACCTTCGACCGCTCCTCCTCTGTGTCGCTGCTTCTCTCGACAACAGGGATATTAGGAGGGCCTCTCTTCTACCCCCTTCTTCCCCTTAAAGAACTCCCAATATCTGTCATGACTTTATCATTATCAACAGAAGGAGAGCTACATCAAAGTAAGCACAGAGGAGGAGGACACCTCCAATACCGTTCATCAAGTGTATCATCGTCGGAGTCTGTCTCTCCGATGCTTCCATTGGTTGCATCCTTCAACGACAGAGGAGGAGTATAGAGCCAAAATCTGGAAGAGGCTCCTAATGTTTGGACAATAATGCCCCTATTAACCTCACCATGGTTTAAAAAATCATGGTTAAATTCAACTTATTGACGATTAATGTTATAGAGGGGGCACAAGTGATAGAACGGTAAGAAGTTGGGGGCACAACTGATATTCCCAAAAAGGGAGGGGCATAGCTGATATTGCAATATCTCAAAGGGGAACAATTGATAAAAATACAAAAATATGTTTGCATTCCCAAGAAGATCAACTTTTCCATTATAAACTTTTCAAAACCAAAATATTTTCTAAATATTTCTTCAAAAATATCCAAAATTTTAAATAAAATGGATAATTATAACAAAAATAATTTTTTTAAATAGTTTCATCTAATATCTATCGGACGAACTTCTCTTTATCATCACTGGAGAGAGTGAAAAAAAATCCATTGCATCTGCATCACGAACCATCTTCAAGCATGCTCGAATGCGTTGGTTTTGATCAACGGAAGTCAGATTTGAGAGTTCTTCATTCAGCTTCAGTTTGTTCTCCATTGCGCTAATACCAAGTGCTTTTGCAAATTGATTTATAGACTCACTGATTTTTTTTGCATCATCCATAATAGATTTTCCTAAATTATCCGTCAATGGCTTCTTTTACTTTCGAATACGACCTGGGTTATTTGGATGTTCTTGTTGTTACCTGACAAAATAGGTTTCATAAGCAACATCATTTTCTTCATCTTCATTTTCATTATCATTATTATTCATAGTTTCTTCTTCCATTTCATGAACAATATCTACAGCTCCTTGGGCATTATTTCCTGCAGCATGATCCTTTTCCAAAAATAGTGCATTGTTCATCATAATATGGAAATTAGTTATTTTTTAATTGTGTTGCATCCTTACATCTCTGAAAAGATGTCAATAAATAAATACGAGTTAATTTAATATCAACATAATAAAAAATTATAACAGTAGGTATGTTACATGTAGATAGTTCTCCTATATCTCGTTTTCAGCAACAACACATTTCAAGTTAGAATTATATCCAAAACCACGTGTGCTTCCATTTAACATAATCACATGTGGTGTTGAAATTGATTTTGAATGTCTTGATTCGTGATTCAATGTGGGGCTTTTCTTGTATTCCATGACCTGTCAATTTTTATCCAATAGACCTTTCCAATACTCTCAAGTATTCGACTCTATATCCATTATATACTTTACAAGTTCCTACATTCACCAAATCAAGCAAGGCTTCAATCAACTTCTAATCTTCCTCATTTGTCCATTTTCTCATATTTTTTCCTGGTCCAAAGGTTGTTTCCGTTGCTTGACTCATAGCCTTAAACATCATATTTAAATATTTAATAATGTGAGTAAAACAAACTATTAGAAGAATAAATAAATTTGATCAAATATAAATAAAAATTCCATTAAACCAAACAAAGATATATATATATATATAATTATTTATTTAATAACCAACATTTACATCGATGCATTATAGATTGTCCATGCTAAATTATCTCTCCGATTATTCCATTCATTGGATATCTCTATTGTTATTGTCAAATCTGTCTCATCTTCCTCTTCATCTTCTTATGTTTCTTGAAATTCTTCCATTAACTCATCTTCTATTTGATCTTTTGTCATCTCTCGCCTCACATCATTATGAAGCAGGTAACAAGCTAAAATTATTTTATTTTTGAACTTTTATTGGATAAAATGATGGAGTACGTAAAATTTCCCAACGCTTCTTTAGCAAGTCAAAACATCTCTCAATCACATTTCTTGCTCTTGCAAGGTTCAAGTTGAAAAACTCTTTTGGTGTAGTTGGATGGTAAATATTTCTCTATAAATTCAGATGATAACATTGTCCTTGATATGGAGCGAGAAAGCCTTTTCCATTCATATAATCACAATTAACCAAATAATATTGTCCTACACAGACAATTTATAAATATCAGATTGAATGTTTTAATATTGTGATTGCAGATATTATACTAACCACAAGGAACTATTAACATGTATGCTCAAGCGAGTGCATCTCGTAATACATGGCTACCTGTTGTGGGCCCTTCCCAACCCGATCGCATATAGATAAACTGCACATCCGGTGAACAATCACCTAGAACATTGATAGCAATTGTTTGCTTTCTTGTTATGTACTTTGGTTTCTCTGCTTCTTGAACAAGAACTTCAATGTATGTATCATCAAGTGCACAACTACAATTCTAGTATGTAAATTAAAATTGTTGGTCAAATAAAGCTTATTCTGAGAAATCGTCTAAAAATAATAGAAAGGACATTAGTACCTTAAACCATGTCCATCTTTCATCAGTTGAGTCCTCTGGAAATGGTTGTGATTTCTTGTATAAATATTTATGTAGTCGCAAAATAACATCCAAAACACTATGAAAGTGTCCGCTAGTTATTTCATCAGATCTAATAAAATGAAACTTGACTTCTCTATTTTTCACATGGTGAGCTATAATGTATAGGAATAGAGCAAGTTGCTCATCAACGTTTATGTTTCTTAAGTCATATAACTTTCGACAGTTTTTAAAAGGACACGTAGCTTTGAGAATGCAGTTCTATCCATCCTTGTAATATCATAGCGACTTTGACCATCACCATATAACAACCTGCACAGTGATTTGCTTCTTTGATAATCCAAATTGACATGATCACTCTTTGACAAATGCCTCTTGTAATTCCATTGAATCACTTCTTCAATAATATTGATAAACAAGTATACCAAATGTAAGATATTTAACCAATGAATAATGGTTATAATCATCTTCTCATGTTGCCTCTTCATCTTCTTTGTAGGATAATGTAAGCGTGGCATATCTAAATTCGAACCTATATTAAGTATATGAGATAAACTTATAATACATGGATGAAAGTTTTTATGTCCTAATAACTTCAAATTCAATAATTTTTTTTAAATATAAATACAATTAGAATGTTCATAATAAGAAGATGGATGTGCATTTTTTATTTTGTCGAATACATATATGGATAAGAATGTGAGTTTATATTTTTTTGCAAGTACAGATATACAAGACAAATAAATAATTTCCTATTACACTTTACAAGAACACATAATCTATTGAATTATTGTAGAATACTCGGAAAGAAATATGTATTGTAGGATAATATGGCAAGAAGTATGTACAGATCTCTTATCAAATATTTAAAGTTAGATAGCATAACAATGTTTAACTACATGCAATCATAATAAATAAAGTAAAAATATGCTTTTGTCAAAATCCATGCTTCTCGTTACATGGCTTTCACAATAAAAAATACTTGAACATAGAATAATAGTATAGACATTGGTATCCGTGCATCCTATGTAAAGAAAGTTGCTACAAAGTGAACACATTTGAGTGGACTCAAAAACACAAAAATATATGTAAAGTTCTTGGTTCATTACATAGGCAAAAAATTCATCCGCTCAAAAAAGTGAAATAATCGTACATAAAAACAGACAAGTGGGAGCCTGCAGATGGAGCCTAAATTGTTCATAAAGTTGTTCATAAAGTTGGAAAAAACTACTCTCATTTGTCGGAATCAAACACTCCGTGAATAACTTTCTTCTCCCCATGAGAGAAGAGACAATCGTATATAAAAAAGTGAAACAAACGTAATAGAGTTTGACGAGAGAGAAAATTGTTTACAAGGACACCTCACAGGGGATGAGAGGGGTTTTCCAATTGGTTGTTGTTCACGGAAGATGAGAGGGGTTTTATTATGTGAGTGCACATGGGTTTTCATCTAAAAAAGAAACATGAGTCCGAAGAGGGTATGCGCGAAACATCATTCCTACATCATGAAAATTGTGTTTTCAACGGAGTAACAAAACGGATTGATAACAACCTTTCCAAATAAAGAAAACAACTAAATTACTAACGAACATTCCATTCCATGCTTTATTAGAGCATAACAAACAGGGTCGAGGACATCACAAATTTCAATAGATGTTTTTGAAATGTAACTGGAGAAATATTGTTGAAAAGATCAGATTAGGTTGAACCACAAAATCGAACCAGTTCGATCAGATGATGATATCATCATTCTTAAAATTCGGATTGCATCAAACTAGTGGGAAAGAAGTGATTGAACTGACTAATCGAACCAAAATAGATTAAAATATGTATAAAATGTATACTCAAATATATTTGAAATAGATATAAATTACATAGCTAATGCATATATCTTATAATATACATAAATATATTTTTACTATGCAACATTAAATGTTATAATATGAATATATAATATTTAAATAATATACTTAATAAAAGGCCAATAGTTTAAGTTATGATTAAATTTTATTTAATATAAGAACTTGTGGTAAAGTAGTTGGTTAAAGGTTTAATATGGGTTGTTGAAGGTCAAGAATTCAACTTCCAACAATGATATTTTTTTGAATAAATTCAAAATAAGTTCGGTTCAATTTCGATTGAATTGAGTTAAACCTCATTCGAAAAAGACAACTATGAAATTTATTTTGAATAAATTCAAAATAATTATAGTTCAATTTTGGTTGAACTGAGTTAAACATCATTAAAAAGTCAACTAAACCGATGATTGAATCGAAAATTGTACATTCGGACCGAACCGATGCAAACCACTTAAAACATTAATTTCATCCCATAAAATTTTCATTTCAAGGGACTCTTACCTATATATTAGCTTTTCTCGAAATTATCTATCACCGACCCAATGATGGTCAAGCATGATGAATACAATAAAATGTGTATAGAACAGGTTGGGTCCGTAATACCATCGATCATCAGCGAGCATTCACGATTGGTCATAATCAATTGTGATCAGCCATGATCTCACAATCAGCGACATGTGATTGGCTAGTTTCAAGCATGTAAATAAGATTACACACTAGGATGAAATGCGCTTCATTTCTATATATTCACAGTGGAAAGCTTACAACAAACATGTGCATTACCTATAGGAAAGCAAATAGACAGATACAGATACATATATGAAGCATGAGATAGATCATAGCTCGGATCTAAAGAGAATGAGAGAGAGAAGAGGGGAATATGGATTGGGTCGGCATGGGTTCCTAATAGTGAGGTCCCAATGATGCTTCTTTCTCCACCATAATATATAGGGCGTAACCCTCACATCGTCCGCCTCCTTCGTTCACGTCCATGCAGTTAGGGTCTCTATAATACCCAACCTCGCGCAACCGTCAGTGGCTTTTTTACCTCTTGATCATTCCACAAAGATCCGATAAAATATATTCCATTTAATCGAAGTGTTAAAGCTTTTACCCTCTCACTATTCATATAACATGTAGAAATGTCTACAATGACGTTCATTATTTGTGAGAACCTCTTCCTTAACTCATGTATTTTTTAGTCCCATCAAACCAACATGTTTGATGTATATACATGTTGTTATTACCTTGGTTATAGAATTAGCTAACATATCACTTATTGTTTTGCCAATGTATCTTGTATATGGTGATAATAGATTTCAATGTACTTTCCTTGAGAACTATTACCTCCACTATTGCTCAAGTTTATTGCATCTTGATTATCACTATACATTTCATTGGACCTTTGATCCATTCAAGGCTTAAGTTTCCAGAAAGCGTTAAATCCAAACATCATGCGTTATGGTGAGCTGCATGCAATATATTATGCCTCCTATGTATGTCAAGATATGCACCCTTGTTTCTTGTTGCCCTAAGAAACCATGAGTCCACTAAACACGAAAACAATGCCCAATGTAGATTACTATCATCTACATCCCCTTTAAAATCTTCATTGAAGTATCTTGCTATCTCAAGTGATTCAGTTTAATACAACAGTTCAGACATGCAGTTCCTTTCAGATATTTAAAAATCCTCTTTATAGCTTCCCAATATGTTGATCCAATATTACTTTGATATCTACTAACTAGGCTTACTGGATAAACCAAGTCAAGCTGAGTGTACATCATTGCATCCATAGGTTTTCCACCGCTTGTGATTATGGAACATCTATAGGTTCATGTCCCTTCCAGAAAATTGACTCTTAGTGAATCTCTTTTCAATCACATGTAGTATAAGAATTGGACTGTTATTCCAAGACACCCATTATCATTAATTTCTAGAGTTATTAATGGAAAACACTGAGAAGTCTACTTTGATGTAATGACTTAACAACCCACTTTTTACTAAAACGTTATAGTAAAATTTGTCCCATTCTTAGAAGTAAAATAAAAGTAGTAAATGGATTTTTACTAAGGATAAAAAGTTAAGTGTTAACCTGCGTGGATCGACATCTGTATAATTGGATCGGTCCACAACATGATTTCCAAGCAAAGGACGAGATCGCATCTTCTCGATGAAACTAGTAATATAGAGCCGAATATGAACAAGTTGAGTAAAAAATATATTAAATAATAGGTTTATTTTTATTGCTTTGACCATGATTTGTAGAGTTCTTCGGGAGATCTATCTTCCTTTGATGCACTTAAGCCGACTCATTTAGCCTGCTAAAAAATGTGTCGATTTTTACTTAAAGATTTCGTTTTTCAAATGTAACAAAGATGAGCTTGATTTTATTTTTTGTCTCAAATAAGTTATCCAACCCTTTACGTGGACGTTAAACTTTGGAATTTAGAAAGGTCGAAGCCCTATTCATTACATTTGAAAAATGTGAGCAAAAGTTTAGTAGGTAATTTCATTAAAATAAATGCAATGTGTTATAACTAATGTAAACATTGCATAGAGCTCACGGTTGCGAATAGTCATCAAACAATCAGACAATGCGTGACCACCCAGGTTACTTCGCAAGACATCGCCATTGCTCGACAGTACCAATTCCAAGCAACTTTATATAAACAGTCATAATTTATTTTGCAGGCGATGCACTATAATATCTAAGAACAACTAATTTACTCGTGGGCACTATAATATGTATGAATAAATAATTTACTCGTTATACGTTGAACTGAGAGAAATTAACGAACACTCAAAGTACGTAGAGGCACATCAAGTTGTGGTTTTGAAAAATGATTTTGGGGGTGAAAAACTATGTTGAAAAATATGTGTAGAGGAGAGGATAAATAATAGCGATGTAACTCGGTGCCGCCCATGCGAATGCCTTAAGGATAGAGCTGTTAACTAGGTATGTGCATTCAAGGTTATGGTTATATCTACATCCCATCTGTCACCGTATCCGTTTTATACATATTTTGTCATCCATATCCGTATCTGTTTTAAAATAGATATGGATATGGATATCATTTTGATATTCGTAAACATTTGTATCCGTATTCATATATCTGTTTTCGTATATAAATATAGTCATAAATTTATTTTTGACCATATATAACATAATTCTCTACCCCCTTTTACCATATTTATATAATTTTTATTAGAGATGCAAACGGTCGGATACGGATATAGGTATTGCCATATCCTTATCCATTTTCTAATACGAATACGGATGCGGATACGGATATTAACGGATATTAAAACTATATTACCATATCCTTAAAAAACAGATACGGATGTAAAACGGATACTGATAGTACATGAGTGATGTTAGAAATACTCTACAGAATTGACTTAAATATATAAGAATTGGATGGAAAACACATGATATTAATTTACTAAGTGTGTTTCTATCATAAAAATTATATAAATATGGTAAAAGGAGGTAGAGAATTATGTAATATATGGTTAAAAATAAATCTACGACTATATTTCTATACAACGGATATACGGATACGGATGTGGATGTTTGCGGATATCAAAATGATATCCATATCCGTATCCATTTTAAAACGGATACGGATGTCAAAATCTGTATAAAACGGATACGGTAACGGATCGGATACGGATATATCCGTATCCGTTTGCATCCCAAATTTTTATGATACAAACACATTTAGAAAATTAATATCATGTGTTTTCCATCCAATTCTTATATATTTAAGTCAACTTTATAGAGTATTTCTAACATTACTCGTGTGCGATCAGTATCCGTTTTACATCCGTATCTATTTTTTAAGGATATGGTAAGATGGTTTTAATATCCGTCAATATAACTGCATCCGTATTCGTATTAAAAAACGGATAAGGATACGGTAATACATATATCCGTATTCGACCGTTTACATCCCTAATAAATAGTCAGAGAAGATGAACCCACCTTAACCCAGTTTCATCTTCTTCTTATTAGAGTAACGTCTTTGCTCTACATCACATACTCATATGACTATAGAGACACATGGGTAATAATGCATCTTCTTGAGTGAGAATGGTTTTTTCTAGCTCGCTTCTTGATCAGTATTGATAGAATTGAGAGAACCAACAAACAAAACAAGGAGACATATTTTTACTAGGTTCGATCAATGTGCTCAATGTGCTGTACATTCTAAGGGATCGTTCCGTAGAAGAATAAGGGAAAGGGATAATGATAGTCAGACATTGTATCTGTTTGATTGAAGGGAGAGGATAAGGAGGAATAATGAGGGAAAAGTGGTAGTTATTTGCTATTCTCTGTTCGTTAGGAGGGGAATGATAAGGAGGGAAATGGGAGTTATGTTAGAAAAGTGGTAGTTATTTGTATTTTTTGAAGGAAGAGGCCTATGATGGAAGAATAGTTTGGCGAATCTTATTCCTAATTTTGACTAAAAATTGAAAATGTTGATCGTCTATGAAGGGAGAAGAATAAGGAGTCAAAGGAACAAATCCTAAAGAGATAACCACCTGGGGCTAATCTCATAAGAAACCTCCCTCATTTTCAAAATTGCATATAAGCTCCTTTTGGACCCATGTATTATAATCTATATCAATTTTGTTGAGTTTTAGTCTCTGGAAAGAACATTTAATATCTTTTTCATTTAATGTCCAAAAATTACGATCTTATTGTCGATTCAAAGTATTTACATTGTCTAACTTCTCACCAGCTATGAGCTCATTGAAAATCAAGATTTATTATAGTGTGGGAGTGTTTATTTCACAAATTATTACAGGCCCTTGTCAGAACATTGTTTGCATATTATATTTGACATCTTTCTACGGGTATTTATAGGAGAGTAATCTAATCAATAAATATATGTGGCGAATATTGAGGTATAGGGGAAATTTAAGAAGATTACTGAGCACCATTATTTGAAGAAATTCCATTGACTCAAATGCTAAAAAAATTGAGATTTATCTTTACTGTGATTACATTACCATTATAGGAGTAGATATGCGATTCCAAACATTATTTGGAGAAATTATTGATTTATTTGCAGGTTGTATTGATTATAATTATATTTCCATGAAATTGATCAGTTTACAGGGGCTTAATTGAAGAGAATTAATTAATTTACTTCCTTGATATTTTTTTCTTTCTGGATTAAATTACAGAGAAATCTCAGTGACTAATCTTACAAGGACAACTATATTTATTGATCTTGTAGCCTACAACTTGGAATTTATTGAACATATATCTTTTTGAATCTATTTCTTGGATCTCTATCTGTGAGCTATTTAGAGGCTTAATTGATCACCTTATTGAGGATATTGAATACTTCTTGAGGATATAAAGATCTTACTCACAGACTTTTCTTCCTCTATTTCTTTTTATTTGTTAATTTTAACCCTTTCTTCTTCTTTTCTGACATAGAGATATTATTACAACTAATTAATTATTTAGACTAAATTTGAACTACCACTAAATAATACATTGTTACCTAAGTACGACCTTGGTATACTTGTCAAGTAAAAATACTTCATAATATATTAAAAATTTGTGATTTTTAACGATTTGTTTTCCACCTCATGTATTACAATTTATCTTTCTAAAAAGGTGGATTTCGGTTCATCAACAATACGCAGAAATTTTGAATTTTTTTGAAAGATTTCACACGATTTTTCTAAAATATGAAATGCATATAATGCAGTGCAACCCCTATGCCTTGTAGGATCCATGTCCCTATGGTGAGTGTAATATGAAGATGATAGAGTGAAGGACAACATGAGTAAAGGAAGGAGTACATAAAAAATGATTTCTTGAATTTTATGAGATCTAAGATTTTTTTCTATATTTTAGCGATTTTGTCATTTTATGGGTTTCTCTTAGGTTTAGCTTGAATTAGAAGTGTTAAAAGTGAAAACAAAATTTACTAAAATACCTGAGATTGCGCCCCTAGTCGAATCTGGGTTTTTCATAGGGTCTAGATATCTCTCAAGGCGAAACATCCAGTCGATGCGGTGACCGCTCCAAAATACCCAGATCAATCAACAATTAACCCACAATGAATGTGTGCAATGAATATCCAAAAATGTGGAGTTAAAATTTATTATAACTCTACATGCAAGTGTGTATAGGTATAAGCACAAGTAGAGGTCGAACACTGGGAGGCGAAGGGTTGAGTGTGAAATTGGTTGCACAGTTATTCAATTCTTGGTTCATGTCCAATTCTTTATTGTTTTTGTGGGTTTTTACTTTTTTATTTTATTTTATTTTATTTTTGGTTTTATGATTTTTATTTTCATTTTTTTATATTTTTATATTTTCTTTTTATATTCTTAATTATATAATATACATATATATATATATATAAGAGGAGAGAGAGAAGTAACATAAGATATGGATATATATATACATACTCAAAATATATATATTTGAGATATAATAATTTCTTTTTTAGTTTTTTGTATTTTTATATTTTTTTGTTATTTTTCGAGATTTTTCTAATTTTTATGTGTTTTTAATTCAAAAATGTCCCTAATATGGGACTAATTAAATAGGCCTAAAATAATTTGGGTTTTAAAATATGAAATAGGTCCAAAAATAACCCAAATTAATTTTAATACATAACTAATAATATATAGATAATTAAAAAATAAGAAAACATATTTTTTTTAGGATTTTGGAGCTTCTTGAAATTTTTATATTTTCTTTTTCTATTTTTAGGGTTTTTCATTTTCTGGACTCAATATATATATATAAATATACCATATATAATTTTTTGGAATTTTTCCAAAGCATTTTATAATTTTTTTGTATTTTCTAATTTAAACAGTACAAAAAGGGCTCTTTTTCCATTTTTTGTAATTAGGAAAAATGCAAAAAATGTAAAATAAACTATGGGCGTGAAACAACATTAAAAATATTTATCCTAATTTTTCTGAATTTTTAGGAGCACCATAGGTATTTTTAATAAATAGATAAAAGACACAAAAATTAAACAGCCTAGCAGGGGCATTTTTGCAAATAGAATAAACTACAGGGGGTTCTAGTGCAAAAACACCAAAAATATTACACTTGGTCTGCAGATTTAAGGGCTAAAATGAAATAGAAAACCCGCCAGGGACCCCCGCGCAAAATAACCATCACGTGGGACTACACGTGATCCGCACCCCTAGGGACCAAAAAGTAATTGCATAAAATCCAGGGCCCTCGATGCAAATTTCCACAAAAATTATACACTTGCAATTTAATTTTATGGACTAAAAATAAATGTACAAACATATAGGGGGTCATATGCAAATTAGCCACCTCACGTGGGACGACACGTGAGGTGATGTGGACTGGACCTAAAAGTAACATGCCAATCATACAGGGGGGTCCATGCAAAATTTACACGCTAAAATAAACTTCAACTTTTATTTACAGGGGTGATTGATAAATACAAAAAAAACTGGGGCTAAATAAGAAATTTACCCCTAAACGCGCGTTGGTGGACAGCGATGAAGGCTTTACTTGGACACGCGTCGCACATCCGACGGCGGGTACCGGTTCGCCGATGAAGGGTTTGGATTAGATCACCCGAGGTGATCTGACGGTATGAGAGCTGCTCCATCGGACGGTTGTCACTCGAACTGGGGCTTCATCTTCATCTAACGGCGGAGAGGACGTCTGGAAGAACGGGGAAGAACGCTAGCCTGGGCGAGCTTCCTCTGGTGAGAACTCGCTGCTCCACCGGCCTTTGCTGCTCCAAGGTGTCCCAAAAGCTTCCTAGAAGGATCCTCTACTCGCTGGAGGTCTTGGATGGGTCAGATGATCATTGGAGCGCCCTTACGAGGTCGGAGAAGGCAAGATGCTCCAGGTTTCTCCGACGGCTTTGGATTTCGTCTCCTGGTGCTTTATAGCGCACCTAACCTGCTCAGGAAGAAAGTTCGGCTCGAGGCGATGCTCCTCGGCCAAAAACTGAAGCTATTAGCACAAGAAGGGATGAGGGCGGCGATGCTCCGACGAGGCGGGGGAGACGAGCATCGATTCGCAGATCCAGTGAGGATCTGGTTGGATTTGAGCGGTTTGGAGGTGGAGAAGGCGGTGGGGAATGGAATGAAGGTGAAAACGAGTCGGGAAACAGTGAAGGTTACAGTGGCGAAGTCACCAGAGCTGAGCTCCGGCGAACTTCGATTTAACTAAATTACACTACTCTAATTATCTAAATGCAAAATAAAAGACAATGCGGGAATGAAAACCTACCTAGAAACGTAAATGCGCAGCTCGAACTTGGCTGGAGGGCCAAGGAGCAGGATGACTGCCGGAGCGCCGCCGTGGGCGCATCTCCGTCCTCCGCGAACCTCCACGACCTCCAGGGGACCTCCAGTTGTCACCTGGATGCACACTTGGTCGAAGGCGGGGGTTCTAGGGCTCGGGAAATGGCCAAAATGGCGAAGGAGGGAGATGGGGTTATTTATGAACAGAGTTGGGCGCCCTTATTAACTGGCTAATAATGATGAATCGGTGGTATTTACAAGGGATCCAAGAGGACGGCGAGAATCATCATGGGTCCTAGGAGCAAATTCCGTGAAGGGATCGAAGGCAATGGATCACTGATGCGAGCGGGAAAATGCAAGAATCTCGGGGAGTTGACAGTTCTGACGGGAGTCAGAGGCGCAGGGGGGAGTTGACCGGAGGTCAACATTCCCTGGCCTCTGATTGGTCCACATCGACCAGAAATTGACCCATTTATTAGACATAATAAATAAATTAATTAGATTTTGCTTATTAAATAAAAATGTTTATTAAGTATTGTAGTATTTATTTATGATTTTTATTTATTTTTTAGATATATTTTATTATGGGTTTATTTTAATAATGTATTTATAAGTATATTTATAAGTATTTATTTTTATTTTGTTTATTTTTATTTTATTATTTTATTTTCTTATTTTATAAATTTATAACTTATTTTTATGAGTATAAATATGTTTTTATTTAATTTTTATGAGTTTATTTACATTTTTAAATAAATAGGTATATGTATATGTAGTTCTACTTAGGTATTTTACCTATATTATATACATACTTTATTTATTTAATATATTTTATTTGTTTTTATTTTGACTTTTTATTTTTAATAAGTTCTATGTAATATTTACATTATTATAAAAATATAGATGAATAAAGAATAAAAGAATAAAGTCCCTTTTTATTTATATACATACTCAACATAGGTATTTTGCCTATGTATTACATAAGCTTATTTTATTTTACAAATTCTTTTTGGTTTTCTTTTAATTTTAATATGTACATGTATTGTATACATTATTTACAAAATTCGAAAAATATAAGTTGATAGAAATAATGATTAAAGAATAAATTGAATATTTTATTCGGGTATATTGTACAATGGGGGCCAAAAACCTAACTTTCACAGATGGACTCCAAAAATTATGAAACCAATTTTATTAAATAGTTCTTAGAAAGCTATACACAATTAAAGGTGAGTTTGGTGGATTTTGAGTTTTTATTTGCAAGATATGGGTCTGTGAAGTTGAGATTCTGGCTTTTTATTTTGTGTATAAAATGTACACTATGTATCATTTTTGTACAAACTCAATTTTGTATTTTTATTTACATTATTATCTACAACTTTCATGTACAAAGTATTTTTATTTAATGAATAAATAATTATATACAAAATAGGTGTCAAAAATGCATAAATGAAGAATGAATAAATGAGGTATTTATTGTATTATTGGCCCTTATCTCCCCCTACTTTATTCCTTGTCGACCAATTCCATTCTGGACTTGGTCTCGGGGTTAGGGTCATAAAATATTTGCAATATTTTATTCCTTTTTCTTTTCTTCCCTTTATTCTATCATATAGGCATTTAAAAATCTTATTTTATGTACAATAAATATAATAAATAATAGATGCTATTACGTACAAATTGATGCTATATACATGCATTTGCTGGGGTTTTTAAGGCCAAAATGATAGAATAAAGGTGATGAAATGGAGATTCATCACCCCCCTATACTTGCCTTTGCTAGTCCCTAGCAAACACTTATGCAATAAGTACAAAAGAATAAAGAATAAGAAGAAAAGAAAAAGCAAAAATAAAGAATTTAAAGAATAAACTGAATTGATTACGATTTATTAAACTCATCTGTACAAAATCAAAGTTTGGAGCTCAGGTTAGACCTTGATGTGAAAATGTGTGTGGAACCTGGTCGGGAACCAAATTTAAAACACAACAGCCTTCGATAGTCACAGAACTCAGTTTAAATCTCCTCAATAGCCAAGTCAGAACTAGCCTACATCATACGCAAACCCTTATGACTACGAAGCTGACTTGTACAATGTAAGTGATAGTGGCTCTCCCCGACTGAAATGACAAAGAAACTGACTTCTCCAGAATGACAACCCAATGATTCCCCAATCCAGCCCTCTACCGTCGAGGAGCGGGGTATTCTCTTCTAAGTTCAAGTGGCATCCAACTCAAGAGGAGGAGGGGAAGAAGAGAATGGATGGTAGCCAGTGTAGCTACCTATCCTGAGATGCAAGACCAGTGTAGTCAAATCATCCAGCTACAGGCTCACATGGTATAACTTTGATGCTCAAGCTTGCTTATTTTCTATACAACACATATACATACTCCGACATGCACTTTTATTTTTATTTACAAGCCTGTCCACTTTTTTGGATTTTTTTTCAACATACTATTTACAGCAGCATTTACATAAGGACTTTTTCCTCTTGAGCCAGAAGACTATCCCTCTTTTGAAGCTTTATTGCAACCCACACTCTCCTGTCATTTGACTTCATTGAAACTGGATCAGGTTGGGGTGCACTTCCCTCCTTAGACGAGGATGAATATTTCCACCCGTGTGCGTCTCAGACTGGCAAATCCAACCCCCTCACCACTCCAACTGAGTTGAGCCAAGTGAAAGGTGCAAGTGTCCAAGTTAGGTCACGACCGACAAGAGTCATGCATGTGTTTCGAAAAGTTCTAGTTAGTCCACTGAGGTGACTTGAACCCAGCCCTGATTTCTCAAAGAATTAAGTTTAAATAGACCTGAAGTACCTTAAACCTAGTTCCCATAAGGTTCCAGTGCAGTTAGATGCAGTAAGGTCCACCCAAGTTCCAATCTTTGACTTTATTGGACTAGTTCAATCATCAAGCTCAATCAAAGAATCTGAATGCCATGCAAATGCTATTTACAAATATGCAAAGAATAATGCAATTTTTCAAAGAATTTGAAAACAAAGAGAGGAATTTTTACACAAAGAATTTACAAAAAAAAGAATTTTGGCACTCAAAGAATAACATATATGTAACTATTTACATGGGCGTGCCGCTTTATTTTACAAGACTTTACAGGTTTTAACAAAGTAATTTTATTTAGGTGTAGATACAATTGATAAAGAATTTTATGTACTTTATTTTATTATTTATTTCATGATGATTTTATTCCTCAAATTTATTGGAAAGTTATTTTGAAAACTATAGTACAAAATAATTTTTGCAAATATTTACAAACATTTGAAATCTATTTTGCAAAGATTTTGCCAACACTATATACATTTTTTTCAAAATATTTTTACAAACATTTTTCAAAATCTTTTGCAAATAGGTTTTCAAATCCTTTATTTCAAACAAATAGAAAAATTCTGCAATCAAAATATTTTTACAAAGGTTGAAAATATTTCACAAAAAGTTTTCCAAACAGTTCACACCATTTTTCAAAGCATTTTGCAAAAGTATTTTTGACCTGATTTATTAATCAGCATATACGAAAAGAATCCAAGGAATAAGAAGCATTATTAATTAATTTTTTAATGAATTATATCTTATTTTTATCCATATTTATTAATAATTATACGAAAGTACGAGTTATGGATATAGTATATACAGAGTATATACGACCCCCCTATACTTAGCATGAGCTATGTCCTCATAGGTCAAAGAGACAAAGAGAAGACATAACGCGTACTGAGTATAGAAAAGCCTACACTATAACGACTAAAGAATAAAGAAAGAATGAAGGAAGGGAACAAGTGAATGAAAGAATGAATCAACGAGAAGTCGACCGTCCCCCCTATACTTAGGGCCTGTTTGGTTGCAGGGTTGGGCAGGGTTGGGTTGGGCAGGGGTACCCCTATGAATAGTAAACTGTGAGGAGGATTAGGCTGTTTGGATGGAGGGTTGGGAAGGGTTGGGCCAACCCAACCCTTCCCAACCCTGCAACCAAACATGCCCTTAGGATCAAATAGTCCTAAGTATAGTAGACTGTACACAAAGCAGGGAGGGTCAAGGGTGGGAATAAACAGATCAAAGAATTAACAAATCAGGGGCGCACCCCCCTATACTTAGGACAAAGTACGTCCTAAGTACAGAAGACTGTCTACAAGGGGCGACACCTTTTATTTAGATACAGAAGATAGACACGGAAAAGAAGAAAAGAAGAAAAGACACACACACACACACACACACACATATGAGAAGATTGTGGAGAATATACGCATCACTCCTCCTATACTTAGGGTGAGATATCCCTAAGTATGGGCAACAACAAGAGTGAAAAAACTGAACAACGAAAGAACAATGCGGTGTGTACCCCCCATACTTAGGACAAGGTACGTCCTAAGTATAGACACAAAGATATGGCGATAAATCTTGGGCACACATAACATGCGGGAGAAAGAATGACAAGGTACACATATATACAAGCAGTGAAGAACTGGTGAAGTACAAGACGATATCTGACAAGTGAATACCGTACTCTCGTCATTGCCTCCCTATGAGAACAGTGACGCAGTCAGAAGGTGAAAAGACACCCGGAGGTGCAGTCAGGTGGGTCTCGGCTACTGGGGAAAATAGATCGGAAGGTAAAGCAGGGACCGGTAGCGTGAAGCAGACAATTGGCTCGTAGGGTCAGCATGAGGAAATAGAGCTGATACTATAAGACCGGGAGGAAGACAGAACAGTACAGAGTCCTCCGGTCAATCAGAGTCTCAATAAGATATGGAAAGGTAAGGAACAAGAGACATCGTGGCATTCGGTGGTCATGATGTCAGAAGATCAGAGGAGACACACCGAATACCACAATACATGGCTCAACCCTGCGAGGGCACTAAGGTGAGCAGGCTCAAAGGAGCCAGGAATTAGACCATAATCAGAAGACTTGGTCCCGTGATCCGCAGATCAGATACACAATCAGAGAGGAGACCAAGTACTCAACTCAGAAGACTCGGCTTCGTGCTCCAACAGACAGGAGACACCAGAAATGAAACCGAGTACCTGGAAAATGTTGTACCCTCCCGCAGATAACCCTTGGGGAATAGTACATGCTAATCATCGAATAATCAGACAAAACTCAACCTTGCAAGGGTCGTTAAGGTGAGCGGACGCAAAGGCGTCAGTGATCCATCAGACGGATCATTAGGCACGGTCTCGACAGGCGGTAAAGCGGCTACCAACAGAAGAGATCGGAGAATCAAGAAAGTGTGGCAGCGTCCCGTAGATAACCCTCGGGGAACGTACTGCCAACTAGGCATGGAAATAGCAGATATCAGGAGCTCAGCCTTGCAAGGACCGTCAAGGTGAGCAGACTCAAAGGAGTCTAATAGGAGGGGTCCCGTGATCTACAGATCGGGTATACAACTCAGGATGGGACCAAAATCAAATATATCGAACGACTCGATTTTGTGCTCCGCAGATCGGAGACACAGTCAGCAGGGGAAACCGAGCGTAAAGAGAGTGTTACATTCTCCCGCAGATAGTCCTTGGGGAGTAATGCAAACTAAGCAGTGAAGTCTCAGACCGTGTCTCTACCTTGCGAGGACCGTCAAGGAGAGCAATCAGACAGCTGGCCTCGGGTACCGACAGGTCGGGTACACAATCACAGGGTGAGGCTAATCGAGCATATTGTCTGACTCGGTTCCGCGTCCCATCACAATGGCGGCCCAAGCAGTGTATGAAACCGTAGTCCTAGAAATTGTCGCATCCTCTCGCAGATAGTCCTCGGGGAGGAATGCGGGCTAGATCAATGTAGTTCATGGGAATGTTGGCATAAAATCTCAGGTCCTCGAAATACTGTGAATCCATCAATCAACAGGAGGGCATAAGATCATGCGAGGGACAATAAAACATAATATCAATCATAATGCAATCCCTCGAAGTCAATCCAATCAGCTGAGATGGCACAACATATCATCAGGACTCCTCTAAGTACCAGGGTGGATCAAAGAGTCAGGAGATCAAGGATGGGTCAATCAGGAAGATGAGAAATCATGGGGGTTCGGGGCACCGTCATCATGAAGTATATATCAAGATAGTCCATCCAAAATCCAAATCAAGACGGGCCGAAACCTCAAAATAGATAGATCAGTAGAAATATCATGATATCATCCTCAAATCACTGAAGTACATCACATCCTCAATCCGGTGTGCGAGACCAAAAATTCCTCAATAATGAATCACACCTATGATCATGCATTAACAAAAATCCTCAATATGCTCGTATGCACGTATCCAAAGTCAAATCCACCAAATCAATCTCAGCATCCTCAACATCATTGGCCCGACTTACTCAAATAATCTGTATACATAATCCTCGATGCGAGCCTCATCAATATGCACAGCATTCATGGGTAAAGGGGAGAGGTGATAAGGGGTACACGAAGAAGATGGATAAGAAGGGTACACAATGTGGTGGAGAAGCTGATTGAGCGTGCGTGCCAATATCACGGGTGAAAGAAGAGTGATACCGAGGGGACAAGGAGGGCGGGTGAGAAGATCGAGACACAGACAACATTGGGTGTTCCACGCAAGGCGGGAACACCGTCAAAATAGTGGTCCGAAGAGCAGGCTCTCCTCGAACCGGTGAAGATGGGGACAGAAGAGATGGTACGGAGGTCACGAGGAAGATGGTGAAGAAGAGGGGAAACGAAGGACTTGGCGAAGAATGATTGAGCTCAAGCGCCAATATCACGACTCAATGCAGATGAGGAGATATATATATATATATATATATATATATATATATAAGAGAGGTAGAGAGACTCAAAGATGAAAAATGCATGACTCACACGGATGGGACCGATGTCTCTAATAGTGAATGAAAAACACAATGGACTCCAAGTCACATTCAATACACAAGGCAAAACCTCCGATTCACCTACTCGACACAGTGAAGACCGTTAGGTGGCGGTCATTTATCTTTTCGGTTTTAGAGTTAGGTGAGAATCATAAAGTTGTACAAACACTTAGGAGGCTTGATGGGATTTGGGCTCTACTCCTTAGCGTGTACGTGAGCACTTAAAACGCATACAATGAAGGGGTTGCTCTCCCCATGACAAGGAAGTCATTATGTTTTTGTTTTTAGGTCCAATAGAGTTAACAGTCCCGATTTTATTTAAGTTATCTCTTTTTTTGAGTATTTTCAATGCACGTGCCTATCGAGGTTTCAATTTCCATTAAGCATCCTAGATTGGCAAAAACAAAGGGAGAAGGTCGGAAAAGCCATGCAAGTCGGAAATCGATGATGCATGCTAAGTAAGAAGACTTACAGTGCTTCCCAGCTCTCTCCATGCGGGATGTAGAACAGAATTTGAAACCTATGCTATATGCGAATGCAAGCCGAAGAAATCGCCCTAGGATAGTAACTGCTATTATCGTGAAGCACCACAAGTCGGTCACTTATCCTTAACCTAAGAGTCCGGTCTTGGCTCACCCCTCCTCTTCTCGACACACTCGAGTTCAGGAGTAGCGCTTGATGGGGCTCGCTCACGGCACAAGGGTTAAGAGATAAATGAACCGACTGTTTAGATTTGACTAGATCCAAAACGCACTATAGGTACATGCAAATATATTAGGGTGTTTGGACCTTAATCTATCGGCAAGCAATTCCTAAGCTAGGGCTCATTCATACAAAATAATAAAAATAAAAATAAAAAGAAAAAGCGTCAAAACCGTCGAGGCCCCCAAGGGAACAATCCCTCGGGCAATGGACCTCGGGAGTTGGAGTGTCTGAGAGTCCTGAATTATTACATGTCAATTGTCACTCTCTCACATAAATATACATAATAAAATAAAATGCATAGAAATGTAGACTGTCTTCAAAAATTCTCCTTCGTCTGCCTTCGATGCTCTCTCCTGTTGGCTGGTGTAGAGGAGCCAACTCCGCCTCACTCGGGTGCATAGTACTTCCTAAGAATTCCTCCTTCGCTTGGCGGTCCCTCGCATCAAAGACAAATAAAGAGCGAGGGTCAGAACAGTCACAACAATATCAACTAATAATCAAATAAATAAATGAATAGAGGACATGAACAAAGAATTAAATAAATAAGAGACAACCATACAAAATCCGTTGCCTCCCCGGCAACGGCGATATTTGATGACTGGGTTTTTCATAGGGTCTAGATATCTCTCAAGGCGAAACATCCAGTCGATGCGGTGACCGCTCCAAAATACCCAGATCAATCAACAATTAACCCACAATGAATGTGTGCAATGAATATCAAAAAATGTGGAGTTAAAATTTATTATAACTCTACATGCAAGTGTGTATAGGTGTAAGCACAAGTAGAGGTCGAACACTGGGAGGCGAAGGGTTGAGTGTGAAATTGGTTGCCAGTTATTCAATTCTTGGTTCATGTCCAATTCTTTATTGTTTTTGTGGGTTTTAATTTTATATTTTTTATTTTATTCTTGATTTTATGATTTTTATTTTCTTTTTTTATATTTTTTATTTTCTTTTTATATTCTTAATTATATAATATACATATATATATATAAGAGGAGAGAGAGAAGTAATATAAGATATGGATATATATATATACATACTCAAAATATATATATTTGAGATATATAATTTCTTTTTTAGCCTTTTTTATTTCTATATTTTTTTGTTATTTTTCGGGATTTTTCTAATTTTTATGTGTTTTTAATTCAAAAATATCCTTAATATGGGACTAATTAAATAGGCCTAAAATAATTTGGGTTTTAAAATATGAAATAGGTCCAAAATAACCCAAATTAATTTTAAGACATAACTAATAATATATACATAATTAAAAAATAAGAAAACATATTTTTGGTATTTTTCAAGGGTTTTTATATTTTTTTAGGATTTTGGAGCTTCTTGAAATTTTTATATTTTCTTTTTCTATTTTAAGGGTTTTTCATTTTTTGGACTCAATATATATATACCATATATATTTTTTTGGAATTTTTCCAAAGCATTTTATAAAATTTTTTGTATTTTCTAATTTAAAAAGTACAAAAAGGGCTCTTTTTCCATTTTTTGTAATTAGGAAAAATGCAAAAATGTAAAATAAACTATGGGCGTGAAACAACATTACATAAAACATTTATCCTAATTTTTCTGAATTTTTAGGAGCACCATAGGTATTTTTAATAATAGATAAAAGACACAAAAATTAAACAGCCTAGCAGGGGCAGTTTTGCAAATAAAATAAACTACAGGGGGTTCTAGTGCAAAAACACCAAAAATATTACACGTGGTCTGCAATTTTAAGGGCTAAAATGAAATAGAAAACCCGCCAGGGACCCCCGCGCAAAATAACCATCACGTGGGACTACACGTGATCCGCACCCCCAGGGACCAAAAAGCAATTGCAGAAAATCCAGGGTTCTCGATGCAAATTTCCACAAAAATTATACACTTGCAATTTAATTTTATGGACTAAAAATAAATGTACAAACATATAGGGGGTCATATGCAAATTAGCCACCTCACGTGGGACGACACGTGAGGTGACGTGGACTTGACCTAAAAGTAACATGCCAATCATACAGGGGGTCCATGCAAAATTTATACGCTAAAATAAACTTCAACTTTTATTTACAGGGGTGATTGACAAATACAAAAAAAACTGGGGCTAAATAAGAAATTTACCCCTAAACGCGCGCTGGTGGACGTCGATGAAGGCTTTACTTGGACACGCGTCGCACATTCGACGACGGGTACCGGTTCGCCGATGAAGGGTTCGGATTAGATCACTCGAGGTGATCTGACGGTCTGAGAGCTGCTCCATCGGACGGCTGTCACTCGAACTTGGGCTTCATCTTCATCCAACGGCGGAGAGGACGTCTGGAAGAACGGGGAAGAACGCTAGCCTAGGCGAGCTTCCTCCGGTGAGAACTCGCTGCTCCGCCGGCCTTTGCTGCTCCAAGGTGTCCCAAAAGCTTCCTGGAAGGATCCTCTACTCGCTGGAGGTCTTGGATGGGTCAGAGGATCACTAGAGCGCCCTTGCGAGGTCAGAGAAGGCAAGGTGCTCCAGGTATCTCCGACGGCTTTGCATTTCATCTCCTGGTGCTTGATAGCGCACCTAACCTGCTCAGGAAGAAAGCTCGGCTCGAGGCGATGCTCCTCGGCCAAAAACTGAAGCTGTTAGCACAAGAAGGGATGAGGGCGACGATGCTCCGACGAGGCGGAGGAGATGAGCATCGATTCGCAGATCCAGTGAGGATCTGGTTGGGTTTGAGCGGTCTGGAGGTGGAGAAGGCGGTGGGGAATGGAATGAAGGCGAAAACGAGTCGGGAAACAGTGAAGGTTACAGTGGCGAAGTCGCCGGAGCTGAGCTCCAGCGAACTTCGATTTAACTAAATTACACTACTCTAATGATCTAAATGCAAAATAAAAGACAGAAATGAAATGCGGGAATGAAAACCTACCTAGAAACGTAAATGCGCAGCTCGAACTTGGCTGGAGGGCCAAGGAGCAGGACGACTGTCGGAGCGCCGCCGTGGGCGCATCTCCATCCTCCGCGAACCTCCACGACCTCCAGGGGACCTCCAGCTGTCACCTGGATGCACACTTGGCCGAAGGCGGGGGTTCTAGGGCTCGGGAAATGGCCAAAATGGCGAAGGAGGGAGATGGGGTTATTTATGAACAGAGTTGGGGCACCCTTATTAACTGGCTAATAATGATGAATAGGTGGTATATACAAGGGATCCAAGAGGACGGCGAGAATCATCATGGTCCTAGGAGCAAATTCCGTGAAGGGATCGAAGGCGATGGATCACTGATGCGAGCGGGAAAAATGCAAGAATCTCGGGGAGTTGACAGTTCTGACGGGAGTGAGAGGCGCAGGGGGGAGTTGACCGGAGGTCAACATTCCCTGGCCTCTGATTGGTCCACATCGACCAGAAATTGACCCATTTATTAGACATAATAAATAAATTAACTAGATTTTGCTTATTAAATAAAAAATGTTTATTAAGTAGTGTAGTATTTATTTATGATTTTTATTTATTTTTTAAATGTATTTTATTATGGGTTTATTTTAATAATGTATTTATAAGTATATTTATATGTATTTATTTTTATTTTGTTTATTTTTATTTTATTATTTTATTTTCTTGTTTTATAAATTTATAACTTATTTTTATGAGTATAAAAATATTTTTATTTAATATTTATGAGTTTATTTACATTTTTAAATAAATAGGTATATGTATATGTAGTTCTACTTATAGGTATTTTACCTATATTATATACATACTTTATTTGTTTAATATATTTTATTTGTTTTTATTTTAACTTTGTATTTTTAATAAGTTCTATGTAATATTTACATTATTATAAAAATATAGATGAATAAACAATAAAAGAATAAAGTCCCTTTTTATTTATATACATACTCAACATAAGTATTTTGCCTATGTATTACATAAGCTTATTTTATTTTACAAATTCTTTTTGGTTTTCTTTTAATTTTAATATGTACATGTATTGTATACATTATTTACAAAATTCTAAAAATATAAGTTGATAGAAATAATGATTGAAGAACAAATTGAATATTTTATCCGGGTATATTGTACAATGGGGGTCAAAAACCTAACTTTCACAGATGGACTCCAAAAGTTATGAAACCAATTTTATTAAATAGGTCTTGGAAAGCTATACACAATTAAAGATGAGTTTGTTGGATTTTGAGTTTTTATTTGCAAGATATGGGTCTGTGAAGTTGAGATTCTGGCTTTTTATTCTGTGTATAAAATGTACACTGTGTATCATTTTTGTACAAACTCAATTTTGTATTTTTATTTACATTATTATCTACAACTTTCATGTACAAAGTATTTTTATTTAATGAATAAATAATTATATACAAAATAGGTGTCAAAAATGCATAAATGAAGAATGAATAAATGAGGTATTTATTGTATTATTGGCCCTTATCTCCCCCTACTTTATTCCTTGTCGACCAATTCCATTCTGGACTTGGTCTCGGGGTTAGGGTCATAAAATATTTGCAATATTTTATTCCTTTTTCTTTTCTTCCCTTTATTCTATTATATTGGCATTTAAAAATCTTATTTTATGTACAATAAATATAATAAATAATAGATGCTATTACGTACAAATTGATGCTATATACATGCATTTGCTGGGGGTTTTAAGGCCAAAATGATAGAATAAAGGTGATGAAATGGAGATTCATCAAGCTCTACTGTTAAGAGTAACTCATGTTACGAGACTGCCTATCATTGTGTCTAGAAAACTATGATGTTGTGTATAACTAGGCTTAAGGGACAATGTGGTGAAGGGGACATGCATGTATATCATGGAGTGAGTGGGTGGGACAAGTAAAATGAAGGTTAGAATTGGAACTACATATGGCATAGCTGACCTGAATAATGAGGTAAGTGCGATATGTATAGTTGACTTACTAAACCGTGTTACCGATAGGTAAAGAGGTGGAGAAAGAGATCTGTGATTGAGAGATAGTAGGAGGATTTGGACTTGGAGTTGAGCTCAAAATGGTAAAAAGTTTTGAGTAGGTGTCTGAGGTATGCGACCGCTCATCTATGGAATCTTAGTTCTCGAATGCAACCGATTATCCCCTTTTCCCACCACAAAATCATTAACCTTATCGTAAAACGACATCCTTAGTATTATAGAATAATGGGCTTCAGACATTAGAATCCATCCTCATTGTGAAAATCTAATTGTAGGTGGATTTTGATTTATTTCTATCAAGTAGCCTTTCTAATTTAGTTAGGTCCCTCTAATAGTCCAAAAATGTATCCTTGATATCATTCATATTAGAGAAAGGATTATCATAGATGTTGTTTACTTCTTGGAGGATTGTTCACATTTGAGCAGCATAGTAGATGGTCCCGATCTGGAAGGGATAAGTGTTCGGTGATATGTGAATGACTTGAGGTGTGACACAATTCCAAATTATAATGGATCTTGAGACAAGAAGTAATCCCGACTGGAAATTGGCTCAAAAGAGAGTCATCAGGGAGGACCTCTGGCACTTGGTCAGGGGTGAGTGAAAGAATGGTTGGTAGCAACTCAATCTCAGATTCTCAGTCCATCTTTCTTGTCATTACTCACATCCAATTCATTTCCAAAATCAACTTCAAATTTATCATCAAGGTTCATTTCACCTTTATTATGAGTTTTTCCTTAAGATCGTTCCCATGTTTGTCACAATATGTATTCTCAAGATCTTAACATGATGCCATATCATTATTACTTTCGAATATATTTAAAATAAAAAGGGAAACACTAGATTCGTAGAATTCACTGATAACATAATCTAATGGATGATGGGAGAGCTTAGGAGTGTCACAAAATCACCCAACTCAAGTTGCTAAAAGTTCGTCCCATAGTGATTTAATCATCAATATCATAGTCAACCTCGAGGTTAACATCAGATTCCACATATATTTCAAGCCACTTTGAATCATCACATGAAGTTTCACTATCAGAATCATCACCATTCTTCTTGATCAAGGATTGGTTTCAGTCTATCCAATGGGAATTTCAATCAAAATTGGGTCCAAAAATTGCAAAGGATCGTTTTGGTGGCAAAAAAATCATTTGGATCGAGATCTTGTTGAGCTGAAGGCTGGAAGAATATGTATCCTCATTCTTTTTCCTTGAAAAATTTTCATTTGTATCATTGGTTGTGTGCGGTTCTCCTCCAATTTATAGTATCCTCGTTAACTTATCATTTCTCTCATTGAAAATCTCCTCGGATTATTCATAGATATCCTCCTTCAATTCTTGTTTTCCAACTCATCCAATGTTGAGTGAAGCTCTAGAAATTCTTGATCAGAGATGAGAGAGTTGTTAGAATGGAGAGAATATTGGATTGGTCCGTAAATAAATAAATTGGCGTGCCTTAACCAATTGAAGTGGTTCCCACCTCGATGTTTGGTTGACAAATAGTTTGGTCAAACTTTTCTTCATACCTTGATGAATGCTCTGATTAGAAGTCAGAACATTGTGGTGCATGAATGTTATTGGACACTCTTCAAGTCAGCGTAAACTTGTTCAAGAGGAGCGTCTTCCTTGAGTTGATACTTCAAGCACATGAAAAACACCATACAAGATTGATTTACCAATACACATGAGTTGCAACAACGGTTATGTTTCTAGATATCTCTACATGTGAAATAATGATGGGCCTAATTTCATACGACTAGTTACATCTACTTTCATCGAATATGATTGTGAGCATGGATCATAAAATGACTAACATTATTACTCAAAGACGGTGCTTGATGCATTGTCCTTTGATCACCCGATGTGCTAAGACCGCAGTTGCCCCACTGATAACTAGTTTCTCATTTTAAATAGTCAAAAGATTCTTGAAAGATTTGGATTGAGATCGTATTCAATGTGCAACAATCAATTCACTTCAATTTGCTTTTGTCCGAGCCATGTGGAGACTTTCCTGACTTATCTAAATTAGTTGCAAAATAATTTATGATCTTGTGTATTGTAGTAAGCAAAGAGAGACAACCTCACATGAATGCAACTAGAGAACTTGATTTACATTCTTTGAGGAAATTTTCCAGTATAGAGATGATGTGAGCACTAAGAATAACTTATTGTTTTTAAAAGATCTTACATAGTTTAATGTTTACAATCCAAACTATGATTAACAAAACTCGAGAAAGAGAGATTGACATAGAGAGAGATCTTTTCAGCTGTTTTTAATCTGATATAAAAAACAAAAAAACATATAGCAGAAATGAAGAATAATAAAAAAGAAATCCCGAAAATAAAATTTTACAAATTGCCGAGTCCTCGATAATGGTGCCAAAATGAAATGAAAAATTTCAGTTGGCTAAATAGTGTATTTTAGATAAGAGTGTGTAGAATACAATCAAGCCAAAGCATTGTGCACAAACACAAAAACCACAACATTTCCATGGGAGAAAAATAGAGTACATGACAAGTAGAGGATCGATTTACAAAGGATTCGGAGCTTTTGCATATATATCTATATATATATTTGCATTTTCTAAGGCATTTTAGTCTTTGTTAGATTAATTAAGTCTTATTTTTCTTTTAATATTTGAGAATTCAGACCATAGTGGAAACTAGATTCAATATTTTTTAGGACATAATATATTTTGGAAATTTTTAGGATTTTTCTGTTATTTGCAGTAGATTATTGAAGTTTCAAGGGCCTCTTTTTTATTTTTGATAAAGTTTAGTGCCCAAATGTGACTAATTTAAAAGTTAGAGTCAAATTATAATTTTATAAAACTGCATGAATCGAATCATAATTTTTCTATTTTTTTTTTAGACAAATTACATTTAAAGTAAAAATATTTTCATGAATTATGGAATAGTCCGTAAATGACTGAAATGCAACTATTAGAAAATATGAAATTAAAAAAAAACGTAATTTTCACAGTAAATAAAATAATCAAAGAATGGGAAATTTGCATGATAAAAAAGTAATAGGAAATTACATTTATTTCCTAACATTTATAAAACAAAAAGTGGCGGGGCTTTAGGGAAGAGAGCTGATGGTGATGATGGTCATGGGCAGTAGTAGTGCTCCCCTAGCGGCAGAGCAAAACCGTAGATGAGACAGATTGGTAGAGCATAACATAGAGCAATGGGAGTGTGATGAAGATGGAGACACTCATCGCAAGGCAACCACCCCAAGCAGCAATGGAGTTGGGTTGTATCGGGGGGATAAGGTTCGACCGATCATGGAGTAACGCGTATAGGTCAATCAAGGTGATGGAGGCCGGACCATGTAGCTCCCACGATGATGGATTCATATTGGTCCCGGGGCTTGAAATCCCAAAAAATGGTTTTATTGGCATTAGCTCCCATCTCTCCTTTTGTAGCCACCATTGAGGGTGTTACGATAAAGAGAGAAGTGTGTTAGGAATACGAGCCATATTAGTATTGGGAATTCTAAAGAGACAAGACTCATAATCCAAATAATTATTGAATTGTATTCTTTGTGCAGTCCTTATAGGAATAGGATTATTAGTTTGTAATAGTTCTATATATAGAAGGGGATGGAGACATATGCCTCTGCACCACAACAAGAGTGGATACCACGAGAAAAAGCGAGTAGGTGAGATAAGAGAAGGGAGAGATCGAGAAGATAAGAGAAGGGAGAGATCGAGAAAATAATGAGAGTTGAACTCATTTTACTTCTTAGTGGTTTTCTTCTCTGGTGGTAGTGTGTGGTGACCAACTACCATTATATAGCATGGTCTTAGTCTTCTTCTCCATGTCCTTTTGTGGTATTGGTCGATTGCACATACATAATCATATCCGATGATTCATCCCCAACAACCGGTATTTGAGTGGAGACAATATCAGGTTGTGTCCTAACAACTAATATTAGAGCGAAAATGATGCCGATCTGTCCCAAAAACTATTTTATCAGAGCCAAGTTCAATGTTATTAGAGGACAAGACGTGGTGGATCGGAACGTCGTTCAACGCCAATGAGAGGACGTGATGCGACACATGCATAATCCTCAGAAGCTAAGATATGGTGGTCTCTTAAAGCAATAGACCAGAGGCATCGAAGAATACTACTAATGGCGGTTGGTAGGAGATCGTGCAAGGGGGTACGCCGAGCATACTGAGTGATAGACGTATCACTCAAAAGTGGTGAATTCTTACTAACGAGACATGCAGATGATGACGAAGATGGTCTAGTACAGACTCAAGACGATGATGAGATTGTCATAGATTCAACTCAAGATGGAGATTGTTAAGAATATGAATTATATTAGGATTGAGAATTCTAAAGGAATAGAATCCTAATAATTATTGACTTGTATTATTTGTGTAGTCCTTATAAGAACATGACTACAAATTTGCAATTGGGCTATATAAAGAAGATAAAGGGCATTGTCTCAATAACACCACGCCAATGTAATCCATAGGGGAGGGGATGGGAGAGAGAGAGAGAGAGAGGAAATAGAAAGAGCTGTACTTATTCTTCTTATAGTGATCTTTCTTTTCTAGTGGTCACGAGAGGTGACTGACCATTGTCATATCTGATTATCTTCTCATCACGTGCTTCCACAATGGTGGTTGATTGCGCAAATGCATCCATATTCGACATTCAATCCCTGCCAATCGGTATCTGACCAGAAGCAATACTGGGACGTGTCCCAACAGAGGTAGGGATTGGAGAGGTGGATAGGTGTAACTGGGATCGATAGAGGCGGTGGCGTTGGGGGAGGCCAACCACCTCCACGACTGTAGTTGTAGCAGAGAAGAGGAGGCACACCTCTTGTTGTCGAGAGGTTGAAAGGGGACACAATTTTCTTCTTTTTAAATTCTTTTGAAACGCATCCCAACTGTAGTTAATAAAATAAAATAAAATAAATTGGTATAAAAGCTGCTTAACCAGTTGGAATTTGGTTCTAAAGTATGAATGCATATAATACAATTCCAAGGAAAGTGTTTGTTTGAGATTAATAAAAAACTGGGTAATAGAGGTTTTGCACTTTTATGAGGAATATATATGGAATGTACAAGAAAGCCATGCAATACGAATTATGCAAATAAAATTTGAGGCGACGTGCACGGACTTGACTAGGAAATCTACTCAAATTAAGGATAATAATATGATGAATAATTGATTCTCAACAATGTTTGAAAGAAATAAAGAAAGACATGACCTCCCTTACTGAAATTTTTCGTCTTGAGTTCTTGAGCTCCTTTCTTCAAGACCTTGCCAAAAAACACCTAAATTCATCCAATAAAACCGCATAATAAGATGATATCATGTTAAGTACTAGGAGGAGACAATAACACCTACAACTTTTAGCCTCGGATGGAGGTCTCAACGAGCTCCTATAACCTCAAATCATCTTTTTAGATCTCCAACTCCTTACTGGACTGGGATCTCACTCCTATGACGATTTGTTGTGTGATTGATAATACAGGGTATTGGATTCATAGCCAGCCACATATCGGGCGATATGACATTTGAGATTCAAAGTACTAGTTTCCATGTATATCGCGATGACGGATTCTTCATTGATTTGTGATGCTTGCTGAAACTCGAGGCTTTGTGCGACCGTATTTGCTTTCGTGATAGTTTGATGATAGGCCAAAAAGCCCACAAGTCCGTCCCATGGCAATATCTCCCTCGTCCGACTATCGGATAGATTTGTGGGCTTTTTGGCCTATCATTTGGATCTCTTGCATTCTTAGAATCTAATATAAGTGACACATGATGCGGGGATATTATCTCCCTCGGCACTGACTACAACTAAATAGGAATTATTTTTTCATATCCAAATTAACAACTTTTCCATGGTAAAAGAAATCTATTGTGCTTGCTTTTCAATTCTTGATTATTGCATTCTTCTTATAATCAAATTTAAAATTTTCTTTCTGATAATCTAGTTTTATAAATTATATTTTATTCCATAGGAACTCCAAACATGATGATCATCGTATTTAGCCTTTTTTATTCCCACGCGAATGGGCAGCAAACCCATATAACGAATTAACATATCTTGAAATTTAGTTAATGTAATATTTGAGATAACTGGGGGTAAGCTTGACGTCCGTTAAACATCAGAATTGACGGACCTGTATGGACGCTTAAGACCAAACATTAAAAATTGCTTGTAGCATTGCCAACATTTGTTGTTAAATATCTTAAACACCTACTACAAAAGAACGATGCACACACATTATAATCAAGGGTTTTTATCAGTTTTGCTCCTTCGAGATATTTCAATATCAATTATGCCTCTATCTTTTTGGGAATATCAATTGTTCTCCTGACTTCTTGCCAATGTATCACTTGTACCCCTCAAGTTAGTGAACGTCCACAACCAACACAAATGAACGTTAACTTCAAGAACACAAATGGAATTAAATTAAAAAAAGATTGAAAAGTCTAATGCATCCTCTTCCTCCTCCTCCCCTGTCTTCTTCCTCCCTTCTCTTCCTCCTCTCCCATCTTCTTCCTCTTCCTCCCTTCTCTTCCTTCTCCACAACTCCTCCCTCCTCCGCCTTCAGCTCTCCTGTAGCCTCCCTCGAGCCCGGCCAAGATCTGCCCCCGTTAACGTCCTAGATCCCAGCCCCACTATCTCCCCCCACCCCTCCGGGCAACCCCTCCCCCCTCCACCGTCCGATCTCCGCTCCATGTCCCTTGGACCCATCAAATCTAGGGCTCCCATCACCTCCTCCTCTTGCCCATGGCCTCTCCTCCCCCTGCCCCACCTTTGCCTTTATCGCAATGGCTCCTCCACCCCCTTTCGCTCCTTCCACCTCTGCCTCCGCTCCAAGCCCCTCGGCAGCCGTGTTGAGCTTCGCCGCGACCCCGACGAGATTTGCGCTACCGCTCCTGCAGCCTCGCCGGTCCTCGCCTCCTCGTCTGCCTCACCTGTGCTGCACTCTCCTATCACCTTCACGCCCCCGACCACTCCTCCTCTCACGCCTCACCGCACGATCAGGTTTACGATCTCGAATTCGATGCAGCAATCGTGCTCGCACAGCCGAAGTCATCATCATCATCGATGTCGGCCGATGCGGAAGGGACGATCAGGAAGCGGAGACGGGTGGAGTACCGACCGTTGTCCCTGACCCTACAGGAGTAGTAAGTGATCAAGTGGGGGTCCAACCTGCTCTGGTTCTCTGATGCCACAACTTTCTCATCGGGGCCCGTCGTACCATGGGGGTTGAGGGGCCTGGAGAGGAAGGGGATGAAGGAGGAGGTACAATGAAGAAGAAGGAACATGGCTGAAACTGGAGGGCTTTCAGTTATTGTTAAGTTAAGATAAATTTTTGACTAATTGATTCATAAAAATTTACCAACAAATTGAATAAAATCACAGTTTGATATGTAATGAGAGATAGATCCGTGAAAATGCAAAAAAAATTAGAGATTCGATGGATGCATGAAGGTGTAACTAAGAAAGAGAAATTATAAAGAGAAAGGAAGAAGAATAAATGGAGGAGGAAGAAGATGAAGAAGATGTATAAACAATTCACTACAAAAAATTGAGCTATAATGACGGTTTTGAAAAAATCCGTCACTAAATTAGCCGTTGTTAAATATATAATGGCGATATTATTCGTTGCGAAATGAGTTTTTGTACTCAAAATTAGCAACGAATATCATATCTGTCGTTATATCATTAGCAACGGTCCACATAGCGACGCTTATTCGTTGCTATTTTTCAAAATTTTAATTAATTATCACTAAATTTTGAACTAAAAAAATAGCGACGATTAGTCGATATTTTGAAAATGGCAACTAATAAGCGTCGCTATGTGAACCGTTGCTAATGATATAACGACAGATATGATATTCGTTGCTTATTTTGAGTACGGAAACTCATTTCGCAACGAATAATATCGTCATTATATATTTAACAACGACTAATTTAGTGATGGATTTGTTTAAAAACGTCACTGTAGCTCAATTTTATTGTAGTGATTATACCCCTCCTAACTGCACCATGGTTTGAAAATCTATAATTAAGTCAACTCATTGACAATTAAACTAACGGGGGGAACAACTGATAGAATGAAAAGATATTGGGGGCACAACTGATATTCCTAAAAAGATAGGGGCATAACTGATATTGCAATATCTCAGAGGAGCACAACTGATAAAAACTCTATAATCAATGACCCTCCCCCGATAACGCAACACTCTCCCCCTTGAAGCACACACATTATAATCAACGCCCTCATCGCTGACTGATAACTCGGATTTCGCGGGGGTCTAAATATGTCTCACATAAGGCGGAGACAAAGTCGCTGTGGCGACCGCTCACGAAACCCGGGTTAGTCAACAATTAACCACGAAAATTAAATCAAGCAATGAAAGTAAATGTGGACTCTACAAAATATGTGTATAGTGCAAGTAATGTAGAGTGTTACATAGGGAACAAGCGGGATAGATCAGTAAGATAAATGCTCAAGACTGAAAGTGATCAAATGTCTATGCAAATGCTATTTTTTGTGGGTTGTGAACTTTATATTTTTTATTTCATTTTTGATTTTATATTTTTATATTTTTATTTTTAATTTACTGATTTTGTGTTTTCTTTTTATATTTTATATTTATATATTTTTTCTTTTAACAAAGATATAAAGCTATATAGGATATATATACAAGAGAGATGAGAGCGAGAGAGAGATAAAAAGAGGTAAAAATTATCAAAATCCAGGAAATAAAATGTTTTCTGTGCTTTTTGTAGTATTCTATTGTTTTCATGATTTTCCAAATTTTTCCAAATTTTTTTAGTATTTCAAAAATAAAAAATACTGAAAAACAGTGAACAAACTTACTGGCCGAATTTTAAATGAGGATGAAAAATATCAAACAAAATCAAAACTTCCTCAAATTAATTTTAAAATAAAGACAACAAGTAGAGAAAATTCAGAAATTGAAATTTTATTTTTAAAATTTTTGTGGAATTTTTTAAGATTTTTATGAAGATGTTTGGTGTTTTGCTATTTTTTAGAGGTTCTCTTTTGAAATTTCTAATGTTTTTTGGTCTGAATTTAAAACACACAAAAACAAACAAAATATATTTTTGGATTTGTTCAAAAATGTAATGAACATATTAAAAATAAAAGACTGCAGGAAGGTGGAAATGATGTTTTTGATTTTTTTGACTAACCAAACAACAAGATAAAAATACAACAAAAATCCTTAATTGTAGAACAAGCTTAGAGGCACACAGACTTATTTTTAGATTTTCAAATAGATGAAAGATGCTCAAGAAATAAATTAATCACTCGAAATATTGTAGAAATTCTACAGGAGACAAATCGCAATATCTTTTGATGAAATTTGAATACAATTCACCCCTACTAATTCCTACAACATATCCAAAAATGAGCAAGTGATATTGAGTATTTAAAGCATTATCAACAAAACAGCCCAATCAGTACTCCGATTTCATAAATTCGCCATAAACATTTCGTACACCAGAAAAATCTGAAATTTAGATGTGATGTAGAACTTTTAAACAGCTTTCTAACAAAAAAATCGAGTTCAGACGAATGAGTTATAGCCATTACAACACAGGGACGCAGATGCAATACTAATTACGAACTGCAATTCAAAATGGAGCAGAAAACTCATGAAATATGCCAATAATGTAAGGGTTTTCCTACAAAACCGTAACTTATCCACGTGGCATCAAGCTGCTCTTGGAAAATAAAGGGATGTGCATGAAAGTGCTTCGATGTACCTGCAATTAGAAGAAGGGCTCAAGTACAAAATTCGGCCAAGATGTTAGGTACACAAAAAAGGGATATGAATGGATTTTCCTTCGATTTGGTGCGGGAAGAAGGATGTGCTCCGACCACCGTATGTGGTCGAAGATGGAGGGTGTTGTGTATGAGGATACGTAGAATAGCAGAGGATGGCGGCGGTGAGATGTGAGCGGCGTCGAGGAGGGTGAATGAAAGTTGAAATGATGGGTTGGAAGCTCGTTGGAGCTCTTGCTCCGGCGAGGGGTGAACTGGGTGATTAAGTGACTAAAAAGCAAGTAAACAAAATGCTAGAATAAATCTATGATCTACAAGTGAATAAAGAGCAAGAAAACAAGCAAAAAAATGACCTCGACTGGCCTAAAAACCTGGAAGGTGGAACCTCGACGGCCGGTGGCCGAAGGTGGAGGAGGAGCCGCCCTTCGACTCACCTAGTCGCGCCTCCGAGGAGATAGAGAGCTCATTGTCACTTCACTCTATCTCGAGCTCCAAGAAGGGTGTCCAAAATGGGTGCAAGAGGCTTCAAAAAACGAATGGGAGGAAGTTGGGATTTTTTTTGTACATGTGAGGTGGGCGGCTCCAAAGAATGATGGAGATCGAGCGAATCGTTGATCCAATCCTCCAAGCAACCTCTGGGCATGTATGGGGCTACTTCATGGAGAAAAACCTCATGAAAGAAGCATAACGATTGGGTGAAAGGATCGACCTTGAAATATCCGAGAAAACGAACAAAAAACAGGGTTCTGATAGGAGTGGCAGAGACTGGTTAGAGAGTTGATGGGGTGGCAAGAAGATCGGTGTGTATCTAGAGAATCGACAACTCAACCCTCAATATAATGATAGGGCGTGTATGATGTGGATGTGATGAATCCCAATTCATCACTCTTTATTCCTTTATTTTAGCTAGAAACCTGGGCAAAATACCATGTAAATATGTGTAAATATCATAAATTGCCAAAACACATGCATCTTGTAAATATGCATAATTAACATGTTTTTATGCCAAAATAAAGGAATAAAGAAACACAAGAAAAAGAGGGAAAATATTTAGAATAAATATTGATTGACCTAATCCCAAGGGAGGGCTCAGTATGGGCCTGACCGCAAAAAACCTAAGTAGAGAGAGATAAGGTCATTCATACATGTACATACCCCTATGTATATAAATAAACTTATTTTCCTCAAAATAAAAATAAATAAGTGTTTCTCATATTTTGTACATATTTATAAAAATAAATCTAAAATAAAAATGAGAAAAACAAAATAAAAATAAAAATAAATAAAACCTCTCTCATTAGTGTGTATAGACCATGTATATAAAATAACATAGCTATTTATTTTTTCCTTGTAAATAATTAATAAAAATCCCATAAAATTATCTCTATATTCCAGATTTTATGGTGTAAATAAATAAAACAAAAATCAGGAAATTAAAAATAAAATAAAAAGAAAAACAATAAAAATCATTGCCCACTCTGTATATATACCATGTACATATGTATATACACATATTTATTTAAACCATGTAAATACATCATAAAAATAAAATAAAAATACCTTTTTATTCCAAATTTTATGTTGTAAATAAATAAAATATAAAATTGGAATAGTTATACAAAAAAAAATTAAAAAAATAAAAATAAAAAATACATATATGTATATAACTATATATAATAATAATATAATGTAAATACGTTATTTATTTTTCAAAAAAATAAATAAAAATCACTAAAAAATAATTTGAAAAATAATAAATATTTTTCATGTTTTGACTTTTTCAAAATAAAATCATTTAATAATTTTAATCAAATTTCCAAATATTTAATAAATGCTGAATTTTGATTGGTCCATGGGGGATTGTTGACCCCCGGTCAACTCCCCCCTGGACCATTTAGCGCGTATCATTCCCCCCGACCCGACTTCGCCTAATTTTCGCGAAATGATTCGATCTCCAAACCACCAAACCCCGGGCTCTGATTGAAGTGTCGACATCCGTGATCCACACCCGGTGATGATTCTAGGGATCCATGCTTCGCCAAGCTCTGCCCGATTCCATCTTGCCGGACCCCTACCACTATTTAACATCTCCTCCGGCCGCAATTCACCTCCATCTTTGGCTCCGCCCTTCCATCCCAGGACCTCCACTCTCATCCCCAGAGTGACAGCTATCGATCGGAGTGTTGCAGTGAGGAGAAGGAGTCCTCAGCCACTGATCCGAAGACCTTCGTCGCCGTGCGCCGTCGCGAGGTGCGCCTAGCCTCGGGACCCGATGAACCTTTAAGGCAAAGACCCCCAGAGCTCCCTTAGCTCGCCCCCATTCGACTTCGATCATTAGGTACCTTCGATTCCCTTTCGATTAGTTTAATTTTGAGTTATGCCCAATTGCGCCGCCAGCCTTCGCCGACCTATTCACGTCGATCCGGTCATCGATTCGCTCATCTGAGTCACCCATCATGCTCACGAGACCTCTCCCCACCTTCTCCATCCATCCGATCATCCTGACTCGTCTCGGAGAAGGAAGCCCGGTCCTCCTCCTCCGCTGCTCGCTGGAGGACTACACCACGACTCATCCGACCACCCATTCCACCCCATGACGGGTCGAGGCAATTTGCCCTCGACCCAGGAGCCTCTCTGTGTTGTTTTGCAGGTCAAAGGACCCCATCTGGGGGTCGAGTCATTCGAGCACAGAGGCTCAGCTCCTCCCTCATCACCGGAGCTCCTCGGAGCTTCCCGATCTCATCGGAGGAGCACACCAGCTGCGGACCACCTCGGCGAAGTGTTTCCACATTCCAGCAGCATCATCGGAGGTCTCCACCGCGCGCACTGAGCCGGCGAAGTTCGCCGGCGAACTGTTCTTGGAGCATCTCTAGTTGTCGTCCGATCACCCCCGTCGTTCCAGTTCTGATATGCACCGTACGTTCACGCGAGCTCTCTACCGTCAGATCCATAAGGGCCTAGATCTGGACCGGTCATCCAGCGAAGGGGTGCCCTCGTTTCTCAACCGTTCGATTTACACGTGGCGACCCCTCGTCCATCAGATCTGACCCGTCCGTCTTCGAAGAGGCATCAGCGCATCTCAGCCGTTCGATCCCACACGTGGCGTGCCTCCAGCCGAAGATCTCAATAAGGGGTAAATTTCTTATAGGCCCCTCTGTTTATTGCTTTTATAGTTTAGTCCTGTAAATATTAAGCTCAGTTGTTTTTATTTTGGATATTTTACATTGTGGACCTCGATGTTTTCTTTATTTGCATTTTAGTCCCCGTGTATGTGAGCCACGTGCATCGACACGTGAGGATTTGGGTATTTTACAGTTTCGATCCTGAGGTTCATTGGTGTTATTGTTTGATATTTTATAAATAGGAATTACATTTATTCCCCTCTGTGTCTGGATCGCGTGTGTTGCGCGTGTGTTTTGTGGACTTTTTGCACAAGGGCCCCTTAGCTTTATTTGCTTGTTACTGTTTGGTCCCTGGAATTACTTTTCTTTACATTTAGGTCCATGTGTACTGTGTGCCTTGTTTTGATTGAATAAAATAGCAAATTAAATCCAAATTAGGTGAATTTGGGTACGTGGCTCCTGCCAATGTGTAAAAATTTCCCTAAATTTTTGGTGATTTTTTAGGCTTTTTGATATTTTTAAAAATTCAAAAACAGTGTTTTTTGGTACTGTCTGAATTAGAAAATCAAAGAAAAATATAAAAACTCTTTTAAAAATTCCAAAAAATTTGTGTAAGTTAATTTTAGTGTCTTTTAATTTTTGTCAAATTTTTGTGCTTTTTGGATTTATAAAACCTTAAAAATTGCAATACTCTAAAAAACTCATAATAATCTAAACAAATCTATAAAAATAAAAAAAATACAAATTCTTTTTTTGAATCTTAGTTTTTGTTTATAGTTTTCATAAAAATTGCCTCCAGACTTTTATAGATCTATTTTATATTTTTAATGGATTTTTCAAGTCTGGTTGTACAGTGATCCTCTGTTTTCTTCTTTCTTGATTTTTAGAAAATCATATAAAAATGGAAAAATTCTGAAAAATTCACCAAAAACACTAAAAAACTAATAAACACAAAAACAATTTTATTTGAATTTTTGGATCATATTTGTGTGCTTGAATAATTTGTTGAACCTGCTTGTTTTCTCATTTTCTTAGAAAATCAAAAACACAAAAAATATTTAAAAATCATAAAAATCCACCAAAAATATTTTCCCTTTTATTTTCGATTTCTGACTACTTCGTAGGCCGCAAGGCCATCACGTTCTCCCTGAGTTCGACCCTGGTCTCTATACCAGGTTAATAAAAATAACAAGGACCGCTTTCGTGTTTTGGTTGATTTTATCTTTATTTTGGTGGTTCCTTATTTTCTTGATCGACCGATTCTGCTCGATCTGGGTCGCAACGATCCGAGTGAGATTGTCTTTACCTAGCACGGATCTTGAGCGATCTTCGTGATTTATCAGCTTATCAGAATGGCGCCGTTGCCGGGGAGCATGGCTTAGTAGTCGATTTCGATTTTTCCGCGGCTTTTCTTTTTCACGGCTTTTTGTAGATATATTTTCTCTGATTTGATTATATATTTTTCTGGACTGACACTTTGGTTTCTCTTTCTTACGAGGGGCCCGAGGACCGAGGCGACTTCTTCGGAAGCCGAAGCAACTACAGGAGTCGGAGGCGGCTTCTTTCTTCACGAAGCCTTAGGAGAGCGCGAGGAGTAGAGCCGAAGTTCGGAGCCGTGGAATAGCCGCGAGAAATAACCGTAGAATAGCCATAGAGTAGTTAGTTTTATTTTCTGCAAGACTATTAATTTTTAATAATACAGGGACCTGGATAGACACTTGGTAGACTTCGGGGTTTGTTTCGCCGAGCATCAGTGTGCTCGGGGGACCTCACCGAGTTTTTTGCGGTTTTTCACGGTTTTGACCGTTTATTTACTGCTATTTGATTTACGTGATTTTCGGCCCTAGCTTAGGATTTTCATTGCTTGTGACGTAATTAATTAGGATCCTTACACCTAATTATCTGCATGTACCTATAGTTCGAATAATTGGATCTAATTAATTAAATCACAAAGAAAAAGTCGGCTTATTCGAGCTCTGGTCCATGTGCCTTAAGGAGTCACATACAGCGCGCACAAGATCTGTTGTGGCAGACACCGAGTGGCTCCCAAGATAGGACTCCAGACCTAGGCTCGAGTACCCGACTACTGTTCTCTCGTGTAGAAATTGCACTGCTAGGACCGGTTTTCCGCGTGCATCATATAGGTAGTTTATATTCAATCTTTTATTTATGCGCGGATCACCCTGCATGTAGACTGCTGGAGTCAGGTACGCATTTCTTACTCTGCATGCATCATTGATTCCCGCGCATCGGCTTTTTCATCTTCTCCCCCTGTTTTGGACTTAAAATAATCAGGAGAACCGAAAAATTCGTTAGGCGTTGTTTGATTTGAAAAATACTTAAAAAAGAAAAACTATAAAATTGGGACTGCTAAACAAACTTGACCCTAAAAGACACCTCACCTAAAAATCTGTCTTGGGGAGAGCAACCCCCTCATTGTCTGGTTTGATTGCGCGAGAGAGTGACCCGTACATTAGGCTAGAGCCACATCTGAGCCCCGATCAGACTACCGGCCTTTTATGCGGGACAGTCTGATGGCGGATTGGATTCCTACCAGGTCACGTAACCGCTCTGATATCCTGACATGATCACCTAAATAAAATCAACAAGAAAATTGACCGAACTCTTACGATCTTCAGCTCAGCGTGGAGTAGGTGAATTCGGAGTTTGTATTGCTCATCTTGTTTGTTTCCTGATCTTATCTACCAGACTCGCCAGATCGAGATGATGGGCAGGAGGTCCCTTAGGCAGCCTCTGGCTGCACCGCTTGACTGCACTCCAGCCCGTTCACCTAGGTTGGTTCGTGAGAGCTCAGATCCTCTCTCCGAACCCGAGTTCGATTCCACCCTGTTCCCCCTTGACCACCCTTCTTCTTGTCCTGAGATGCTAGTGCCAGATGCGAGTCGAAAGACAGATGATATTTCAGCACATGAGTTTGGGTCTTTTGCCTTTGTAGAGACCATGTCCAACAACGAGGATCACACCGAGGGTCAGAGGCCAGAGACAACTACTTACGTTCTGGACCAGGGTGCGATCAACACCACCATGTTAGCCTCCCTCGAGACGATGCCGAGACAGATACGGGACCAGGGGGCATTCGTGGTGGAGATGAGGAGAGAGATGGAGCAGCTCAGAGAGCAGAGAGAGAAGCCGTGAGCTGACATGCCGAGAGCCGAGGGATGGAGAGGTCCAGACCAGCCAGTTCAGCCAGACCAGTAGGCAACAGATCCGAGACTGATGTGGGAGTTGCACAACCCCGGATCGACACTGACACGCCGGTGGGTGGTTCTTCCGGCGATCGTGGGGGACTTCAAGTTCCCCCCGAACACACTACAACTCCTACCCCACTTCCACGGGCTCGCCACTGAGGAGCCCCATCTTCATCTCCAAGAGTTTGAGATGATCTGCAGCACCGTCCACGATCGTCAGATGGACGAGGATAACATCAGGATGATTGCTTTTCCTTTCTCCTTGGCAGACAGAGCAGCCAACTGGCTGAAGCACTTAGGGAGATTTGTTTACACCTGGGAGCAGCTCCGCACCGATTACTTGAACAAGTACTATCCACTCGGGTGGACGAATACAACGAGGGATCTGATTAGCAACTTCTCCATGCTCACCAATGAGCAGTTCCATGAGGCATGGGAGAGGTTCAGAGAGCTGACTGACAAATGCCCGCACCACGATATCACGAAGTCGAACTTAGTTCAGAGCTTCTTCTGCGGGTTGACACCAGAGCTGCAGGGCCTGGTGAACGCTTCTTGTGGCGGTTCCTACTTCGCCAAGGATGAGGATTAAGTCTGGGCCATCTACGAGGAGATGGCCGAGAACTATACAGTGATGTCCCAGACCCGACTCTACACCCAGGGACGCCCTCAGCCACAGACCGCGCAGTTTCAGAGGATAGCACAGGTCGACGCTGGTCCTTCCACTTCGTCAGCGGCAGCCGCACAGGCTGAGTCTACAGCCGCCGACATGGGCATTATCAGCGAGAAGCTGGACCGGATGGAGCTGATCGAGAAGAAGCAGTGCCAGAGCATATCGCAGATGGAGCAGATGGCACAGTTGTTAAGTGATCTGAAGACACATTGTCATGTGTCTTAGGAGGCACAGATGGCTTCTCAGCCCCGTCTTCAGACACGAGGAAATCCGAGCAGCTGCGGCAGCTCGTCCCATTGCTCCAGTCAGCCGAGACAGGTTCACCTTGTACAGGCAGAGCCGTACCAGCAGCTGCAGCCTTAATACCAGTCACCACCATCTCAGGACACTCATATGGTGGTCTACCAGCCGGATCAGCCTCCGACAGTACTCCGCCACCACCCTACGAGCTGGAGCCGTTGATGGATGTCAACGGAATTTGGTAAGACTGACCCTAGCCCGATATCCAACGAGACCATCTCGGATTCCGTTGGTCAGCTGGAGGTGCCAGTTCCCAGCAGCAGCCTCCAGTTCTGGGTGGCCAGTACGGCCATCAACGAGAGCAGCACCAGCAGCCCCAACCCCCAGTACAGCAGCAACATCAGTCATCCCAGTATGGTTCTCGTCCCTATCAACAGGGACAGTCTTGGAGGAGAGAGAAGCCTCAGCAGTATCATCCCCAGCAGTACCCCTCTCACCCGCACCAGCCACAGCAATAGCCTCACCACCAGCGAGGCCACCCATCAGGTTCTCATGGGCCAGCCTATGAGAACCCCACCTTAGACGACTTAGCCCACCTCATGACTGAGCAACAAGCTACCTTCAGACGGGAGATGGACGAGTTCCGCTAGGAGATGCGGGAGATAGTGAGAGGGAATGCCGCCATTCCTGCACAGATCGAGCTGAACCCGAATAACCTGAAGAGGAAGTCTGAGCAGGTAGAGTTCACAGAGATTAGCACTCCTAGTGATTCTTTCGGTGATTTGTCTACATACATGTTTGATGCTGATTTTGTCACACTTAGGAGCGGTAGGATGCCAGCAGGCGGCGCCTCGTCTGAGCGACGATCCCACGCCACACCAGGAGCGTAAGACGAGGAGGAGAGCGGTACTGACGTCGCGAGAGATGATGACCGGTGGTACTCATGCCACCATGGATGTTGATCCAGCCGACGGTACTAAGGCCGTCGCTTCACCAGTTCGAGGAGGTGGTACTGACGCCACTACAGTTGCTGAGCCAGAGCGCGGTACTGATGCCGCGAGACGACACACTGAGGGTGGTACTGAGGCCACCATTTCCACTTCTGCTAGTCCTGTTGTCTTTCCGCCTGTACATGTATCTCAGGACGTTTCTGGAAATAAAGGAAAGTGTATGTTATTTTCGGATCCACATATGTTGATTGATGATGTTTGTGTGGATTCTGCTATTCATGAGCATGCCAGATCCTCTCCTAGTCCTTCATCTGAGAAGGACCCTGTGATCCCCTTTCCACGAGCACTTCACATGGTAAAGGGGAAGAAAAGTGAAAATCCAAAAAAGAGTCATGAGATAGAGTTCAGCTAGCAGATGATAGATCGATTCCATATTCAGCTGACTCTATAGGAGGACTTGGAGCACATCCCTCTACTCCAGAGATCACTCAGAGACAGGACCACAGTCAGGAGGAAGAGGAGGAACCATCATTCTGAGATCCATGTGCTTACCCGAGCCACTTGTTTCGCGATACATAACCATCTGCCAGCCAAGAGGCCAGATGCAAGAGCCCCGTATGTCAGATGCCACATTCATGAGCAGAGGTTCGACCGCACTCTATTAGACAGCGGTTCTTCAATCAACCTACTTCTGGCAGCCCTTCTCGATCGCTTCGAGTTGGGCACTCTCCGACAGAGCAGGACGGTCCTTCAGTTTGCTGATCGATCAGTCAAGAGGCCGAAGGGGTTGCTGAAGGACGTTGTCGTCACGATTCAGGACTCAAAATTCCCCATGGACTTCGTTGTGTTGGACATGGAGATCCTTGAGTCAGTGACCGATGCCCCCATCATTTTAGGACGCCCGTTCTTGGCCACAACCAAGGTAGTGTCCGACCATGATAGCGGGAAGGTGTACTTTTGCGTCGAGGGCGAGAGTATACAAATAGAGACGGTCGAGGAGACTAGAGCTAGAGATTCAGATTGCTCAGAGCCGACCACATATTCAGAGCAGATGACAGAGGTAGGGCGAGACATCCACCAGGACTGTGACTTCGTGATTACAGATGACGAGGCAATTTGGGCAGATCCAATCGTATAGGGTATCTGCTAACCTTCAGAGTTCGCAGATGCAGAGACGCTAGCAGAGGAGAGCTTGGAGAGCGCATTCCTGGTCAAGGATACTTTTCAGGCCGCAGACCTGGTTCTTGACCATGATACAAACTTTTATGAGTATAATCCCTCAGAGTCAGATACTGATTGGGCAGAGCTTGATGATATCACACTGTGTCTGACTTCCACTGAACCTACAGCTAGAGAGGAGGTTGATTCTGAGCAGAGCATAGAAAGACCAGTCGAGCAGCCCTCTCTAGATCCAGTTTGCGAGCGAGAGTTCTCGTTCTCCCGTGCAGATTTGGCAGCATACACTCGGATTCTTCAGAAGCCAGATTTGCCAACACCTACTTGTCCAGAGCTGAAGTCGCTACCAGCATCACTGAAGTATAGGTTCCTTGCGGGTGAGCATGAGATGTACCCAATCATTATCTCCGCTGATTTGACTGGAGAGCAAGAATCCCGTCTGATTGGGGTTCTTGAAAAGAACTGCAAGGCGATAGGATGGAGTGTAGCCGATCTCCAGGGGATCAGTCTGGCTCTGTGCTCTCACCATATCTATCTCGAGGATGAGGCAAAGCCATCGCGTGAGTTCCATCGGCGGCTGAACCCGAATCTTAGAGAGGTTGTCATGAAGGAGATCTCAAAATGGTGGAGCGCCGATTTTATCTACCCCATCTCCGACTCCAAGTGGGTCAGTCCATTGCATGTGGTGCCCAAGAAGACGGGCATCACTACAATTGTCACGGGTCTGGAGAGGAGATCGCTACCTGGGTACCCACTTCTTGGCAGGTCTGTGTGGATTACAGACGATTGAACCAGGCCACCAAGAAGGATCATTTCCCCCAGTCCTTTATTGATCAGATTATCGAGAGGCTGGCAGGAAAGAGCCATTACTGTTTCTTGGATGGGTACTCCGGCTATAATCAGGTGGCCATCGCGCCCGAGGACCAGGACAAGACCACCTTCACCTGTCCCTTCGGGACATATGCTTTCAGACGCATGCCATTTGGATTGTGCAACGCTCCGGCGACATTCCAGAGATGCATGCTGTCCATCTTTTCGGACATGGTGGGGGAGTGCTTGGAGGTCTTCATGGATGATTTCTCGGTCTACGACGAGGATTCGATTCTTGTCTTGATTTCCTAGACCGGGTCCTTCAACGATGCATAGAGGTTCACCTTGTGTTGTTTTGGGAGAAGAGTCACTTCATGGTGACTCAAGGGACGGTGCTTGGCCATATTATCTCCAACAGGGGCATGGAGGTCGATCTGGCCAAGGTGGATGTCATTAGAAAACTCGATCCACCGTCCAACTTGCGGCAGTTATGGTATTTTCTGGGGCACGTCGGTTTCTACCGACGCTTCATACATGATTCAGCAGGATTGCCCGACCGTTGACTGATCTGTTGACGAAAGACACCGAGTTCCTTGTAGATGATAAGTGTCTATCGTCATTTGAGACTCTCAAGAGCTGTGTTATAGAGGCTCATGTTCTCCAGCCATCTGATTGGTCTCTCCCATTCGAGATCATGATGGACGCCTCCGATTTTGCTGTGGGGGCCGTGCTGGGACAGAGGAGGGATGGAGTCCTATTTGCCATTCACTACTCTAGCCGTACATTGGATGCCGCGCAGCGGAACTACACTGTCACTGAGAAGGAGATGCTAGCCGTAGTTTTTGCCCTAGATAAGTTCAGATCTTACATCATTGGATCTAGAGTGACCATATATACTGATCATACCGCCATCAGGTACCTCATGGCAAGAAGGATGCCAAAGCTAGATTGACCAAATGGATACTTCTACTCCAGGAGTTTGACATAGAGATTAAGGATAAGCCTGGAGTCAAGAATGTGGTGGCGGATCATCTCTCCCGATTGGAGTATCTTGAGGATTCTGAGCAGATTGAGCCTATTTGTGAGACCTTCCCAGATGAGGCGATCCTTTCTATCGCCTCGCTTCCATGGTATGCCGATATGTGAACTATCTTGTCGCCAAGAAAGTTCCACAAGATTGGCCCAGGCAGAAACTTGAGATCTTCCTCACGAAGGCCAAGTTTTACCATTGGGAGGATCCCGTCCTTTACCACGAGGGAGGGGATAGTATCTGGCGTAGGTGCATTCCTCAGGAGGAGCACCACTGCATCCTTACTTACTGCCACAAGTTTGAGGCAGGAGGACATCACTCAGGGAGGAGAACGACACAGAAAGTGCTCCAATCCGGGCCTATGGTGGACTACTCTCTTCAAGGACTCTGATGAGTTCGTGAAGAGGTGTACTGACTGTCAGAGGATGGGCACTTGTGGACAACGTGATATGATGCCGATGCAGCCCATACACTTCTGTGAGGTTTTTGACGCATGGGGCATCGATTTCATGGGTCCATTCCCTAGGAGTCAGGAATTTGAGTACATTCTGTTGGCCATCGATTATGTGAGTCGTTGGATTGAGGTCATTCCCGCCCGAACCGCAGATGCTAGGACTGTTTGCAGATTTTTGAGGAAGAATATCATTTCACGGTTCGGGGTTCCTAGAGTGTTGATATCTGACGGGGGGTCTCATTTCGTCAACGACAAGGTAAAGGCCCTTGCTAGCGAGTTCAGCATAGACCATCGAGTTACCACTCCATACCATCCTCAGATGAATGGTCTTGCTGAAGTGTGGAACAGGGAGATCAAGACTATATTGCAGAAAGTCGTCCGCCCTGACTGAAAGGATTGGTCACAACTTTTGGACTCGGTCTTGTGGGCATATAGGACGTCTTTCAAGACACCTTTCGGTACATCTCCCTTCCGCCTCGTTTATGGTAAGCTGTGCCATTTACCTGTTGAGCTGAGACATAGGTCACTTTGGGTAGTCACTGATATACTTTTGGATCCAGAGAGTGTTGGAGATCAGAGAAGGGCAGAGTTAGCAGCCTTGGAGGAGATTTGTGATACCGCCTTTTCAAACAGCCTACATTATAAGGAGAGAGTGAAGGAGTGGCATGATTCTCACATCAGCCACAATCAGTTTGAGCCAGGACAGAGAGTATGGTTGTTTGATGCTAGGCTTCGATTATTTCCAGGGAAGCTACAGAGCAAATGGAAGGGACCTTATTTTGTGAGAAAGGTACAAGACAATGGGAGCATTGATATATCTGAGTTGTCTTCTAATGCTACCTTTCGAGTGAACGGCTAGCGGCTCAAGCCATATCTAGACCATGAGTTGCGGGTCGTTGATATTGCCCCTATTCACTTTGCGTGAGATGTGGTCTCTTGACTCACATCTATTGCATCTCACGCCTGATTATCACTGTTCTTCTGACTTGTATAGATCCAGTTGTCCATATCACTCTATTCTTTAGTCCCACATCCCTTTTCTCATCTTATGATTATGCTATACTTAGGTGTACTTTACCCTAAGTATAGGGGGGATGTAGGACTCTTCGGGTATTCTATTGATTCTTTCTACCTCTGTTTTGCTGCCTATACTTAGGGATAATTTGCCCTAAGTATGGGGGGGGGGTTAGGCTCTGTACATCCTTATACTCGGATTTCCCTTCATGTACAGCTTGCTATACTTAGGATTACTTGATCCTAAGTATAGGGGGAAACACCGAGTCCTCCTCTATTCTTCGATTCATTCTTGTATATACCATTCCTTTTCACTTCCCTATACTAAGCATGAGTTATGTCTTCTTCATCGCTCTTGATCACTCTGAGGACATCGTTCGAGCTAAGTATAGGGGGGTGTGTATATATTTCATATATACTTTAGCCATAATTCATACTTTGTGTGAGTGTATTAATAAATAAAAATGGCTAAAAATCCATAAAAATTTAAAATTTTTCCCTTGTAATATAAAATTCATCTTGCACATACCTATTTATGTATAAAATTATTTTTGTACAAATGATTGTAAAAATCTTTTTGTGTAAATAGCTTGTAAATATTTTCATATCAAAATTATGTATATAGTACACAATTTTTGTAAAATATTTGAAAAAAGTTTGCAAAAACCTTGTGTAAAATTTTGTAAATATTTTGCAAAAATTCGCATTCATGCATACATCCATGTTTTCAAACATTTTTCAAAAATTTTGCACAATTGTAAATATTTGTAAAATAGCATCTTTGTAAATACTTGCACGGTTTTTCCAAATCATAGTTGACATTTAAACTGACTTGGAATTAAATTGACAAATGGAGCTTGGTTAAGACCTTAATCCACATAATAAGAAGAGGAACCTTATCGGGCTTAGGATA